>OY754989.1:2175996-2436197 GCA_963576475.1 Molanna angustata | reverse complement strand
GGATGGGGAAGTGCAACGCCAACAATAATAAAGAAAATAGACATAGCCCAAAAAGCTATTATAAAAGTTATACTTAAGGTACCTATTCGAACGAATACTGAAGAGATTTTTACTAAATTCAAAGTTCCAACAATTACAAAAATATATGCAAAAAATCTGCTAATATACAAGCTAAAAAGAGAAGATCAATATACTAGCTCACAACAATATAAACACACTAGATTAAGTACAACAAATACCTTAAATATACCATATATTAAAACAACTTTTGGACAACGTAGTGTACGATATTTTTCAACAAAACTTTTCAATAGTTTACCAACAAATATTAAAAACATCAGTAATGCAAAAGAATTTAAAAAACTATCACTAAGGTGGGTTTATGAAATAGATGAAAAAATCCTTAAGGAAATAATTCTTCCAAATAAAATGTAAATGCACTATTACAAACAACAGAATAGACAATTGAAAAAAAGTGAAACAAATAATTTATTTCCACAATTTTTGGTTGTGTGTGCATGACTCAATATGAAATATTGTATTTAGAAGGAAAGATGCATACGTTTGAATGCGTAGCGTATGTATGTACATGTACTTATATAATATGTAAATGTATCTATAAATAAACAACGTAATAGACAATAACATAAAACTAGCTCACCTTAGCACAGGCTATGCCTAGTGAGGGGGCTAGTAACAAAGATACAAACAAAAAGATATGGCTTCAACTATGTAAGCACCAGTGAAGTGGTAAATTGATATTTATTGAAATGAGATAACTTATATTTACATTGTATGTTAACTATGTATGAATAAGCTTATATTATCTTAAGATATTTTGTATCTCATATATACTGTATATTTTTGGATAGAAATAAATAAAAAATAAAAAAAATAAATAAATAAATATATATATATATATATATATATATATATATATATATATATATATATATATATATATATATATATATATATATATATATATATATATATATATATATATATATATATATATATATATATATATATATATATATATATATATATATATATATATATATATATATATATTATATATATATATATATATATATATATATATATATATATATATATATATATATATATATATATATATATATATATATATATATATATATATATATATATATATATATATATATATAATATATATATATATATATATATATATATATATATATATATATATATATATATATATATATATATATATATATATATATATATATATATATATATATATATATTATATATATATATATATATATATATATGATGTATCCGTTTCTCGGGTACTCCGCGTCGTGTTCGTTTGGTTTCTGGTGAAACCTTGTCTTCGACGTTTCAGCCGTACGTTGACGGCCATCCTCAGGAAGTCAGGTGCTTCGTCTGTAGTCTCTGGCTGCGGCGAGGAGGGTGTCTGTTGTTACCATTCTGTCGATTTGGTTTTGTGGTTTATGTGTTTTGATTTTTTTTGCAGTTTCTTCTCCAATATATATATATATATATAGTGGAGTTTCTTCTATATATATATATATATATATATATATATATATATATATATATATATATATATATATATATATATATATATATATATATATATATATATATATATATATATATATATATATATATATATATATATATATATATATATATATATATATATATATATATATATATATATATATATATATATATATATATATATATATATATATATATATATATATATATATATATATATATATATATATATATATATATATATATATATATATATATATATATATATATATATATATATATATATATATATGTTATAATATTTTTATCTCGGTTTTCCCGTGTCAGTAGGTCTTGACTAAGACCATTTGTCTTCCGACGTTTCGCCTGAATATCACCAGGCATTTTCAAGGACTTAACGAAAAGCACGCGCGCGACACACGTCTACTCACTTTGAAAGCTCACCGTCAAGTGACTCGTAGCGTACAAGATGGCCGCTTATGTCAAATATTGGATTCATTGGATTTTCACCATTATCAACAGCCCGACTACCATATATCAAAGGCGTCACCGATAAAATCAGCCGTCTATTAAACAAAAATAACATACGTACCGTTTTCAGCACAACAAATAAAATATCAACCTTTCTAAGAAACCCGAAAGACATCATTCCACTTGAAACTCATGGAGTATATGAAATACCGTGCGGATCGTGCAATAAGACTTATGTAGGAAGAACCAATCGAAAATTTGAAGCACGAATAGCGGAGCACAGAGTCGACATGAGAAACAAAAAACTTACATCCTCACTTGTACAACACTCGCTCAGAGAAGGACATACAATAGATTTTGACCATTCAAAAATAATAGCAAGTTTAAACAGTGAACCTCTCAGAATTTACAGGGAAGCTATAGAAATATATAAGAGAAGGGATATAATGAACAATCGGGACGACGGAGTTCGTTTGCCTAGTACCTGGAAGAACATTTTATATGACAAACAATACAATAATAATATTAATAATACCATAGCGAAAATAACCCCAAAACACAACAATAATAATATTAATGTCACAACTAAAATTAACAATAAATCACAACACAAAAATAATGATAAAATATTATTACCAACGAACACGACAGCAGGTGGGCGTGTCACAAGGAGCCAATCACGTCGCGCTAACAATATTTGACATAAGCGGCCATCTTGTACGCTACGAGTCACTTGACGGTGAGCTTTCAGTGTGAGTAGACGTGTGTCGCGCGCGTGCTTTTCGTTAAGTCCTTGAAAATGCCTGGTGATATTCAGGCGAAACGTCGGAAGACAAATGGTCTTAGTCAAGACCTACTGACACGGGAAAACCGAGATAAAAATATTATAATATATATATATATATATATATATATATATATATATATATATATATATATATATATATATATATATATATATATATATATATATATATATATATATATATATATATATATATATATATATATATATATATATATATATATATATATATATATATATATATATATATATATATATATATATATATATATATATATATATATATATATATATATATATATATATATATATATATATATATATATATATATATATATATATATATATATATATATATATATATATATATATATATATATATATATATATATATATATATATATATATATATATATATATATATATATATATATATATGAAGTATGAATGAAACACATAGGAGTTTGGAGTAGGTATTGATACTGCATCTCAGTAGAGATGAAAGGGAGGTAGGTATGGAAGGAGCTCCAAGACATTCCTACAGGGCTTACGACCTGTCATCGCCTGGTTTTAGTGATAACTTTACGTGCTAGCGTAACGTTCACCATTAAATGTCTTAGAGTGGAACTCCTTGATCTAAATGCTGCACCCTTTAATCTAAAGTAATAAAGCAATCAAAATGTTAGTGTCTGTGTGTGTGTTTGTCTCACGCCTTCTGAAAAACCAAGAGCATCTAAAAATCTAATTTATGTGCGAACGTGTACCAGTATACCTGATGCAGTGTCACGCTAAAAATAATGCGATAAAAATGCTGAATTTTAAAAATATTTCAATAATTATTTTTTCCATTCAAAATTTTCCAAGTCATATCTGTCAAAAAAGTGTACATTTTGCACGCAAATATCTGTTAGTTTAAAAGTTAGAAGTACGTATTTACACGAAAAAAATATATTTTCCAGTATAACTTAGCGTTTAAGTTAAAAACATGGTGAATATTTTGTATAATTATAATGTTAAACTTATTTTTAAAGTAAGCGTTTTGTGCATAAATGCCGCCATTTTAATATCTTTTCATACAATTTTTCATTTTCCTACCGAATGAATATGTTCTTGAAAATAATAAACCTTTGAAATAAATGTAATTATGAAATAATAAAATGAAACACAAGACATTACAGCAAGTTTTAAGACGTATATTGTAAAAGTCTGTTAATTATTAGTAAAGATATAGGCATAATAAAATTGCATAATTTGTATATAATATTTGATATTTCGGACAATTTTCATTTTTATGGCATCGAACAAACCAATGTAGGTACCTACATATTATTCAAAAAATGTCTACAAACCATTTGATATTTTTTACATGTTCTATGGTTACTATGGTTACGGACACATTCTGATATTCAAATAAAATTTGTTAAGAATCGAATTTATTTAGAACATTGTTGTAGGTAGGTACCTACCTATTACTATTTACTTACACCTACCTATTACTATTTACTTACAAATCAACAATATACTGATTTCCTATCGGAAAATTGTATGTGATGTGCTCCTAAACCGTTTGTCCAATTACAATGAAACTTTGGTGAATTGTCAAGCGTGTGCCAGGGATGGTTTCTGGATTTAAACTTTTTTCTTATTCTTCTTCTTCGTGTATTTGGTCATTTTACCTATGAAGGGGGAGTATCCTGGGAAAAGAAGGTCCGACTGTCCCTCCATCTCTTCGCAGTTCTTCCAGGATGGTTTGTGGATTTTAACTTTTTTCTTCTTCTTCTTCATCGTGTATTTGGTTATTTTACGTATGAAGGTGGACTATCCTGGGAAAAGAAGGTCCAATTTTCCTTCCATCTCTTCACAGGTTTCTGGATTTAAACTTTTTTCTTCTTCTTCTTCATCTTCATCGTGTATTTTTGGTCATTTTACCTATGAAGTTGGAGAATCCTGGGAGAAGAAGGTCCAACTGTCCTTTCATCTCTTCGCAGGTATTCCAAGACGGTTTCTGGATATAAACTTTTTTCTTCTTCTTCATCGTGCATTTGTTCATTCTATGAAGGTGGACTATCCTGGGAGTAGAAGGTCCAATTTTCCTTCCATATCTTCGCAGGTATCTGGATTTGAACTTTTTTCTTCTTCTTCATCGTGTATTTAGTCATTTTACCTATGAAGGTGGAGTATCCTGGGAAAAGAAGGTGCTTTCATCTCTTCGCGGTTATGGATTTAAACTTTTCTTAACCGACTGAAGGGACGGGATGTAATGAAGGGAAGGGACGTAATGAGGGATTGAAGGGACGGGAGGTACTGAAGGGCCTGAAGGGACGGGAGGTACTGAAGGGTCTGAAGCGACGGGTCTTTTTCTTTTTCTTCTTAATTTTATGTAGACCTTTAGGACAGTTTTTATACAAACTATTTCCTATAGTCTAATTCATCTTCTTCTTCTTTTATGTATACATTTGGGTCAGTTTTTTATAAAAATTATTTCCTATAGTCTTATTATTCTTCTTCTTCATTTACGTAGACTTTTGGGAGAGTTTTAATACAAACTATTTCCAATAGTCTTATTCATTTCTTTTTCTTTTATGTAGACCAAGGGTGAGTTTTTATACAAAGTTTTCCTATAGTTTAATTATTATTCTTTTATATAGACCATTGAATCAATTTTTATATTAACTATTTCCTATAGTCTAATTCATCTTCTTTTATGTAGACATTTGGTCAGTTTTTATACAAACTATTTCCAATAGTCTAATTCTTCTTTTTCTTTTTTGTAGATCTTTGTGTGAGCTTTTATACATACTATTTCCTATTATTTAATTCATCTTTTTTTATGTAGACCTTACTTATGTAGTCAGTTTTTACACAAAATATTTCCTTTGTCCCCATGTCCGCGAGAGAGATCCACCGTCCTATTCGAGTAGGTTGTGGCTAAATTTCTCCGCGGAACCTACCCCGACCGTCAGCGGGATTCTGGGGAAATTTATTTTAATTTTTTTATATGGCAATTTTTTTTTTGACAATGAATTGAACTTTTTTCAAAAGATTCTGACAGCTACCAACAGCTGATCAGCTGACTTTTACTCGAAGACGGCGCGGATCTTTCCGGCGCAAAATACCGAATTTATAACTAAAAGAACCTTTGGGATTCCGCCAGAGAATCCCAACAGATCGAGCTCTATCGGTCCTGCCACAAAAGAGGCGCAACTGCCGCGAAATCGCCCCAATAACTGCTGCTGAACAAGGTACCTCCGCCACTCGGTAAATTTTTTCTGTAAATCTTTTGGCACAATTTTTGTAACTGTAGAGGCCTCTTTCAGACTGAAGCCGAAAGGTAGAAGTAGCCTCTCAGGCCGTCGTGCGTCTCGTAACTTGCCATTTTTTTTATTTTAACATCTGACTATATTTTATTACTGACTCGAGGCGCCGACGGCCTGGGAAGCGTTTGCCCTAACGCAAGCCAGGGCCGCCTTTGTAACCGTGTGGAGGGAAGGATCACCACAGCCTGTCGCGCCCTTGACCCAGAATTTCTCTTCTGCAATCTCTTCTCTGATTTTTTTTGTTTTGTTCTGGATCGAGGACCTATACCTGAGGACGTCACCCATCTGTAGCTTCCTGCTGGTCTACGACGGGGTGATCTGCTGAGCGTCTCCCTTAGCAGATGGTCAAAGATGAAAGGACCGCGTCCTTGGGGTGAGTGCCTTCAATTCTCTCTCGATCCAAGACCGAAGCTAGTCACTTTACTTAACTAGGACGCCTTACGTCCAGAGGACTGACAGCCCTCTCTGCAACCGCAGAGAGAGAGCTGGTGTCAGTAGCATGCGTCGTGTTACGTCAGAATTTATAATTACATTTTTTTTCTTTTCGTATGTGATCGATGTAGGTACCTATTGCTCTGAGTTTTTTTTTTGTGGATGTTCAATGTTTGCGCGCATTGCTAATGACATTAGTGGATTTAATCCACTTAATTATTTTCATTTATTTCGCTAACGTTACCTCGAACTAATTTCTTCAATTGATATTTTAGTTTTCTGGATCCTGGGGATGATTTTTGTACGTACCTAATACATTCCATGCCTTTGTTGTTTAGTTATATTTTGTATGTACCTATCCCATTTACAATCTTTTGCCTCCATTTTGGAACGAGGCGATCTTTTGCGAAAGCCAGGATGGTATCTACATGTGCTGGTGACCAATTGTTTGGATTTCCTTTGAACGCTCAAATATTTGTGCAACAACGTTTTATCTGTTTATTGGCTTTTTAACTAATTTCGTCCTTCCGACAAAATCGGCGTGAGACTAAAGGCGACCGCGTCACCATTAAATATGGTGGAGACGAAAGAACGTGTTGAGCGTATAAAATAAAACAATGCTTAAATTGACAGAAATACACGCGTAATAGTAATTATCGGTTAATAAAAATTGCTGTAAAATTAAAAAGAAAATAAATTAGAAAAACCAGTGATGACGGCCGCTGAAAAGAATTATTAAATACAGGAAATACACGTGGAACAGAGAATAATAGTGCTGAAAAGAATAATCAAATACATGAAATGCACGTGTAATATTGATGACAATTTTGCTAAAATGAATTACGAAACGAAACGTTCAGAGCAAAGAAAACAAATAATAATAAATCAGAAAGATCTTACCAACCGCTGCTCTCGTTCCGGGTCTATAGATGAAACACTTACACTACATAATATCACTTTTTATTAATTGAAAATAACTTAAAACTATCTTAAATTCACCCCTCGTTGGATATATGGACCTGAAACACACTTATGCACTACCATGCAAATATGAAATTTAATGCTGAGCTTCAAGCAGACGCCTCGCAGAGACAAGATTTTCTCTTTCAACGTTCGCGGTCTACGTTTGTTTTAAAAAATATATATAAGTTATCTTTCGTACGCGTGAGTTAAAATTCGTATATCCCGACCAAGCGTCCACTCAAATACTGATTCAAACCAGCTATCGCGTCCACCGCTGGAGACGGGGGGGGGGGAGGAGCTACCCCACCGCGCGGCGGGGCGCGTTCTACCATCTACCAATAGGAAGCCTCCATTTCACCTACCAAGTTAGAAAGTATAAAGTTCCAGGAATATGCATTGAATATAAAATTATTAGAAATGACATATTTACAAAATATAAGCATTGTTGAAACACATTAAGGACCCAAAGACCCGTTAATATGATAAAACCATTATAAGAGAAAGTTTTCCAAGAATCAAGGTATTTTGTTGAAACAAAATAATAGATGTCTGGCTTCTATGCTACCATAACCCATGGTAATATTTTGATCATAATACCTATGTATATATCAAATGATATGTCAAACTTCAAAAAATAAATCAATTAAAAGTACAAATTATGATATATTATTAGAATCTCTAAAACAAGAAAATTGGGCAAATATACTAAATAAAACTGACCCTGAACTAGCATTACAGTGTTTTGTATCAACGTTACAAGATCATATCAACGCAAGTACCACGTTGAAATTAATAACACATTCCAAAAAAAAAATTAAACCATGGATATCGAATGCTCTTGTACAAAGTATTCACAAGAGAGACAGGCTACACAAACAGGTATTGAAATTTCCCCTTAATATAAGCCTTTTAAATTACTATAAGAAATATCGGAATACGTGTCACAAGGCAATAAAACTGGCCAAGGCACTCTACTATAAAAACAAAATGGAACAAGACAATTATAATAGTAAAAATGAAAGAAAATCTAAACCATAATCAGAAGGAAACATGCATTAAGACATTGAAAATTGGTAACGACATAATTGAGGATCAAAATTCAATTGCAAACAACCTCAATAAATATTTTATACTCAACTACTTCTAATACATACTTATAATTAAACTGGCCAGAATTTGCGATTCCTTGTGTAACATTCCAGGAATTAAAATCTATTACATTATTCTAATCTATCTAATCCCCTTTGTTAAAGAGAATTAGTTTAATATTTCATAATTTTTTTTTTAGTTTACATAAATAATAGAGACATCTGTGTCCTCGATGACTAACTTATTTCACGCGTTCTCATGATGCTACGAAGCTTTGATCTGCGATTCACACGTTGTCCTACTGTTTTTACTAGTAAAGCCTTCCATGCTTCCTTACGCTACACAGTTGTATTAAAGGTGTAATGCTTATAATTAATCCCAATTTTATAAAATTTTCTGAAGCGATTTTCGTTTAACTTAGATTTACTGAAGTGCGCCACCTACTGGTTCTATTGAGTAAACGCATACAAGCCTAACCACTAGGGCAAGGTTATCCTAAAAGTATGTTGTTCACGACCGATAGATGTCTCCGGTAGTTCCATCTCGAGCCCATATTTATTAAAATATTTTACTTTATAATTTTACATGGTGACTCTCGAATTAACCTCATTATGCAATTCTACACATATCCTATATATATGGTGACGTCTTTTTTTTCAATAATAATAATAATAATTGGTTTATTTACTTTTTAAAACAGATTACATTGGAACAATATTAAATGTATACAAGAAAAAAAAAATATTAATATATACAATATATATATATATATATATATATATATATATATATATATATATATATATATATATATATATATATATATATATATATATATATATATATATATATATATATATATATATATATATATATATATATATATATATATATATATATATATATATATATATATATATATATATATATATATATATATATATATATATATATATATGTATATATATATATATATATATATATATATATATATATATATATATATATATATATATATATATATATATATATATATATATATATATATATATATATATATATATATATATATATATATATATATATATATATATATATATATATATATATATATATATATATATATATATATATATATATATATATATATATATATATATATATATATATATATATATATATATATATATATATATATATATATATATATATATATATATATATATATATATATATATATATATATATATATATATATATATATATATATATATATATATATATATATATATATATATATATATATATATATATATATATATATATGAAAAAGAATTTTCTGGGTTAACCCGTGTCAGATAGTCCTGAGAAGGACTGTTTAAGACCTGACGTTTCGCCCGAATATCATCGGGCATTGTCGAAGGAACGCAACGAAAACCGAGCGAGAACGAACGCGCGTGAAACACGACCGCACACACCTAAGGCTTTCCGTCAAGTGAGAAGCGCCAGTCTATGCATGAGCGTAGAGGTAGCGAGCGGGTAGGTTCCCCTCCCCCCTCCACCCCTTCACTCCCCGCACCTATTAGCTATTTGTTCTATTATTTGTACCGTTAAGCCGACTTTGTGAACGAGTTGTCATTTTAATAGTGGGTTTTTCAAATATTGTTTGTTTTGTTATGTGTGGAGGTATTGAATTTCTAATTATTACTTTAGTTTTATGAGTATTACTGTCTAGAATATTTGTCCATGTTTGAGGAATTCTTATCGCGTCATTTCTGCTGTTCATATTATTTGCATGTTTGAAAATCTCAATTGCCTCTCTGTATATGCGTTGTGGTTCGGAATTTAAGTTGGCGATGGTGGATGAATTTTCGAAATCAATAGTGTGGCCTTCGTTAAGAACGTGTTGGACTAACGACGAAGTTAACTTCTTATTTTTGACGTCCACTCTATGTTCTGCTACTCGTGAGGATATTTTTCTATTGGAGCGACCGATGTATACTTTGTCACACGAATTGCATGGAATTTTATATACTCCGTGCGACTCGAGTGCAACTGAATCTTTGGGATTGCGAAGAAAGGTAGATATTTTATTTTCTGTTCTGAAAATTGTTTTTATGTTATTTTTCTTCAGAATGCGGCTTATCTTGTCTGTCGTGCCCTTGATATATGGCAAAAAAGCTATTGAAGTCGGAGGAAGTTCTGGTTTTTTGATATTTTTATTACTGTAGCGTCTAATAGATTGTTCGATTCGTGATTTTGAATAACCGTTGGAGATGAGAGCGTTTTTGAGACAGTCAAGTTCGTTGTTTATGTTATTATTATCAGATAGTCTGAAGGATCGGGTCACTAGATAAGAATTCCTCAAACATGGACAAATATTCTAGACAGTAATACTCATAAAACTAAAGTAATAATTAGAAATTCAATACCTCCACACATAACAAAACAAACAATATTTGAAAAACCCACTATTAAAATGACAACTCGTTCACAAAGTCGGCTTAACGGTACAAATAATAGAACAAATAGCTAATAGGTGCGGGGAGTGAAGGGGTGGAGGGGGGAGGGGAACCTACCCGCTCGCTACCTCTACGCTCATGCATAGACTGGCGCTTCTCACTTGACGGAAAGCCTTAGGTGTGTGCGGTCGTGTTTCACGCGCGTTCGTTCTCGCTCGGTTTTCGTTGCGTTCCTTCGACAATGCCCGATGATATTCGGGCGAAACGTCAGGTCTTAAACAGTCCTTCTCAGGACTATCTGACACGGGTTAACCCAGAAAATTCTTTTTCATCTTATACCCGTGAAAACCTAAAAGTTAACATAGTATACCTCTACGGGGAGGATAATTTTCGGTTGTGTAAAACGTACGAAAAGCTACAGTCCAAACGTGCTAAATTGTTGTGTGATTTGTCATTTTTACGTCGATGTCGTGATACAAACATAATTCCTATCGCGTTCAAGTTAAAACCACGTGCACAGAAACGTCGTTCGTCTACAAGAATCCTGAACGACGCTAGCCTTGCTCTACTCCGGGATGAAATTCACAACGTTCGCTTCCTACTAAATAAGGTCAGTGAAAATATTTTATCGTTACATTTAAAATTATCAAATTTATTACATCCGTTGCTCTGGAATATTTTAGAAGATTTAGTAACACAGCGCGTTGAATTAAATTCACAACTTACAACCAAACGTCAAATAAATAAATATGAATCACTCCAGCGTAATATATCTACTTTTAATCCTCCTACTCTAGATTCAAATAAAATTATTCACAATCTTACTAACCAGCCGCTCGACAACGCCACCGTTTCAGTTCTGATGAAAGGGTTTAATTTTGGTGTGGTCCCTTCACAGATACCCAAAGAAGAAATAGTTACCGGTATCGAAACCTCCATCTCTAAACTACCAGAAAAACTTGCCGAAACAATCCGCCAAGAGACGTGTCATATCATAAGAAAAGCTCGCGACCCTAAAAGAAATATGTCTTCGGAAGAATTTAAAGCCCTCAAAGCATTAAAATCTAACCGAGATATAATTGTTCTACCGGCTGATAAGGGAAACGCGACCGTTTTAATGAACTCCGATGAGTACATAATTAAAATGCGTGACATTCTCTCAGATTCAATTTACAAAGAAAACAAATCGGACCCTACCACTTACTTAGAAAAGACAACAAAATCTAAAATAATGTCCACCAAATTCGATTCCGAACTCCAAAAACAACTTATCCCACGAGAAAAATCGTCACGGATCCCAAAAATATACGGTCTACCTAAAGTACATAAAGCAGAAGTACCCTTAAGGCCCATAGTTAGCTCATACGGATCCCCCCTTCAATCACTTGCTAAATACCTTGCTAAAGAATTACAGCCCCATGTTGAAAAATCAGACTCTTACATTAAAAATTCTGAACATTTTATAAACACACTATCTAACTATAAAATAAACACAGGTGACACTCTGGTAAGCTTTGATGTAGTGTCATTATTCACTAAAATTCCCATCAAAGAGTCAATCGAATTATTAAAAACAAAGTTAAAATTATCAAAAGATATCATCAATTTAATCGATCACTGTCTAAATAATACCTACTTTCAATTTGAAGGAAAAATATACAAGCAAACAGAAGGTGCTCCGATGGGCTCATCCTTAAGTCCGGTTATTGCCAACATATTCATGACATTCCTAGAAACCGATATTTTAAAACAGACAAATTTAAAACCACTCTTATGGCGTAGATATGTCGACGACATTTTTGTTATATGGCCCCACGGTACCGATAAACTGACAGATTTTCTAAAATATATTAATAGTTTCCACTCGGACATTCAATTTACTATGGAAATCGAAGAAAATAATAGCTTACCTTTCTTGGATGTCCTTGTCATCAAAAATGACGATGGCACACTTGGTCACACAGTTTATAGAAAGCCTACTCACACAAACAGATATCTAAATGCAAATTCAAACCATAGCCCGGCTCAATTATCTTCTATAATTAATACTCTAGTGACCCGATCCTTCAGACTATCTGATAATAATAACATAAACAACGAACTTGACTGTCTCAAAAACGCTCTCATCTCCAACGGTTATTCAAAATCACGAATCGAACAATCTATTAGACGCTACAGTAATAAAAATATCAAAAAACCAGAACTTCCTCCGACTTCAATAGCTTTTTTGCCATATATCAAGGGCACGACAGACAAGATAAGCCGCATTCTGAAGAAAAATAACATAAAAACAATTTTCAGAACAGAAAATAAAATATCTACCTTTCTTCGCAATCCCAAAGATTCAGTTGCACTCGAGTCGCACGGAGTATATAAAATTCCATGCAATTCGTGTGACAAAGTATACATCGGTCGCTCCAATAGAAAAATATCCTCACGAGTAGCAGAACATAGAGTGGACGTCAAAAATAAGAAGTTAACTTCGTCGTTAGTCCAACACGTTCTTAACGAAGGCCACACTATTGATTTCGAAAATTCATCCACCATCGCCAACTTAAATTCCGAACCACAACGCATATACAGAGAGGCAATTGAGATTTTCAAACATGCAAATAATATGAACAGCAGAAATGACGCGATAAGAATTCCTCAAACATGGACAAATATTCTAGACAGTAATACTCATAAAACTAAAGTAATAATTAGAAATTCAATACCTCCACACATAACAAAACAAACAATATTTGAAAAACCCACTATTAAAATGACAACTCGTTCACAAAGTCGGCTTAACGGTACAAATAATAGAACAAATAGCTAATAGGTGCGGGGAGTGAAGGGGTGGAGGGGGGAGGGGAACCTACCCGCTCGCTACCTCTACGCTCATGCATAGACTGGCGCTTCTCACTTGACGGAAAGCCTTAGGTGTGTGCGGTCGTGTTTCACGCGCGTTCGTTCTCGCTCGGTTTTCGTTGCGTTCCTTCGACAATGCCCGATGATATTCGGGCGAAACGTCAGGTCTTAAACAGTCCTTCTCAGGACTATCTGACACGGGTTAACCCAGAAAATTCTTTTTCATCTTATACCCGTGAAAACCTAAAAGTTAACATATATATATATATATATATATATATATATATATATATATATATATATATATATATATATATATATATATATATATATATATATATATATATATATATATATATATATATATATATATATATATATATATATATATATATATATATATATATATATATATATATATATATATATATATATATATATATATATATATATATATATATATGTTACTAGAAAGGTTTTCACGGGTATTTGAAAATATGAAATTATTATTATCTTTGGGGTTATCATTTGGGGTTAACCATCACCCGGCACAAATTGCATCGGTAGCTAATACATTAGTTTCCAGAGCTATAAAAATAACCGACTCCGACCACCAACAAAATGAATTAAATAACCTCAAAAAAACCCTGCAATGTAATGGCTTCTCCAATTTTGTTATAAATAAAGCAGTCAAACGTCAAACTAATAAAAACGTCATAAAAATTGAGAAAACTATTTCTGAAAAACCGTTAGCTACAGCTTTTTTACCATACATAAAAGGAACCACAGATAAAATCAGTCGCCTTCTAAATCAACATAATATTAGAACAGTCTTTAGAACAGAAAATAAAATATCAACCCTTCTGCGAAATGTAAAAGACAAAATCCCTCTAGAGTCTCATGGCATATACGAAATACCATGTAAATCATGCGACAAGACATACGTGGGAAAAAGTAACAGAAAAATATCAGCCAGGGTCGCGGAGCATAGAGTGGATTCAAACAATAGAAAATTAACGTCTTCACTAGTCCAACATACTCTGAACGAAGGACATCAAATCGATTTCGATAATGCACGCGTAGTTGCAAGTATTAACACAGAAACAGTAAGAATTTATAGAGAGGCAATCGAAATTTACAAAAGGAAGAATGTCGTGAATAATCGAGACGATGGTGTGCGTCTCCCGCTGGCCTGGAAAAATATCTTACATAAAAATAGAATCGACAATAAAAATAAAAATAACATTATAAAACATTCATTAAATACCTCAGAAATTGACAGCAATAAAAATCCCATTACAGTAAACCCATTAAATGTTAAACGCCAAACAAATAAAATAAATACAATAGATACATCATTAAGCGTGAGGCGAATCACCAGAAGCCAGTCAAAAGCCATTAAGGCGAACAAAAGCGGGGAAAACCCATCTACCCCTACAGTTTAAACTTTAACTTTCCAATCTTCACTTGGTGCTAGGTTCTCGGCTCGAACGGACGTGCTTGCACTGACACACGAAGCGAGAATCTATCAACAAGGCCCTGAAGATGCCTGGTGTGATCCAGGCGAAACGTCGGTTGACGAAAGATCCTTCCAAGGATCTGATTTTGACGCGGGATAACCCCAAAGATAATAATAATTTCATATATATATATATATATATATATATATATATATATATATATATATATATATATATATATATATATATATATATATATATATATATATATATATATATATATATATATATATATATATATATATATATATATATATATATATATATATATATATATATATATATATATATATATATATATATATATATATATATATATATATATATATATATATATATATATATATATATATATATATATATATATATATATATATATATATATATATATATATATATATATATATATATATATATATATATATATATATATATATATATATATATATATATATATATATATATATATATATATATATATATATATATATATATATATATATATATATATATATATATAGAGTTAAACAAACATATCTGTTAATTATAAGTGTATTAGAGTTAAGATTCAATTGAATGCAGTGAATCAAGAAACTAAGTAGTGTATAAAAAAAGTAATAAGTGTCGAACCAGGACATAGAGTGTGAAGGAACGGCCAAAGGACGAGGGAACGTGGAGGGGACACCCCTCGCGTCCGAAACGGCTTATAAAACCAGCCCTGAAAGGGGGCATGAAGTCACTTCATTCGAGTCGGGCAGGAGGGGGGTGCCTTCGGTTGTCATCCTTCTCTGTTTACATATAGCCGAATACGTGTCAACTATGTACATAAGACAATTATCTATTATGTATGACGTCTTTTTAGGGTGTCCACACTATTACTCAATCTTCGCCTAGTGGAACGTATAGTTGAAAAAATTCCTTTTTAAAGAAAAAGTTTTGTAAGTATAGATTATTATTTCAGTGTTATATATTTCCAAATGGTTGGATTCACATTGTTAAGTTTTGTTAAAGTGTGAGGAGATACATAGCAGAAGTAAAAATAAAATTGAATATAGTTTTGGAAAAAGATCTTGTATGAGGAAAGAATTACGGTTGATTTTGAAATACACTATTATTAATTACTGGTTTTTCCTAGCATCATTGATTTTGGGTAAAGTATTAGTTGGTTAAGTATAAAGAAAAGGTAGAATTGAGGATAAGTTCATTTTATTGACTCACGTTTTTATATAACTTTATTAATAAACTTCCCTATCCTAATGAAAAGTTATAATAATAGCATTGAAAGACTTGTGAGTTGAGTATGAAGTTTTCCGAAATCTTAGTAAGTTAGGAGAGTTAGGAAATGTTTTTATTCCTTTCTATTTTTATGCGTATAGGCAACGAATTCATCATTGAACAATCTTAGGTTTTCATTTTTGTTAAATAATGGTCACCAAAATTCGCTTTCGTAAAAATAATTATTAAAAATCCTAAAAAGATGATCTGGCTACACCCTTATGTACTAGTACATAACGCAGTCAACGCGGCTTATGTACCTACAATTAGCGAGCGAACTCCAAGTTGAAAAATTCAGGCGGGTTGGCAGTAATTGTGCCGCCTAAACTTATAACATCTATCTTTGAAAATTCGTAGCGTCTCTAATTTAGGCGTTAGAACAGTTTCGTTTTCAATCTCAGAATCGTGTAGGGATTGTGGATGTTTTGTGATTGAAGGAAAAAATAATATTTTTTTTTTCATACGATTCCATTGATTTAGCGCTCCGAAAATCCGCGAAATAACCTTCTCTAGGAGCGTATTCAGAGGGACTGAAAGCCTCTCTGACTTACGCACACACTCACAGATTGCTAATACCGAACTTATAAATATGACTACTCACGAAGCAGTAAGTCAGTTTTATTTTGATTCTCAAAGTAAATTCTTTTAAAAAAAAAAACTTGTCTTTGCGAACGAATTATCGCGTGAGTCTCGCATATAGAACATTTTCCCCGGCTTCGGACGCCGGATTTTATTTATTTTTTTATAAGAGAAAATAATAGAGTTTTTTTTTAATAAGGCGATTAAATATATATTTTTTTTTAAGAAGAAAAATGTGCAAATTTAAATAAGGATGTATCAGATCTCTGCATTGTATTTAATAATATTCTTTTATTATTTTTTTTTTTTTAAATTAAAATTCGTCTTCATAAATTTAAATCTCGGAAGAAACATTGAAAATTCGTTTTCATTAAAATTGTCGAACTATCATTTCGGTATTTAGAAGCGTTGATTTTGGCTAAAAGAAAAGGAATGGAAGGAATTAAGTCTTTAACGTTGCGAAGTATAAAACAGAAAGAGCAAATAATTCAAATTATATACACTGGCTTGAGTTCCAGACAGTTTTAAGCATCGTCAAGAAAAATATATTAAACTCCGCGCCAAAAAGAACAAGTAAGCGGAAGCCGCTTAAAGGAGCTAATTATTCAATTATATACACTGGCTTGAGTTCCAGACAGTTTTAAGCATCGTCAAGATATATATATTAAACTTCGCGCCAAAAAGAACAAGTAAGCGGAAGCCGCTTAAAAGAGCTAATTATTCAATTATATACACTGGCTTGAGTTCCAGACAGTCTAAGCATCGTCAAGGAAATATAAATTGGATTTCCCGCCAAAAAGAACAAGTAAGCGGAAGCCGCTTGAAAGGGCTAATTATTCAATTATATACACTGGCTTGAGTTCCAGACAGTTTTTAGCATCGTTAAGAAATATAAATTGGATTTCGCGCCAAAAAGAACAAGTAAGCGGAAGCCGCTTGAAAGAGCAATAATTCAAATTATATACACTGGCTTGAGTTCCAAACAGTTTAAGCATCGTCAAGAAATATATATTAAACTTCGCGCCAAAAAGAACAAGTAAGCGGAAGCCGCTTGAAAGAGCAAATTATTCAATTATATACACTGGCTTGAGTTCCAGACAGTTTTAAGCATCGTCAAGAAATATTTATTAAACTTCACGCCAAAAAGAACAAGTAAGCGGGAGCCGCTTAAAAAAGCAAATTATTCAATTATATACACTGATTTGAGTTCCAGACAGTTTTAAGCATCGTCAAGGAAATATAAATGGGATTTCGCGCCAAAAAGAACAAGTAAGCGGAAGCCGCTTGAAAGAGCTGATTATTCAAGTTATATACTCTGGTTTGAGTTCTAGACAAGCTAACATCGTCAAAAGAAATATATAAATATAACCTTCGCGCCGAGAGGAAGGTGAGCTGAAGCTGCTTGAGAAAGAAAGACCGGCTGTTCGGCGATATATATGTGCGAGCTTGATTTCCAAACCAAATAAAGTACACATGGAAACATTTCATAATATTTTCCCGCGTAAAATGTTGAACTATCACCTTATAGATTAAGGTATATATATATATATATATATATATATATATATTTTGCCGCCCAGTGGATTTAAAGCTAACTAAGACCGCATCCTTTGATTGATCAGGAACGTTTAAAGACTAAAGACTCTGATTATCAATGATTTCGTTGTATAATCAAAAATAAATCGGAGTAAGGAATTGATGCTATTACTGATAGGAAGACATTATTCGAAAATACTGGTGTTGTGAGATTTTTATGGCCTTTAAGAAAAGATTTAAATAAATACATACAATTTAATAGTAATTTCGCGCCTTGTGAATCTGGACGTTTTAGAAAGATCCCACGTAGGTCGAGTGTAAAAAGTTAATTGTGATAAGTGGTCTAAAATAAAAGCTGTGTATTGGTGAAATCGCATTAAAGGATTATCTTCAAATTGTGTGATAGTCAGAGATAGGTCGTAAGCACCGTTTCTCTGATTAATTCACATGACAGGTCCAGTCTGACAAATTGCTAAGGTAAAAAGACAGAATCTATATTGTTTACATATAACGACGTTTACTTTTTCGTGAGGAGAGTCCCGTTCTTGAAGAAGCTAGATGATTTTGCAGCCATGAGTGAAACTTTTGTCGGTTAATTGCCCCTTTTGAGATTTAAATTGTTTTTATTTTTTTTGTATTTTTCAAAGACTACTTCGTCTCACTTATATATATTTTGTTTCTGAACGAACCACAGATATAAATCAACCTTTTTGTTATTCCTTAAGGTTGAAATGAAGCCAAGCCAAAACACCTTAAAATTCCAAATTTGAGAATCTATTTATTGTTCCTTCTGATAGTATTTGTGTACCTTGTTCAATATTTTGATTTCATGATGTATATGCATGTATATGGAGTTTGTATATATGTATAGATGATTACAATTATAATATATTTTTGTTTACCTGTCGAGAGAGTATGTAATTGCTCCACAGGCATTAAAAAAAATAGAAAGGCAAATTCAATTTTCTTATATGAATATGTCTATACATATATGTGTATAGGTTCCTTAAACCGCCTTGTACATAAGAATTTTTTTTTCAAATATTATAAAACAGAAGTGAATTGTTACCTCCATACCTTAAGTAACAGGGTCATTCAAGTTGATATGATTTGAATTGTTTCATACAGCAAATTATCTAAATTGTGGGAAGGTTTATACCTTTACTGGGTAAATTAAATTCTTTTATTCAATTGAGACCTATAGTTGTTAAACTTTGGGGAATCAATATATAATTATTTTATAGTTAATGATTGGTTTTATTTTTGTTAAATCAATTCCGTTCTGTTCTTTTCCTTCTCATACATATTGGTACCTTTTCTTCAAATAAATACATATAGTTTTTTTTTTATTTTATAACTTAATTTTTTTTTTACCATACTAATGATTTGCTAATTGTTGTTGAACCATTTACCGAAGGGAAAGGGGTTTATTTTGAATAAGATAACTCTATCTTGGCCTTAAATTTTAAAATTAATCGATTTTACCTTCTTGCAACCTTTTTCTTATTATAATTAAAGATAATTTTATACCTAACTCACAAAGTAAATTTTGATTGTTGTTTTCTTTTTATTTCAAAGGAGGGGTTTTTATTTGAATAAGATACTTCTATCTTGGTTTTCTTTTAATTTTAATTTGTTCAAATTTCCTTTTTTTTCTTGCAACCTCTTCTTCTTTTAATTAAATATAAATTTCATATTTAAATCTCAGAGTAAATTTGATTGTTGTTTTTTTTTTGTTTTTAATTCAAAAATTCTCTTATCTACACATCATCAGGATCTCGGTCATCTTGATCTGGTGTACCTTTCTTTGAAGTAAAAAATACATATATGTGTCTAGCTTTTAAATTATAATTATAATTCTATTTTGAATAATTTTTCCTTGAATTATTTTATCTTGTTGTTGTTCCCTTGTTGTTTTCTTGTTTTCTTTCTTGTTTTTATTGTCTGAATAAATGCAGAGATCTATACAAAGCATTTGAGTTTCTTTCATATTTTTTTTAATAATTAATTCACAAATGATTTTTACTCCATTTTCAATTATGGACCTATTCAAAGGGTAATAAGTTTTTTTTGAAATATATACATATAGTAATTATTTTGACAAATAATTACACAGTCACCTTACGTATGTAAGGCTCATTCATCCGAATCCTGGACTGTAAATGAGAGACGGCGTATGGTAAGTTTGGACATCTACGCAGGGGAGAGTTCTCATCAGTCATCAATTTAATATACTTTATTATTTTTATTAATTTTTTTTTTTACTTTATTTTTAAAACCTTTAACTTGTGACATCCGCCCCGGGCAAATTTAAAACAAAGCAAGATTTATCTTAGCTGAAAAATTAGGGTGTGACAACACAGAGAAAGGAACAATTTTTGGCAACACTAAAGTCTAGGCGTGGAGAGGTGACAAATCAAGACTTGAATAATGCTTCACAGAATCGGAACACAATATTTTTTAATGAACATTTGACTGTTCAAAATAAAATACTGTACAGAGATGTGCGCATAAAAGCGAGAGAGCTAAAATTTCGCTTTGTGTGGATAAAGAATGGACGAATTTATACAAGAGAGAAACCGGACTCGAAGATTCTACGTATAAAAGAACAGAGCGACTTGAACCTAATGAATGTTTCTACACAAGATTAGTTTTATTTTATTATATTATTGTAATAGAGGAATGTGGGAACTTTTACCGGAGAGGGACCCGAGACCAGAGTTTTTTGAGCTTGCAGTCAGACCAAAATACTTTCTATAAAGTCGTCAAACAGAAAACAACAATGGACAAATACCTCTCTTGGGGAAGTTTTGATATTTTTCTTTGTTTTGATGTTTTTCTCTTTTTAAATACTTTTTTATTTCTTAATTTTATTTCTGATTTAATTACTTTTTTTATAGAAATGACTTATACTCAAACACGAATTTCTTTAACATATAACATATACACAAAACTTACACACCAACACTCAGAATTTACTTTTACTTTTTCTAATACATTAACCATCCGCAATGTACATCATTGGATTTGTCAAGTCGATAGTGTTCATCGTGGCTGTATTTTGCTTATTTGCATAATTTACATAAAACATACTCAAATACAACATATACCAAAAACATACATAATTTAGCCTATACATGTAGATACATAATATACACCCAATATCTGCTTATAGAGAATCACACAAAAAATTGTGTGAATTATTATTATATCAACCTGGGGGTTGTACAAATTTCAAAAAGTATCACATTAATACACAATGGCAATCACAGAGTCAGTTCTCGATGAACTAGAAAGTCTAATAACGACAACGGAACTTGTAACTCCTATAGAATGTACATGGCGATTACGTAGCGAAAAAACACTTAAAATTTTAAACGTAAATATCAGAAGCATTCAAAAAAATTTTGATCAGCTGGTACTTTTTCTAAGTGGAGCTTGTTTAGATCCAGATGTACTCATACTTACCGAATGTTGGTTGGTAGATAATAATGTTGTTCCTAGTCTTAAAGGGTACCGCACATTCCAAACAACACAGCACGTTAATAGATCCGATGGTGTTGTGGTCTATGCTAAAGAGTCTTTAAACCCAATATGTACAACTGTAAACCTAAATGATGCGAATGCCCTCAATATTACATGTGATAATAAACTGACGATTCTTGCAGTTTATCGTTCACCATCTTATAAAAATATTACGCAATTTTTAGTATCACTAAATCAAATACTAACTCACTTACCGAAATGTAAATATGATGTAATTGCAGGAGATTTTAATATAAATATACTAGAGAGAAACAGTCATGTTGAGGAATATACTTGTCTCCTTTATGAGCATGGCTTCATCTCAACTATAAATAAGCCTACTAGAGAAACAACCACAACATCAACATGCATTGATCATATATTTGTAAGAACGAAAGCCCAAATCAAGGCAGCAATAATACAAAGCTCTTTCACAGATCATTATGCGACTATAGTACAGATTGATGATAAAATGTGTTATCGCATATAACAAAGAAGAGCGTTGATAAAGGTGTTTACATGCCGGCTAGTCAATACAATAATTAAATATGGTGGAGACGAAAGAACGTGTTGAGCGTATAAAATAAAACAATGCTTAAATTGACAGAAATACACGCGTAATAGTAATTATCGGTTAATAAAAATTGCTGTAAAATTAAAAAGAAAATAAATTAGAAAAACCAGTGATGACGGCCGCTGAAAAGAATTATTAAATACAGGAAATACACGTGGAACAGAGAATAATAGTGCTGAAAAGAATAATCAAATACATGAAATGCACGTGTAATATTGATGACAATTTTGCTAAAATGAATTACGAAACGAAACGTTCAGAGCAAAGAAAACAAATAATAATAAATCAGAAAGATCTTACCAACCGCTGCTCTCGTTCCGGGTCTATAGATGAAACACTTACACTACATAATATCACTTTTTATTAATTGAAAATAACTTAAAACTATCTTAAATTCACCCCTCGTTGGATATATGGACCTGAAACACACTTGTGCACTACCATGCAAATATGAAATTTAATGCTGAGCTTCAAGCAGACGCCTCGCAGAGACAAGATTTTCTCTTTCAACGTTCGCGGTCTACGTTTGTTTTAAAAAATATATATAAGTTATCTTTCGTACGCGTGAGTTAAAATTCGTATATCCCGACCAAGCGTCCACTCAAATACTGATTCAAACCAGCTATCGCGTCCACCGCTGGAGACGGGGGGGGGGGGAGGAGCTACCCCACCGCGCGGCGGGGCGCGTTCTACCATCTACCAATAGGAAGCCTCCATTTCACCTACCAAGTTAGAAAGTATAAAGTTCCAGGAATATGCATTGAATATAAAATTATTAGAAATGACATATTTACAAAATATAAGCATTGTTTAAACACATTAAGGACCCAAAGACCCGTTAATATGATAAAACCATTATAAGAGAAAGTTTTCCAAGAATCAAGGTATTTTGTTGAAACAAAATAATAGATGTCTGGCTTCTATGCTACCATAACCCATGGTAATATTTTGATCATAATACCTATGTATATATCAATCGGCCCTCTTTTTTGATCAAGATATACCATGTGAAGAACAAAGAAACCAAACATAATGTAAGTAGACAAAAACTATTATGCCGGAGCTGAACGAATCTCATCGGCATGAACTTTAACAGGCTTCCCGCGACGTTCTACCCAGTAAACGTGTCCTCTTCCGATGGGCAATAAGATCCGATGCGGACCACTCCATTTAGGAGCAAATCCAGCGTGAAAACCGGTATTCATATCAGACTGAGGGTGTTCTCTAATTAAAACAGCCTGTCCTATATCGTATTTCGAAACCGTATCATTATCAGGTGCGTAACGTTGTCGATATTCCTCCTGAGACGCTCGTATTTCGTTATCTAACTGGGTACGCTCACGTGCTCCCGCTGTTGGGAAGATATCTCCATCGGGAGAATGAATCATCCATTCACCTGGACGGGGAATGTCGTAACCTAATAATGCCGTGCTAGGAGATACGCCTGTTGACTCATTACGACGACCACGTAACGCATATAAAATAGTCGGTAAATGTTCATCCCAACGATTATGAGGTTGACCTTGTAAATAAATACGCAACGCTTTCTTAATTTCTTGGTTTCTACGTTCCGTAATATTCGCTCGTGGATGGTACACTGCCGTTGTCCAGTGCAAACATTGCCATCTATCTAGTGCGCTGGTCCACAAACGATTCTTAAAATTAGTGGCATTATCCGACAAGATCGCTTTTGGATATCCGTAACGAGAGAATACATCATCTTCTAATATTTTAATTATAATCGGAGCTCTACTCGATCGTACCGCAAACGCTTCCACCCATCGTGTATATAAATCCGTAACTACTACAATAAAACGCTTGCCGTGTGTGGATATAGGATAGGGTCCCATCAAATCGACTGCGCATACGTCAAATGGTTTATGTACGTGAGTATTACCTAATGGGGCCGCAGGACGAGTCGGTACGGCTCTCGATAGAGCACACGTCATACACGCTCTCACATATTGCTCAACGTCAGTACGCATGTTCGGCCAAAAGAAATGGCGTGCCGCAGCCCGAGTCGTTTCTTTAGCTCCGGGATGACCTGCCACACGATTATCATGATACGTAGATATAACCTTCAAAACCATCGATCGGGGTACAAATAAACGCATATCATCATCCGCAAATTTTCTCCAAAGATAATCACCTAATAACGCATAATCACGTAAATATTGTTGTTCGTGACGTGCCGTCGATGTATTTGGTCGAGATAATAATATACGCAACCTATTTATACGTCGTTGTACGTCGGTATCTCTTTTCTGTCGTAACCGTATTTCTTCCGCAAGACTTACATCTACTACCTCAACATCGTCGGATGACTCAACCGCGTCCGGCTGGTCCTCCGTCACCTCCGTTTCATCTTCCGTTTGATGTACTTGTGCCGTTATCTCATTCGTTTCCGTTGATGGGTACATCATGCGACTTAAATCTTTTGTGTCTGCCTCCGTTACTATTGGGGACGATTCGGGATTTCGGGATAACGCATCAGGGAGTTCATTTTTACGACCGGGACAATGTTCAACTGTAAAATCAAATTCCTGTAAGAGGAGTGCCCATCTGATGAGCTTTGCCCTATCATTTTTCGCCGTATTCAACCACGTTAATGCTTTATTATCCGTGCGTAGCTTAAACGATCGTCCTTCTAAATACGGACGATATCTTTTAATGGCCCATACGGCCGCAAACGCTTCCTGCTCATTCGAATGCCATTTTTGTTCGGCCGGTGAAAAACGCATACTCGCATATGATATAACATCCCGTTCTCCGTCAGAGCGTGGATGATATAATACGGCCGCAATACCTAACTTACTCGCGTCTGTTTGTAAAATGAATTCGCGATTAAAATCGGGTCGTGACAATTTTAACGGTTGTGACATAGCCAACTTAATATTACGCATAGCGGTATCGGCTTGGCTATTCCACCGATACGGCCGATTAACTTTTAATAAATCGGTTAACGGAGCAGCAATCTCAGAGAATCGCGGTACATACTCTCGTAACCAATTACACAGTCCTAAGAAGCCACGTAGTTCTTTACGAGTTCGCGGAGCTGGTGCAGAGAAAATCTCCTTGCAATGAGACATTTGAGGATAATTTCCTTCCGCAGTAACAACATGTCCCAAATACTCTATTTCTGACGTGGCTAATTTACATTTATCAGGCGAGCATCTCAACCCGAACTGATCTAACCTTTCAAAAACCAGTCTTAAGTGATGAAGATGACTCTCCCAGTCAAAAGAATAGATTACAATATCGTCTATATATACAATGCAAAATTCTCTTAAATAACCGGTAAGAACCTGCTGACACATCGCTTTCTGAAAGCAGCTCGGGGCTCCCTTAAGTCCGAAGGGCATAACCTTAAATTGATATAACGCACCGTCAGGAGTAGAAAATGCCGTATATGGTTTAGAAGCAGGATCGAGAGGCACTTGCCAATACCCCTTTGTTAAATCTAACGTGGAAAATATCTTTGCGTTTCCGAGATCCTTTAATGTTTCGTGGATGACCGGTAAAGTGGAGACCTCGCCCTCAGTGACGTCATTTAACCGACGGAAGTCTACACAGATACGATAATCATTATCTCCCTTTTTCGGAGCCATCACGATAGGAAAACAATACGGAGATCTACTCGCTTCGATTACGTCATCAGTTAACATTTCTTCGATTTGTTTATGTAAATTACGTTTCTTAGCGTCTGATAAACGGTACGGTGGGATACGAATGGGTATCTCATCTTTCAGCCGGATAACGTGCGGCTGCAAGCGAGCAGGGCCTGCATATGGGGTAAATAAAGCATTAAATTCTCGCAATATTTTATGTAATTCATTTTTTTTCGCATTAGATAAGTCGTTCGTAATATTTGGTAACTGTACGTTAGTTAAATTTGGTTGACGCTTCGTCGAATGAAAATATGCCGTAATCCTTTCCTTCTTGCCGAAATACAATGCTCCACGAATAAAATCAATCACGCCGTGTTCCGCTATTAGCCAATCTATACCTAATATTACGTCATCTCGTAGGCCGTCGACTACTAAAAATTCATTTTTCATCCTAACGTCTGCTATCGAGCAGTCTATTTCCGCTTTCGCTACTACCGTCATTTTGGCCGAAGCATGTGCAAGATTTAAACTCTTTACATCACAAAATTTTCTTCTATACTCGTGTACTAAATCCGCACGAATTAAACTGTGAGAGGCGGCAGAGTCTACTAACGCTACATAGAGACGATCCTCGATCATCACGCTTATCCGTGGGAGGCTAACTTTACCAATCGCACATACACCGTCTACTTTATGTTCTAGTTCGCAAATTCCGTCACTGTACTCCTCTTCGTACCTACTCATCATTTTCGCCATCTCATTACTACCCAGCGCAACTACTGTCGTACCTAATTCGTGATCCGGCGCGACAACCGGTTTCCTCTCTTCGAACTTCTCTGACGCAACTACCAGCTTCTCAACATCCGATGTACCTGACGCAACTATCAAATCCCTATCGTTCAACACATCTACCAACTCTACCTCCGACGCGAATTTCGAACTATCTCGTATGTAACCTGCCTTCTCATTATTAGCCTCCGCGGTTTCAATGCTATCCTCATCATCTTCTCTATGCACATCAGCCTCTACCACCATCTCAGTAAAACCTACAGAGTTTTGATCGCCTATTTCTACCATTACTTCATCAACAGATTCAATCTTCTCATTATTAGCCTCCACGGTCTCAAGGCTATCCTCGTCATCATCCTCTCTATGCACATCAGCTTCTACCACCATCACAGTAAAACCTACAGATTTTTGATCGTCTCTTTCTACAATTACTTCATCAACAGACTCAATCATATTAATAGCATTCTCATTATCAGTACAGGGCGCCAGTTCCACGTTTGTTAACCTGGTGGAACGCAGGTTTAATTTTTTCGGGAGCCCGCGACAGGTCGAGGTCCGTAATTTGTGTTCCTGTCGGGGCGGCGAGCGTTTCCCGATGCCGATGCGATAAACTCGTTTCTTTCCACGCAATCTTTATTAAAATGACGACCAGGGCAAAATTGACATTTTGGTAACTGTTTTCTGTTATTTACTGGGCTATTATTATTAGGGCGCGAATTCGCATTACGGTTGTTTGGACGTATATTATAATTATCCTGCCGGTACGTTGAGGTATTATAGTTATTACCGCTTTCGCACGAATTGTCACGTTGGGTATTCCTATTTTCATGATTACGTTCGGCAACTGGCTGAAACAACGTTTGTCGGGGGAAATCAATCATCATAACTTTTTCTTTAAGCGACGTGAACGTAAAATTTCCGAAAATCACTCCAACGTCTAAAATACTGCGATACGTGTCTCTCATCAGATATATTAAGTCAGCACATGTAGCATCCGACGGAGCCGTTCCAAAGAGCCGCATATGAACCGCTTCCTTCCGCTTAAGGAATGCGATTCCACCCTCATCCGCACGCTGACGGTCACCATAATAATTAGCCATAAGCGAAGACCGGGCAACGTCTATTCCGTATCTACCAATTAAAAAACCTTTGAATTCATCCCATGTCCATTTACCCTGCGCATGAGGAGACCACCAACGCTTGGCTTCTCCTCGCAACCTCTGAGACGCACGGCCGACCATTGACGCAGGAGAACAAAACATGTGGCCGAAAAACGCTTCGCATGCCGTGATAAATAAAACAGGGTCTTCTTCTGGAAGACCGCTGAACGTATCTTCCAGTTCGCGACGTTGTAAATATGGGAATAAATGTTCAATTCCCGGGCTATCGTTTCTTGGGGGTTCTGGAAAATCGCGGCTAACATTATCATTTGTTCTTGCCCTAGTAACCCGTCTACTATCTCCTCCGCCGCCATCGTTTTCGCGCTCTACTACTCCGAAAATAAGATATTTGAATAAACGAAAAATAAGTTGAAATAACATTTTTTTTTTTGTTAATACGAGAAAAAAACAAACGAAAAGTAAACGCTCAAAACCTCAGGGTGGTTCGATAAAAACTACTGTTTTTAAAAATGGCTACACGTTGGATAGCGCCAAATTGTTGGCGCTCCGTACGGTAACTAAGTCACTTCATTCGAGTCGGGCAGGAGGGGGGGGGCGCTCCGTACGGTAACTAAGTCACTTCATTCGAGTCAGGCTGAAAGAGACTCCGTCTGAGTCTCACAAGTTTTAAAATCGTGGAGTCAAAATTACATAAATTTTTAAAGTTGGAAAGGGAACACTATATACGTTCCTTCCAGTGAAACGAAGTACGAACTTTGTATAAAAAAGTAATAAAGTGAATTAAGGACTTTAATTAAATTCATTGTGTCGTTGGCGATATGGGTCGACCACCGTAATCGGCCGACGCCGAGAGCAGACGCTCTGTGTGCCTAGTCGTTGGCGCAAGGGCGCCGCGACGCATCGCCACGCGCCTACCACCAAGGCGCGTATCCCTTCAGCCGTAGGGCTGAGGGCATGTCGACTGACGCAGAGGACGTGAGGGTAAGGCTACCCTAGACGTAAGTGCCTCCAATATATACGCGATTATACTGAGGAAAAGAGACAGCAACACTGGTTATTTACTAGAGGGAGTATCAAGTATAAACTTTTAGAGAAGTGAAAATAAAGTATAGCATATCCCCACTCGACTTCGCAAATGTCGGAAAAAAATTAACAGAAACTATCTTAAACAATATAAATAAAACAGAATCTGAGTTAGTTATCCAACAAGAAACATCTTCTCCCAGTAACAACTCATTTAATATTAGATCAGTGACTAAAAATGATATTTTAAGTATCCTAAAATCACTTCGAACAGAATGTGCGCAAGGACCCGATGGTATATCTACAAAAATACTTAAAATTGCAAAAGATAACATACTTACTCCACTAACGCACGTTATAAACCTAAGTATTGCTGTGGGCACATTTCCTGAGCATCTAAAAAAGGCGTATATTGTTCCAATATTTAAGGATGGTAATCCTATAGATCCACGAAATTATCGACCTATAGCACTTTTAAATACATTGTCGAAAATATATGAAAAAGCTATCAACATACAACTAATACATTTCTTAAATCACAACAAATTACTTACTGCGCAACAATTTGGATTTCGGCCTGGCTTGGGAGTCAACGATGCTATTTTAAACGTTACAGAATTTATAACAAAGTCACTGGATGCAAAAAATAAATGTATTGGTATTTATCTAGATCTTGCCAAAGCATTCGATTCTGTCTCACATAAAATATTAATTCAAAAATTTAGGAAAATTACCAGTAATGAGTTGACTATAAAATGGTTCCAGTCATATTTAAGAAACAGAATGCAGGCGGTCAGATTGGGTGGCGTAATTAGTTCATTCTCTCCAATTGAATATGGGGTACCTCAAGGAAGTGTATTGGGACCAACGCTGTTTCTCCTTTTTATAAATGATATGAATAAATTGGATATTGGTGGTTCCATAATTTCTTTTGCTGATGATACGGTGTTATTGTTTAGTTCTCACAATTGGGCTCAAACGCATTCTATTGCTGAGCAGGGAATGATCATCGTAAAAAAATGGCTAGATAATAATTTACTGACATTAAATATCGGAAAAACCAAATATATGACATTTAGCATAGATAATCGACAACAACCTGAGGAGTCCTCTTCATCTATTACTATCCATAATAACTGTAATTTGCCTCTAAACTGCTCCTGCCCCAAACTACTTAGAGTTAGTAGTTATAAATATCTTGGCATAACAATTGACAGAAATCTTCGATGGACAACACATGTGGAGATAACTGCGAAAAAAATTCGCCAACTGATATATGTTTTTAGAAATATAAGAGAAATTTTCGACCAAAATACGTTAAAAGTGTTGTATTATGCTCTTGGACAAACTTCAGTCTCTTATGGGATTATAGGTTGGGGTGGTTTAGCTAAGACCAACCTATTTCCCATCTCAACCGCGCAAAAATCACTACTCCGGGTCATTTGTCGAAAACCTTTCAGATATCCATCAAATCAGCTTTTTTCGGAATTCAAGGTCCTTGATGTTAGACAACTCTATATTAGAACAATAGTCATCCAACTACATAAAAACCCAGCAATATATAAACCACAATACACCCTTACTTTTAATACAAGAAATAGACATTTGCTGCAACCGACTCATACACAGACTACTTTTGCCCAGAGACACTACACATTTTTAGCACCCAGAATATATAATATGGTTATGTCTGATATCTTGGACTTAGTACAGCCGAGTGGGCATAATTTTGGAAAGCTGGTTACTGATTGGTTGATTCGGAGAGGCAGGGAAGAGTCAGAGAGAGACTTGACGTTTGTCCTAAGATAATTTTAATATAATTTACAATCAAAATCTTTTTCATACACCCTTTTACAAATATCCACACACGCAAACACACCCTCACATTAACAAAAACACAAAGACACCTAATAATTTTTTTCATGTACCTACAATTGTATTTTATATGTACTTTTTTATATTTTTTTTATGACTTAAAATGTGTAATTTTGTACTTTATTATTTGTATTTTTTATATTTTTTTTTGTGCCTTAGATATTAAGAATTCACGTAGCTGAAATTTATGCTTACTTATTGCCTAGTATTACCTCAGAACAGGCTTTGCCTAGTGAGGTAATAAATTCCATTTATATATTTCATGAACAATGTTTTATATTTTACTTTATATTGTATTATGGAAATTAATAAATAAGAAAAAAAAAAAAAAAAATCAATTAAATGTTTTACAGAAATATGCCGAGCTCCTGTTGTTCCTGGATGCCAGTCCAATTACAATAAGAAGTATACAAATTGCTTTTCTTTTCCTAAAACTGATGCATTAATTAACAGAATGAAAGTAAACACATTGAGATGGTTTGGCCACTTGGGAAGAATGAATGAAGAACGCCTGATGAAGAAAATATATAAAGCTGAGAGGAATGGAATAAGAGGTCGGGGGCACCCAAGAAAAGGATGGCACGACCATGTAAACGATATTCTGAAAGATGGAAATGTAAGAAGCGTGAACAACAGATGAACGTGTATAAGACGATGTATGAATGTTGATGAGGCGATGAATGTGTGTCAAGATAGAAAAATGTGGCGTTCGGTTCTCTCTGCCTACCCCGTGAGGGACATGGCGTCATGGTATGTATGTATAGATATCTGACTCCTGAGATACGAAGATAAATATTATTAGTCTCCAGAATGTAGCAACTTACTTATTATTGGATGCATGTTAGATAATATTTAACATAGTAGTTGCCCGAAAAGCAATACACAAGAATATACCAAACCGTACAAAATAAGTTTGGAATGAAAATTAACGTTAACAAATCTTTTCATACGGCTATGAAAAGTCAAATCACATACTTCAAAAAAGAAACCAGCATGGCTACCCATGAAGTTGATTTTAAGATCAGATTCAGACTTGATGAATGACATTTTCATACTAAACTTTGATCTTAACAAAATATCTTTGATTTATGATTTTATAGGCCCAGTATTTCAGTCGGCCCTTAGGAGTTTAACTCAAGTTTAACAAAAATATTGCGTATTTCAGTACCTAATCTTCCCTTAAATACGTCACTAAACGACAAATATTTAACTCAACGTTTCTGGCGGATCGCGTGTCTTAATCTTGAGTTAAGTATTGTTTCTAGTCTTTTTCGCCAGGTGGCGTACTAATCGCCGCACGCTTTAATGTTTTATTTCATTTTATACTACAAATAACTATGCATAATAATTATAATCATGATTTATTTTTGTTGTTAAAATAAGAGACTTGATATAGAAGTGGTTCATGTATTTAATATTTATTTTCTTTTTTACATAATTATAATGTATTGCCTGACAACAAACGAAATAAACTGTCAGCCATAATGAAACGTCAGGCACGCAACTTTATTTTTGCGATGTTTTTTCATCCCACTTTTTAAATTGATCCATCCTGTTTCTATATACATAATGTGTATTCTTAAATTTTCTACATAAGACACTATTTTACCATTATCACTTAGTTCCATATCCATCTGTAAAATGTACATACATTTTGCATTGAAGAACTACGTACGTAGTACATATTCAATGACATTTTTTCACTACAATGTTTGATTTTAATTAAAAAAAACATCGATCAGTATAAAAAATTGAAAAAGTAACATGCTGTGTAATGAAACAAATAAAATAATGTGTTGTTATAATAATAAAATAATATTTAGTCACAGCTTCGCGTCACGTATCATTTAAGGTTATTACAATTTTGACAGATGCGTTATAGACAATAACCATAGAAAAACGTAAAATATATCTATAGTTGAAGATTACGTAACTGACGTTTCATTTTGCACTGAAATACGCGAATGAAATTTAATCTTCCCTAAACTTTTAACTTGGATTACCAAATCCAACGATTTAAGGGCCAACTGAAATCTCGGGCCATAGTCTCACAAATTTAGACAGAAAACGCAATTTAAAACTGTGAACCCAAGACCTATCTCAGAGTCAGATATCTAACCGACAAATAAGAATCATACAAACAAAAAAAATACAAAAAAATATATGGTGGAAAAGATGAAGGTATAGGGAGTTACCTTGCCTCGATATTTATTGTGCTGGTTCTGAATAATCTTTTCACCACATTCACAGCGTAGTATGAAAACTTTGACACTTCACTAGTAATTCACAAGTTAATTAATTTCAGCGGATTTTGAAGATATAATTTTAAGAGCGGTGCGGTGCGGTGTGTTAGTCAAGATGACAGTTGATATAATGAGAAAATTTATATGCAACAATACTTTTTTGCATATAGCTGGCAGGTATGTAGGTAGGTTGTTTTTAGGCCGAGGTAAACTAGGATAGGATAGGAAAGGTGTGTGTGTGTGTGTGTGTGTGTATGCGTGTGTACCCAACTTTGCGTAACCATAACTCCCGGCCTTGGAGTATTACTCCAACAAAAAATTCAAAAAACATATGACTCACCGGATGGTAAAAGAAGAATACAAATTTAAACAATAGAGTGAAAAATTCAAATAAACGTAAACTAACTTAAAAAATAAAAAGAAATATTAAATTAAAAACATTTTGATTATTGGGAAGGTAACGGACATAATCGAATAGCTGGTCTTAAATATGTACCATTCCGGGTTCGAACTTTTACAACTCGAATGACGTTGTCTTTTCCCGGATATATTTCCTTGACTATGCCAAGTGGCCAAGATAATTTAGGGAGATTTTCCTCTCTAATAATAACTATTTGGCCAGGTGTAATGGGTTTTGTGTACGTATTCCACTTTTCACGCATTTGTAAAGAGGTGAGATATTCTACATGCCATCGTTTCCAAAATGACTGTACTAATTTATCGATCAACTCATATCGTTGAATGCGGGTTATTGAAATATCATCAACGTTGTAAGCGGGTATGTAATTTAGCGGAGTTAAATTTAAAAAATGCGCAGGGGTTAATACGGCAGGATCTAAAGGATCATTGCTTAATACACAAAGCGGTCTAGAGTTCAATAAAGCCTCTATTTGAATCAATACGGTATTCATTTCCTCGTAAGTTAATACTTGTGAGCCTATGACTTTAAATAAATGTGTTTTAATACACTTAATATTGCTTTCCCATATACCACCCATATGAGGAGAATACGGAGGATTTATTCGAAATTCTATTTTTCTAGGCGTCAATTCATGAAGTATTGCTTTATTATATTCATCGGAACAAACAAACTTATATAATTCATTTAAAATTTTACGAGCTCCAACAAAATTTCTTCCACCGTCACTTACAATGAGAGTGACAGGTCCTCTTCTGGCTATAAAACGTTTAAATGCAGCTAAGAACATTTCAGATGAGAGATCTGAAACTAATTCTATATGTAAAGCTTTTGTTGCTAGGCAAACAAATAAACAAACATATGCCTTTTGCTTTTTAACGCCTCTTCTCTTTGCCAGAGTTACAAACACTGGACCCATGTAATCTACTCCACATTTTGCGAAACATTTTATTTCATTTACTCGAAAATCGGGTAAATTGCCCATTAACGGGAAGGTTCCTTTTGGTTTGTTTTTAAAACAAATGTTGCAAGAATGAACAATCTTACGAACCAAACTACGACCAGATAAAATCCAGTACTTCTGTCGTAATAATGCTAACAATAATGCAGGGCCTGTATGATAATGTAAATAATGATAATATTCAATAAGTAACTGAACAATACGATCTTTAGAAGGCAATAAAATTGGATGTTTCGTTTCATACATTGATGATGAATTTTGAATTCGACCACCAACTCTAAGGATATTATTATTTAAAAATGGTAAAAGTTTGCGTAATACAGGACTACTCAATTTATTCTGTTCAAGAGAATGTATATCTTGAGAAAAATGGTTATTCTGAATGCATTTAATTACATGATTTTCAGCAGTTTCTAAGTCTGAGACCGTAATCATTCCAGACGTATTAAGTTTTCTTGTAAAACGAAGAACGTAAACAAGTATGTTTAATAATTTACTCCATTTAGAGATCCTGTTAGCGATTAAATAAATAAAGTGAGGCTCAGATTGAGTCTTAATTTGTATGAGAGCAACAGTTTTAGATTCAGGTATACTCTGATAGGCATTTTCCTTTTTAAAATCAGTCACAGGCCATTGACTCTGTGGCAATGAGATCCAGGCTGGACCATTAAACCAATAAGAGGTTTTCAAAAATTCATTAGGAGTAACGGAGCGGGATACAATATCACTTGGATTTTCAGTTCCAGGAACATGAAACCAATTTTCTTCAGAAATAATTTCTTGAATAATTGCGGTGCGATTGGCAACGAAGGTTTGCCATCTATGCGGTGAGGAATGTATCCATGAAAGTACAATAGTTGAATCAGAAAATGCAAACATTTTGTCAATCTTACATCTAATCTCAATAGTTGAGAGAACAGATTTCATTAATAATGCAAGAAGGTGTGCGGCACATAACTCTAAACGTGCTAAAGATACCTTTTTAAGTGGGGATACTTTTGACTTGGCACATAGTAGTGATACATTTGAGGCGTTAGATTAAAGTGATCCAATGCGGATATATATAACCGCCCCATAGGCACGTTCACTAGCATCTGAGAAACCAAGAAAATTGATGAATGAATCATTTACTATACCTATATGTCTTGGTATATTTATATTTGATAAGTTTTCGAGTTCACTCTGAAATTTCAACCAAATCTTATTTATATCCTCAGGAACCCGTTCATCCCAAGACAATTCTCTTTTCCAACACTCTTGCACTAGAAGTTTCAAACCGATGATAACTGGAGCAAGGAGACCTAGAGGATCATATAATGATGCCATATTAGAAAGAATTAATCTTTTCGTACATACTAACGTATCTAAAGAGAAAGGTTTGATTTTAAAAGTGAAACAATCAGAGGTGGGACTCCAAGACAAACCTATAATTTTGGTTTTATCGTCAAAATCTGAATTAAAAGTAATGTGTTGGTTAACACGTAGATTATCTGGAATGTGCTTTAAAAATTGTACAGAGTTGGAAATCCACTTATTTAGACAGAAACCTCCAGAGGAAAATAAGTGAACTAAATGAGAATAAATTTGTAAAGCTTCCTCAGGTGAATTGACTGAATAAAGAAAATCATCCATATAAAAATATTTCATAGCAAGTTGTGTGGTTTCAGGCAGTTTATCGCCTTCATCTGTTAAGAGTTTGCGAATGACTTTGCTAAATAAGGGGAACATTTAAGCCCAAAAGAAACGCGTTGAAATTCATAAATGTCAATAGGATCTGAGTTATTAAATCTAAAAAGTATCCTTTGAAAACGTTTATGATCTGGATTCATTTTCAATTGAAAATACATTTTTTCTATGTCAGCAGAAATAACTACCGAGTACAGGCGTAGATTTATAAGTAAATCAAAAATATTTGTTTGCAAATTAGGTCCACAATGCAATATATCATTGAGACTTTTTCCAGAGGAAGTTTTGCAACTGGCGTCTAAAACTATTCTAATTTTAGTAGTATCTTTATCAGGCCGATATACAGCTCTATGTGGTATATAATAAACACAATCTGAAGTTTGTGTATCTGTAACTTTTTTTCAAAAAACCTTTGTCAATGTATTCTTGAATAGTGGCATTATAACCATATTGTAAATCTAAATTTGATTGCAACTTCTTTTCCAATGAAAGCAACCTATGTTTAGCGTTTTTTATTGAATGACCTAAAACTGTGGGACTTTCACGAAAAGGTAATGATACAGTATATCTACCCTCGTTGTCTCGCAAGACTGTTTTCTCTAAAATTTGTTCACAAAGTTGCTCGTCAGGACTTAAATACTGACGCGATGGTACAGATTCTAGTTTCCAAAAGTTTTGAATCATTTCATCTAACATATTTTTTGAATTAGAATCATCAATTGCGTGTAACGTGCGTTGAAATTGACATGATGAGAAGTTATCTATTTGCGTTTCGCCCATGATCAAATAACCAAGAGTAGTCTGTAAGGCGATCATACGAGTTTCTTTATGCGTTAATTTCCCAGGTAAAAGTAAATGCGGGAATAAACCAGCTCCGATTATGCAATCGATACTAGCAGGAAGATTAAAATTATTATCCGCTAGCGGCAAATTCTTAAAACAATCTGTCATTTCTAAGGCTGACGTAGGCAAATCATTAGTAATAGTTTCGACAACCGAAGCCTTAATATCGTAAAAGAATCTTGTATCATATCTTGAATAAATTGTAAATATAGCATATCCTAATATTGGTTTTACAGCAGACCCAATACCGTACACAAAAGCATTTTCGTACGTAATGTTTATATTAAATTTTTTACATATCTTTTCCGTTATAAAATTTGCATTTGATCCTGTATCTATTAATGTGCGGATGGTATTTTTTTAATTCCATTAATATATACTATAGCGGTTGGTATTACATGATAACAGTTTACATTATTGATCAACAAACAATTGTCGATTTGACATTTAGGTTCATATGGTTGATCCAAATGTCGTCGACCGATATTATTCACCGAAGTGCTCGTATTGCGGTCAGAATTGACGAATGAGGTAATATTATCATCGTTTTCAACAATATCAGCTGCGCTAGGAACCTGTTTTGAATGATAATTATCTTTATTTTGATTATCTTCATCATCACATGTTGGTGAAGAAGGAAAATGAATCAATGAATGATGCCTTTTATTACAATAAAAGCAATTTTTTTCCGATTTACAATTTTTTGTTAAATGAGTACCAAAACAATTTTTACATAGTGATCTTTTGTTGATTATTTTGAATCTTGTGAATACATCCAACTGTAAGAATTTTTTACATGAATACAATGGATGTTTATTACATTCACACAAAAAACATTTTGTGATATCCATTGGCGTATTATTTATAACAAATGAATGTGAATTATTATTATTTTTTCGTCGATCATTTGGTGCACTTTTGTGGAATATAACCTGCGTTCTAGAGAGAATTTTGCTTTGCTCTCTCAGAAAAGATTGTAATAATTTAAAGTTTGGAATTTTTTCATTTCTAATATGTTGCTCAAATAAATTTAACGTCTCTCTATCTAACTTAAGAAGAGCAATGTGCGTTATGATGAAATCAGTTAAATCAGAAATATCTAATAATTTTAAAGCTTCAAATGAAGAGCAAAAATTTTCTATGAAATAATCCAAATTCTTTGAACTTGATTGTGTTAAGGGTTTAAAATTGATTATTTTTTCTACATAATGCGTAGCTAAAATTCGTGAATCCTGGAATCGATCAACAAGCCTATCCCATATAATATCATAATTAGATGCGACAGGAAGTATCCCAGAAATAACACTTAAAGCGGTACCTGTCAATTTTGACACTAAATATTGTATTTTTTCACCATTCGACAAATTAATATTGTCGTGTATTAGATCTTTGAAATTTTGATAAAATAATGGCCATTTCGTTGGATCACCATTAAAACTAACAAGTTCCAATATTGGCAATTTGTGTGTTCTTTGAGAGTCTTTTTCAAATGATTTAATAATTGGAGGAACATAGTCAACTTTAGTTTTTAAAGATTGTTCAATATGCTTGATGTTACAGTATAATTCGTCAAGGGCTTCAATAGATTGAAAAGACGGAACATATTCTGGATTTACAGCTATTTTTCCCAAATTTAATTCTTCTACAACTTGACAAAATTCAGAACGAATTTTATCTATCGATTGTATGCGGATAAGAAAATAAGTTTTTTCTTCAGCGGTATTTAATGATTTCGACAAGTCATAAGCTTTCTGAATAATTGCAAATAAACTTAGCCGTTTAGCTTCCAATATTTTTAAAGAAGCCATTATTGATTAAACAACAATAAAATTAATGAAATAAGAATTTGATTAAGTACTTAGGTACTACAATCAATGCGGGTATGTATGAAATATGTAATGTAAATAGCGTATGTATAATGTTAATTTTGTATAAAAATGTATAAATTTGATAAGTAATGCGTGAAAATTCAAGATATGCGGGACAGAGGAACAAGGAATGCGGGAAAATACAAGATATACGGGACGAAGGACCAAGGAATATGGTGGAAAAGATGAAGGTATAGGGAGTTACCTTGCCACGATATTTATTGTGCTGGTTCTGAATAATCTTTTCACCACATTCACAGCGTAGTATGAAAACTTTGACACTTCACTAGTAATTCACAAGTTAATTAATTTCAGCGGATTTTGAAGATATAATTTTAAGAGCGGTGCGGTGCGGTGTGTTAGTCAAGATGACAGTTGATATAATGAGAAAATTTATATGCAACAATACTTTTTTGCATATAGCTGGCAGGTATGTAGGTAGGTTGTTTTTAGGCCGAGGTAAACTAGGATAGGATAGGAAAGGTGTGTGTGTGTATATGCGTGTGTACCCAACTTTGCGTAACCAATATATATAAAGAACTCTACAATAAGTGCGTTCAAGTTTAGACATTTATTATGTTCCATCGTACTATTATTTATCATTTATCACCATAAATAAATTGACTAGTAATTATGTGTCAATGTTTGAGGTCAAATCATTAATGTACCTCGAAAAAGATTGAGGTTGAAAAAAGATGCTGTACCATCAGTGTTCTCCAATCTACCAGAATATTTATCAAAGAAATTGCCACCTCGTCGTAAGGAACCATCAAAAAGAAAAACAGATTTCCTAGTCCGAACCAACAAACAAAATGAAGCTTGGGATCAATCTGATAAAATCACCAAGATTTTCAACATTTCAAACCAACCTTTGAATTTTAATATTAGTAACTTGAATTTAAAATCAAAAATAACTTTATAAAGTGTTAAATTTTGTCCTTTTGCTCTTGAAACATTTTCAATTATTATGTGAATCATTTGAAATTAAGATATATCTAAAGTAATAAAGCAATCAAAATGTAAAGGTAGGCGCGCATGGAAGCTAATTTCATCGGCCGATTAATAATCGGTGAGTTACAACATACGAATTACATGTAAGAGCGCGCATGAAAGCTAACAGAATCGGCCGATTTTAAAATCTGTGACGAGACACAAAAAAATCGGCCGATCGAGATCGGCCGATTTTTTGTAACCAATCTTGTTGTATGAGAGGGCGCGCATGGCGCATGCTCACCGATAATTTAATCGTCCAAGCGCAGTAGATCGAGAAGTACGTTGTCAGTGCTGCCAAACGAAATGTCAGATGAAATAAATTTTGATTCGGAAAAATTAATTATATTAGTTGAAGCACGTCCTTCATTATAATATGATAAAAAATTATAGTAACCGCCAAATTAAGCAAAAATTATGGTTGGAGATAAGCGAAATATTAATAACTGGCTGGGAACAGCTAAATCATAATAAAAGAACTGAATTGGGTAAGTTATTACTTAATTGAATAATAGTTACATAGGTAATTTAATAAATATTCCGCTTAATGAATAAAAACTTAACTGTGTTTCAAGTGTTTTTTTTTACAATTTATAATTATGAACTTCAACTGTGTCAACGAAAAAACCTTAAAAAAAGTTTTATATTATATATACTTGGTTCACTATTGCGTCTGTACATTTGCTCTGTCACACAATAGTTCTTTTCTGTTTCCCGCGCAATGTTTGTATTTTCCCGCTTGTACGCGCGCGGAGCCCATCATTATGATTTCTAGGTTATGTTTGGTAAATTATGATCTGTCAATTTATTTATCTTTTCCCGTGCAATACATACCTTTTACCGCGCAATACAAAGGTACCGCAGTTTTCTGTTTCCCGCGCAATGTTTTTCTTTTTCCCGCTTGTTGTACAGGCGCATGGAGCCCAAGTTAATGATTTTTTGATTAAGTTCGGTAAATTATGATCTGTCAATTATTTCTAATCATATGAATGTTGACCGCCGTGTTATTTCCAATTGTACGATTCTAGAAGCTTCCATGCGCGTTAGAACCGATCGGCCGATTTTTTATCGGCCGATAAATAAATCGGCCGATAATAATCGGCCGATTTATTTAAGCTTCCATGCGCGCCTTACCTTAGTGTCTGTGTGTGTTTGTCTCACGCCTTCTGAAAAACCAAGAGCATCTAAAAATCTAATTTATGTGCGAACGTGTACCTGTATACCTGATGCAGTGTCACGCTAAAAATAATGCGATAAAAATGCTGAATTTTAAAAATATTTCAATAATTATTTTTTTCATACAAAATTTTCCAAGTCGTATCTGTCAAAAAAGTGTACATTTTGCACGCAAATATCTGTTAGTTTAAAAGTTAGAAGTAGGTATTTACACAAAAAAAATATATTTTGAAGTATAACTTAGCGTTTAAGTGAAAGGCTGTGGCTATTCTACACCATTATTATAGTTGAATAAATATTAATAAATATGTTTACTTCACTCCTTACAACCCATCCTATAACCATGCACATCCTTCTTATACTTATAACAATATATGAAATGCTTTTTTTTTTATTCAATTTTTTGTAACTGTCATTATTCTGTACTTTCTGGGATTGGTATGTAATTGGTCTCATTTCTGTAAATTGTTTGTGTATTGTAAGTGTTAACATGACTGTTTACTAATCCAAATAAATTAATAAATAAATAAGTTATTATTTTTTAAAATAATAATAATAATAATAATAAACTGATTTTTCTATGGATTTGGCCATAGTGAATTTTTCCTATAGATAATTGTAAAACCTTGTAAATCTTTAACTTGGCTAGTTACCGTATTCACACAAGAGCTATAAAATATACATGAAATGACGAAAACTCATACAAACGTCAAACATGTAAGTTCTCAGCCTTTTTGATATTTTCTTGCTGAGATTTTAAAACTTAATTTTAATTTGAAAAATTGATTTGTAACTATCTTCTTTTGTTTCTGGAAGTCATATAACTAATAAAATCCATATTGTTATCGATTTGTGTCTGTATAATTTCAGGTTACGAATTATTTTGCGCTGCAATTTTATCAAATGACTTCAAGTTTCAATACTTTAATTTAAGTAGCACCACACGTTTTACTCCATTGAAGTGGCTTCCTGTTCTTGCAAACATACCTCAGCTAGCAATGATGTCCCATCTAAGAGTCCGCACCGAATTTCTCCCAGGAACCTAGTTACAAAACTTGGACGTGGCACAATGACTGGAAGAACATCAACCTATATGTCAATAGGTACATGGGTACTTCAACGGTGGTACCTCTAGGTTTGGATCTGCCAAGAAGGCTGTGGACCTCTCTAAATAGGATCCGCGCTGGACATGGACGTTGTAACTACCTCATGGAAAAGTGGCACTGTTTCATCCGCACAATGCGATTGCGGCCGTCTCTTCCAAATGATACAGCATATTATATTGCAAGAATGTATCGTACGGCTCTCGACCTGAATATCTGATCATATTTTATTTTTAAAATGCTATTGTTAATATATTTTTTGTGATTATTTTATTTCTTCCCACAGACATTGCACTCATTGTTTTTCGCCTGAATGAGTCTGTTTATGAGCGTTTAAAGATTGTCTTTGAGCAAATGTCTTCAAAGATCGTGGTCGAGAGAGTTTCTCCACCGATACTGCATTCATGTTGGTTTTCGTCTGAATGACTTGATGTAGTATTAATTCCATGACTTCCCACAAACTTTACATTCGTGTGGTTTTTTACCCGAATGAGTTTTTTTGTGTACTTTACAATTTGAGAGAATATCTTTCCACAGATATTGCATTCAAATGGTTTTTCACATAAATGGTTAGTTTGTGTATAATTAAATTTCTTTCTAGAAAGAATGTCTTTCCGCAAATATTGCATTCATTTGGTTTTCGTCTTGGTGTGTTCAATTTGTTTTTTTTTTATCAAAATGAGTTTGTTTTTTCAAAGATCCTGTTCCACAGAAAGTTTTTATACAAACATTGCATTTATGTGATTTTTCACCCGAATGAGTTAATAGAATATGTTTGTATAAACCTCTCATCTCGCCTTCCCATAGACATTGCACTCTTATGATTTTTCACCCAATTAAGTTTGTTTTCTCAGACAATGGAAGGAGTATATTTGTCTTTTATAAACCTTTCGTTTCATTTGACTCAAAAGAGAAATTAGCTGGTTAGTTAACAGAATTTTATAAATAATGTTAATAAAATTACCAATTCTGCAAGGAACTTAAGGAAGTTTTTACAATACGAATATTTAAAATTAAGTATACTATTTTATAAAAAAATATAAATTATACACACCACAACTTAACATGTATTTTTTATTTATTTCTAAATAAATCATGACTTTGTAATAGTTTAATGTTTTTTTTTCTATGCACTCATAATTATGTAATAGGGTAGTTATTTGGTAAAGTAAAAAACAAGACATTATATAGGTAAATAGTATTTAGTTTTATTAAAAACATATCTATAAAATCCCGATACATAAAATGGAAACAGGATTATACGGAATACTATTTGTGAAAAATTAAGCAAGACAAATTATTAAAGACAATTCAATATATCGAAGAAGCTTTTAAGAGTTTTTTTTCCACTGAATATCTATTGGGGTAGACAGATAATCGAACACCACACAATCCAATTTTGACTTGCATTATTTGAATTTTTTCAACTGAATGAGGAAGTATATGTTTAATTAAAGCTACTTTTCGTGAGAATGTCTTCCCACAGACATTGCAATTATGGTTTTTCTCTCGAATGAGTTTGTTAATATGCTTTCAAATGTTCCGCTCGAGCTAGATAATGTACTTTTAAATGTTCCTCTCAAAAGAATTTCTTCCCACAGACATTGTATTCATATGGCTTTTCACCCTAATATTTTTTTTTGTTCATTCGCATTACCTATTCGACAGTTTCTCTTCCCACAGACGTTGCATTTATATGGTTTTTCACCCAATGAGTTAGTGTATGTCCTTTCAAACTTTTCTTATGAGATAAATTCTTTCTACAGATACCTACTACATTTATGTGGTTTTTCACCCGAATGAGCCGGTATATGCTTGTAAAAATCTCGTTTTTGAGAGAATAACTTTCCACAGACATTGCATTCATGTGGCTTTTTAACCAATTTTTTTAATGAATTTGTTCTTGTTAAACAAGTACATATACATCTTCCTACATTCCCTAAACTAAGCATAAATGCTGCTTGTGCCATAGGTGAACGAAATCGGTCAAAGCAGGATTCGAACTCGCGACCACTGGAATGTACATTCAAATTTCCAATTTGAGAGAATGTCTTCCCACAGATATTGAAATAATGTTTTTCCCACTAAATTAATTAGTTTTATTATGTTCATTTAAATTTCCTTTTAGAGAGAATGTCTTCCACAGACATTGCACTCATATGGTTTTTCACACAAATCTATGCTATCTTAAAAATTCTTTTTGAGATAATGTTTTCCCACAGACAGTGCATTCATGTGGTTTTTCGCCTAAATGAGTTACTCAATGTAGTGTTAAATTCCATGTGTGATAGAATATCTTCTCACAAACAATACATTCGTGTGTTTTTCATCCAAATGATTTTTTTTTTCAAAGATCCGGTTCCAGAGAAATTTTTCCCACAAACATTGCATTTATGTGTTTTTTTTTCATCCGAATGTACTCTCCTTTGAGAGTATGATTTCCCACAGGCATTGCTCTCATACACTCAAATGACTTAATTTCGAAAGTTCAAACACTGTAAATCTTAATAATTTTAGGTATTTTATTTTGATAATCGATTCTTCTGATACATTGAGTAGCTTGTAAAATCCAGAATATAACCTCGAAGATATTGATAACTTTCAACCTTTTACATAACTTAAGTGAAATTTAAATGTAAATACTTAAAAAACTTCACTATATTATTATAAAATTATATGTATTTATAAAAATATACTTCGTTTGTATACTTAAGAGGAAATGAAGGACGGTTTATCAATTGTTTACAAAAAATGGTTAGATTTAACCACATGGACTGTCATCTGACAGTATCTGTCTCTGTCTTAATCATCTGTCTCTGTCATATTTCAAAAACACATGATATTTTGTTATTGTTTACAAACATAGGGTGTAAAATATAAACTGACATCTGTCAAAATCACGTGATGTTTGTTATTGTTTACAAACATAGGGTGTAAAATAGCCACTTAAACTGACATCTGTCAAAATCACGTGATATTTGTTATTGTTTACAAGGTGAAGAATAGCAGCAGGGGTGTAAAATAGCCACTTAAACTGACATCTGTCAAAATCACGTGATATTTGTTATTGTTTACAAGGTGAAGAATAGCAGCAGGGTAAAACAAAATATAAAAACGTGGTAAGATGGAAAATACCAAGAAAAGATCGATTAATTGGGATGAGGAGGAAAAAGTAAGTTATAATATTGCTATTTTTTGTTTATTAATAACGCACGCGGCTGATTGCTATCATTTTGCGGTTATTAGGTTATGTTTGTTTTGGTTATGAATCAGATTAATTCACATATATCTACTTAATCAATTATAATATACTTAAAGTTACATATTTAATTAATTTTATATTTCAGGCATTATTACGCGAGTTATTATCTAACTCGATAAGCACTTTAGAAAATAAATGTACGAGTACTAACACAAATAGAAGCAAGAAGCTCGCGTGGGAGAATGTGTTACAATCGTAAGTTTCTTTTTCATACATTATTTGACACTGTTTTCCTATCATTTGGGATTAATTTATTTAACTTAATTTACATGATTTGTACAAATTGTAATTACCATGTAAATGTGTTTTGATACTTACAAGTATATAATTAAAACAGATATAAATAGTGTTTCATATTAGGAAATCAAAGAATGCATTAAGAACGGCTATAAAGTTATATTCTTATTTTTCAGTTTTTGTGCCATGAACAAAAGACAGCGTTCCATGGGAGAAATTAAAACTCAGTGGAAGAACATGAAAATTAGAGCTAAGAAAAATGACAGTAGCTACAAGGCTTCACTGAGAAAGACTGGTGGTGGGCCAAAGCCCCCGAGTCCTTCAGTAGAGGACCAACAAATAATGGAGATGATTCCAGAAGAATTCGAGCAATCATACAATTGGGCTGATTGTGATGGTGTACCGGTAACTTATTTTAAAATACTTTTGAGTATACAAAATATATTTACATACTTACCTAATCATTTATTATAATTCATTCATTTGTATTAACATCAAAATTTATTATACACAGTCCTTTTTATATTTCTGTGTTACTTTTTTTTTTATTTCTGATTCCCGGTGGAAACACAGTTTGTGTTTTCAGTCTGGATCTGTGAGACGATAAATATAGTAAGTCTCCAGAATGTGGCAACTTGTTATTGGGTGCGTGTTAAATTAATATTAATTTGACATAGTACCTGTTAGTTGCCTGAGAAGCTATATAAAATATAATACCTTTTTTTATCTCTGATTTCAATGATTTTTTTTATTCATTAGAAAGTGGGGGGATGCCTCATTGCCCCGTCAACTTATTTTTTAGTTTTTTTGCATGGAAGATTATAATACATTATTTAACAAAACCCGGTATTATTTTATTTCACACAATAGAAAAATATATATTGTTTTTATATTTTTAGAGTACCGATTTTGAAAAAGTCAACACAAATGATGCTGATGATGAACAAACAGAACAGAACAATCAGGTAATTTGAACAGATTTCACGTTGATGATTAAGTATTACAATTTTGTGTTTCATTTGGTTTTGGCAGTCACATCAGAATGCAAGAATATGACATAAATACATACCATCAATATTTTAAACGTATTTACATACATACATACCATCACTCCATGTCCCTCACGGGGTAGGCAAAGAGAACCGAACGCCACTTACTTCTATCTTGACATACATTCATCGCCTCGACAACATTCATACACCGTCTTATACATGTTCGTCTGTTGTTCACACTTCTTACATTTCCGTCTTTCAAAATACCGTTCACATGGACGTGCCATCCCTTCCTTGGGCGGCCCCGACCTCTCATTCCATTCCTGTCCGCAATGTATATTTTCATCGTCAGGCGTTCCTCATTCATTCATGTGCCATGTGGCCAAACCATCTCAATGTGTTCACTTTCATTTTATTAATAACATCTTTCTTTATCCTACATTCTTTCCTTATGTCCTCATTTCTGACCCTGTCATACATCGTTCTATTACAGATTCTTCTTAGCGATCTCATTTCAACTGCATTTATTCTACTTTCGTGCGACTTCTGCAATGTCCAGGTTTCACTTGCATATGTCAAGGTTGACACTAAGATGGCATTATAAATGGCAACCTTAGATATATTGCGGTCATTCCTAATTGGTTTCAGTGCTCCATTCACTCTGTTTCCTGCTATAACTCTTCTTTCGATCTCCTTATCAATCCGTCCAAACATGCTTCCCGCAATACATATTCGTCGACTTGCTCGAGCCATTCATTCTCTACTTTTATTTGGCACGCTGTTCTGCTTTCACTCTTCTCAAACTCCATAACCTTTGATTTGCTGACATTCATCCTCAGTCCGTTCTCTATGCATCCTTCATATACCATACTTACAAGATGCTGTAGATTTATTACTAACAATTTATTATTAACAAAATAATATTTTCAACCTTGCATTACAGAGATTCATACTTTAAATCTGTTTAAACATTCATACAACATAAATTTTTAAAGAGACATTCAACTAGGTACTGCATTTGGAGATATTTTTTTTTAATTTAAGTTTGTGTGATTATTTCCAGATATATGAAGTATCAATTGCCACAAATGTTGGAGACACAACAATGCAAGGTGAAGAAATAAATTTTGAGGTAAGATTGAACTAAAAATATTGTCTAAAAAGTAATCTCATACACATGTACATTCAGTAGATCATTCTTAATTACATACATATTTATTCCATTCCATAGAAGCAAGATAAACATGAGAAATATACTCATAAGAAACGGAGTTACATAAGTGCCACATTATCAACATTTTATAACCAAAACTTAATACACATTCATACTTGTCTGTTATTAATACTTAAATATATCTTACATAATGGTCTTACCAATATTTTCTTGGTCAGCCTTTATCTTCCACTCATTCACTCCATTTACTAATTTTTAAACATCTTTTAAATGGTAAAACTAATGGGTATGGTATGTTTTCAGGTAACCACACCGATAAATAATAAAAAAAAAACAAATGCCAGAGATGAACTCATTTTATTGACGAAGGAAGGAATTCTTCAAGACATGCAAAATAAAATAAAAATACTAGACCTGGATATCGAACATAAGAAATATCTGTTCGACCTAGAAATAAGACATCGAGAGGAGGAACACAAACAATTACTTCGTCATAGAGAAGAATTTCATGCAATAAATTTATCAATTGCACAAGCAAAAAAGGAATAGTTTTTTTATACAATTTACTGTATGTTTTTTTTTCTGATAAATAATTTGTAATATCTTACAATTGTTTCATTTAAAAAAAAAGAAGTTATCATATTAATGGTAATAATATTTTATAAAATAAAATTGTAACAATGGGAACAACATTGTATAATATTATGTATTAAAGTGTCGTTGAATGAAAATTCTTCTAGCTGCCGCTCCGCCTGCATTGGAAACTCTGATATCTGGATTAATGCTTTCATTTTCATTTGATAAAGCTAAGTTCGCATCATCTGAAAAAAATATGAAAAATGTAATATACAATAACTAGCAATGGTCTTATGGTAAACTATAGAGCCATAAGTTTGCTAAGCTCAGTTGGTAAGATGTATGCAAGAATCCTGGATCAAAGAGTACGAAAGGTTACAGAGAGCAAGATTTGGGATGCTCAAGGGGCTTTGTTGGCGGCAGAGGATGTATAGACCAAATTTTTTCTTTACGTATGGTCACAGAAAAGGTTTTGGGTAAAAACCAAAAACTTTTCTGCGCCTTTATAGACCTTGAAAAGGCCTACGATAAAGTTGTAAGAGAAAAACTATGGAATATACTATCGATGTACGGAGTGAAGAGTAAGCTGATACGTGCAATCGCTTCATTATATGAGAACAGCAAAGCATGTGTTCGTGTTAACGACACAACAACAACTTGGTTCTCTATAAATAATGGCGTTAGACACAGGGGTGCGTGTTGTCCCCTTGGCTCTTGACATAAGAGCCCTTAAGTATGAAAGTAAGGGTCTGAAACTGAGTACTGTAACAGTACGTGATCTGATGTATGCAGACGACAAAGTATTGTTAGCAGAAAGTATGGAAGAGTTACAGTATCTTGTAAGTATGGTATATGAAGGATGCATAGAAAACGGACTTAAAATGAATGCCAGCAAATCAAAGGTCTTTGAAAAGAGTGAAAGCAGAACAGTGTGTCAAATAAAAGTAGAGAATGAATGGCTTGAACAAGTCGATGAGTATGTCTACCTGGGTAGTATGTTCCAACGGAATGGACGGCCTGATAAGGATATTGAAAGAAGAGTTATGGCAGGAAACAGAGTGAATGGAGCACTTAGACCAGTTATGAATGATCGCAACATATCAAGAGACGCTAAAGTTGCCATTCATAACGCAATCGTAGTGCCAACCCTGACGTATGCAAGTGAGACCTGGACGTGGCAGAAGTCGCACGAAAGCAGAATAAATGCAGTTGAAATGAGATCGCTTAGAAGAATTTGTAACAGAACGATGTATGATAGAGTTCGGAATGAAGATACAAGGAAAGAATGTAAGATAAAGAAAGATGTAATTAACATAATGAAAGTTAACATACATTGAGATGGTTTGGCCACTTGGGAAGAATGAACGAAGAACGCCTGACGAAGAAAATATACAAAGCTGACAGGAACGGAATAAGAGGTCGCGGGCGCCCAAGAAAAGGATGGCACGACCATGTAAACGATATTTTGAAACATGGAAATGTAAGAAGCATGAACAACAGACGAACATGTATAAGACGATGTATGAATGTTGATGAGGCGATGAATGTGTGTCAAGATAGAAAAATGTGGCGTTCGGTTCTCTCTGCCTACCCCGTGAGGGACATGGCGTGATGGTATGTATGTATGTAGCAATGGTCTTACTAGTTATATGAATCGTTCAAGAATATTATGTGAAAAAAATATATTCTTTAATTTTTTTTAATCTTTGTTACTATAATATTGTTTTGATTACTATTATAAACTAAAAAAAACTTTATAGAAACAAAATATCAACAGGAAGTATAGTTGTTACCTTCAAGTAATTCATCTCTGGCATCTATAGCAATATTATGTAATATTGCCAGTGCAACTATCGTTAATTTTGTTGTTTCTAACGAGCCATACATCCCCCTTAGAAGACAACGAAAACGTTGCTTCCACACACCGAAGCATCGTTCAACACAATTCCTTGTGCGAATGTGGGCTCTATTATAATTTTCTTCAGCATCAGATGAAGGGTTTAGTACAGGGGTAAATAAGTCATTTGTGCAGGCGTAGCCAGAATCACCCAGAAGACGTCCACGAAACTCATTCTCGTCGAACCTTTGTTTGATTCTTGACTCTCTAAATATCCTAGAATCATGCGTACTTCCTCTCCAGCGTACAACAATATATCTTATTTTGAGATTAGGATCACAGATAGCCTGTAAATATAAAATTGACTTTTTATGAATATCTAAATTTTACTATGAATATTGAAAGCGATAAACAACAAAGTAGGTACTTAGTTGAATGTTTAGAGAGTAATAGCCTTTTCTATTTACATAATATTGGCCCACATTTCCATTAACTTTTTTTATTTTTATGTGGGTGCAAACCAATCACTTGAGGGAATCTAAATTTCCTATAAAAACCCTCAACCACAGTTTGTTGCTCACTAATATTCCGAGGCATAAAAATAAAATCCTTGGCCTTTCTTGACAATGCTGTAGCCACTCTTTTAGCAATGACGGAAAGCGTAGATTGGCTAAATCCGTGTAGGTCCGAACAATCATCTTGAATCTGTAAATGAAAAACAAAGTATATAAAAAAGGATATTCTTAACCTAACAAAATATATCGATGGGTCGGTGGCAGAGCGGTTAGCGCGCTGGGTTAGTAATCCAGTGGTCGCGAGTTCGAATCCTGCCTCGACCGATTTCGTTCACCTATAGCTCAAGCATTTATTTGCTTATTTTAGGGAACGTAGGAAGATATATATGTACTTGTTTAACAAGGACATATTCATTTTAAAAAAAAAAAAAAATATGTTACAAAGTTATGTATTATGTTTAAAAACAACAAATATTTTACCTCTCCTCGTCCCCAGTATCGAAGGCAAGCCAAAACTTGTAATTCTGGAGGTATTTTACCACCTCTGGTTTCTGAACCAAGATCACTTCGTATAAGATCGACCACTTGACGAACTACACATTTTGACAATCGATATTTTTGTTTAAATTCGACGTCATTTAATGATATGAATGGATCATATCGTTTTTTATACGTTTTCCTCGCACGTCTATTAAAAACACCAAGACGATCGATGTTATTCATATGGGACATAGCTTCTTCAAAATTTGTTAGATGCTCCATATTGTTAAAATACCGCGTGTCCGCGTGAAATGTCAATTTGAAATTTGAACCCAATGTTAAAATACCCCGTCGCCGGTTCAATTTTGACATTTGAGTTGAATACGGTTCAACTTTTGATCCATGTTTTTAAATAAGAAAAGTGATCAAATTGGAGTTCAAGAGTAGTTCAATATTTGAACCACGTTTATAAATAACACTGTTAGTGTTCGGCCAGGTTGTCTCCAATATTTGTGAAGTAATTATTCAATATGTCAGCTATTTTCTGTTCGTTTTCAATAATTCCATTTCCGTTCCTAATTTTCTCCACTCTTTTCTGATCCTTATGCCCAAAGTTATCTCTTACTATATTCCATATTGTTTTAGACTTATTTGTACTCTGGTGTATCTTTTCTCTGTAGTAGTCTTGTCTTGTTTTCTTTATAATATTATAGCAAGTATTTCTGTATTGTTTGTAGTATAATTGTAAATCGTAATTATTAGGGAATCTTTGAGCTGATATGTAACAATGGTTTGACAATAAATGTTTTTTGCCTTTTTTAATAACTCTACCGTAACTCCGTCAAATCCCAGAGATGAGCCATTCTTTAGTTTGTCTATGATCTTACTTATGTCTTCGAGATTCACTTCTGTAAATGAAGACCATTTGACACAGCAATCCCGTTATTTATCTGTCTGGAGTGACTCAATTTATTTATGTTTTTTAGCTAATTTTTCACCTACCTGCGCAAAGAAATTATTAAAAATATTAGCGCATTTTTTGTATCATTTCTCGCATCGATCAGTGTAGAGTTTTCATCAGTAAGAAATTTTATTTCAGATTTATTATTGGCATTATTCAGATTTTTATTCACAATTTTCGAAATCTCTTTCTGGTTACTGTGCGATGTCTCAATTTTATGTTTATAATAGTCATATTAACATCTTTTTATTATTTTACTTAATTTATTTATATATCTAGTATATTGGGATTGTAGTTTGTTATCTAATGGATATTTACGGGCATTCTTTAATAACTGGGTGGATTGGATGGGTGGATGGCAGAGCGGTTAGCGCGCTGGGTTAGTAATCCAGTGGTCGCGAGTTCGAATCCTGCCTCGACCGATCTCGTTCACCTATAGGACAAGCATTTATGCTTAGTTTAGGGAATGTAGGAAGATGTATATGTACTTGTTTAACAAGGACATATTCATTTTTTATTTAAAAAAAAAAAAAACTACATAATAATCATAGCTGTGTTTAATATTTTCATAATGTAATGTGAAGTTTTTGGTGAATAGGACAGGAAGATGTATCTTGCGATTGCGGGGAGGTCCAAGATGATAAGCATCTTCTTGTCTGCCGAAACATGGAACAGGGATGTAGCGAAGAAGACTTGGCTGTGGCAAATGACGCAGCAATTGCTGTTGCAACGTATTGGAATGGAAAGGCCTAATGTTTACCCGGACACGTTAAGTAAGTATAATGTATTTAATTATTTTATGTTTTAACGTAAACAAAATGTATTTAAATGCGTGAAAAGCGATTAATCGCCAATAATGACAGCTGTCAAACTCCATTCAACTTATGCGTCGGCCATTATTTTTCTCCTATCTTATGGGGCGGTCTAAGAGGAAAGCGAACGGATCAAGAGGGCTTTGACCAAATAAACCTGCTTAACTGACTAATCATTGTTTGTGAACTTTAAATAAAATTAAATTTAAGTAGGTAACGGCCCCAGCCCATTGTTTCTGTTGCTAATTTAATAATCCACAATAACACGAATTATGATTATAGTCGAATCTTTAGAAAAAAAATCTATGTTATGATCCCATCCGTCATAGAAGATTGACATAGAAGAACAATTGTTGCGGTAATTGGTTCAATGTTTTCTTTAAAGGCACGTAATGAGTCTATGATCTGTCTGTGGAGTTATTCTGGATAGCAAACTCTTGTTATCCAGAATAACTCTCATGCAAATTCAACTGTTGATAAAGCTTATAAAATGCTTGGGTTTGTTTTAAGAGTATGACATGCTTAGCTCATTAAAATTTGTAATATTATTTTGGATGTTGTGTATGTTCACTGTTATAGAGCCTTAAAAAACAAATTAGATGAATTCATCTATGAAAAATAATTTTCCATAGACATAAATAGAAATTATATTTTTAGCGTACGTATTGTTAAGTAATGTAGCGTACCAATATTTCAAGATGAAGATATTTTTTGCTACGTGGATGAAGCTTGATAATGCTTATATTATTTTTATTTGAAGTTTTTGGTGATACATAGTGTATTTTAGTCAGAGGAAAAATATTGTGTATGCGTAAAACTCAAAAGTAGGTAATTCAGACTTAAGATTTTCGTCTTTCACCGGAACTGTCGACTGAGTATGATACATTTGAACAAACAAAACATTTTTCTGATTTAAAATATATATTCAAGGTAATTTTGATGCATGATTCTTATACGCTTTGTATTTACAAAGCATTTAATTAACATTTTTAAGAATTTAAATATTTTATAGAGGAACGTATTCAATTTATGCGCTTTTATTTCCATCATAATTCATAATATGTATGGATAGGTTTTATGGAAGAAAAATGTTAATTAGATATCATTATATTGTCAATCTAGTATTTCTTTGACCAATATGAGAATACTTGAGTTTCTGACAGATTAACAAAATGGCGTTTTCATTCATTGATTTCAAATGATTTTTATTTATGTTGTGAAACATTCGTCTGTAATATAAATTAACCAACACAAACCCAATTTTTTGCCTGTTTTGTCTTCTACTTTTCGTTTCTCCCGTTATATATCCCAAGTTATCTATTTCAAAAAACATTTAATGGCAATGTGTGTCAATCGTCATCATTTATTCCAGATTTATTCAAATTACATAAATATTTATTTAAAGTTTTTTTTTATTAAAAAAAGAATGAATTTTATCTTGTAACAAGTACATCTACTTCCTCATAAATTCCCCAAATTAAGAATAATTACTTGTGCTTATTACTGGTTGTGGCAGGATATGAACTCGCGATCACTGGATTACTAACCCAGCACTCTAACTTCTCTGCTACCACCCATTAATTTAGACATTCTCAATGGTTTTAAGCTATAACTGAGTCATTGTTTTGTCAAAAAGTGACAAGAGAAAACGTTTGAAAATCAGCTGTTTGGTATTGCTTTTAAGTCGTGAATAAATATATTTCAGAATAAATATATTTATTGAACGGGTACGTACCTACACAATATATTAACATTTACTCCGGTTGGTTGGAAGATATTGCCTTTTGGAAATATATGTACAAGATGTTACAAAAATAATAAACAGTATAGTATAAAATGATATATTATTATAAGAAGTATTTTGCACATGGGTATTCAAAATATAATATTACACATTCAGTTGCATTACAAAATTGAGAATGAATTAAGTAACAGGTAATAGTAAATAAGTTTTTTCAAAATTAAGTACTTATTACACCATTTTTTCTGCATACGCATTTTTAAGGGAACGACTATATTATGAAATTTAATATATAATAACGTACAAACCTAAACAACTGTCAATTTAGCTGTCATGAATTCTGTTACTTTTCGGGGGTATTCCTTGTTGATGCTGTCCATTTGGTACTTGGTGTAAAGCTATGTGTGGAATTCTCGTATGATACCGGTTATCTTGCAAATATTAATAGACAATGTACAAAGTCTTATTCCAATCCTGGTTGAATGTCTCCTCCATTTACCTTCATGTCGTCCTGTCCTGTGTATTCTGCATCCAGAACGTATCAGATAACGCTTGATATCATCCCTCTGTCTCTGATGTGGTCACCCACATTTCTCTTTGTCTTGTCTTACTTTGCAAATATTAAAAAAAAATATCTAAAACTTTGTATAGTGCCCTCTTCCTTCTATTCCAACTGTCGATTTGTTCAGGAGAACTTTGTTCTCTTAACATATCGACAATGTTTCAAGCCAGGATACGCGAGAATTGTATGCAGAGGTCTACTTTTTTCACGGCTTTTCCAACTTTGAAGTCAAAAAACACCAACTTAGAGGCTTCACAGCATATATGTTCCATACACGGATTTACTCAGAATTCAGAGTAGAACATTTCGTGTGTCTGTGTGTGTGTGTGTATGTCCCCCCCCCCTTATAACTTTTGATCCGCTCAATTTACAGAGCCCAAAATTTCAGAATATATAAACAGTTATAGGCCTACAAAAATTTTATAATCAGAATTTTGAATTTTTGTTTCAGTCAGGGGTTATCAACTTTTGAATTTTTACTTTATTTTTCCATATATCTCAAAAACCATAAAAGCTAGAACGCTGAAAATTGGTACAAAGATAGACAAATATAAAATCTCATATTAGTTTATTCAAAAAAATTCCAGGGTTTCTCAAAACATTTTTTATTAAGAAAAATATTTATTTTATGATAAATTTATTTGTTTAACTGCCTATATTTCCATATTTTTTAAAAATATCGAAAAAAGCCGAAACACTCCAACTAGATAATTTAATTTTCTATAAAAAAGTATTAAAATTGTATTAGCACATCTCAAATTTTTTTTAACAATTTTTATAAAAATTGAATTTAGTGACGACAACGCTTCATACAATTTGTTTGGCAGTCGCCTATACACAATACATATATAAGAAGACTTAATAGTTTGATAGGTACTTAATCTCCAAACATACATACAGAACCATCATGCTGTTTTCATATTCCGGGTAGGAAAACAGGACTGACCTCCATACTGTCCGATATTGACATACATACCAACATGTGTTAAAATTTTCAATAATTTGGATTTATGGGTTTCTAGTCTGATTCTTATTCTTCAACTATACATACTATCGCTATCGACAGTTGGATCTCATGTGTTACATGCAACTAGTTTCATATTTCGATAGTTAATATCAATTTTAGTACAAAGTAACAAAATCTGGTTTGATTTTTAAGTGATAACTTTTCCCAGGTAAAAGGATAGTAAGTGTACTAAAGTTCTCTACGTTTAAGTTCTAAGATCCAAACATTTACAAATTATAGTTTCACAAAGTCGACCAAATAATATTTAAATCAAATCCCATGAATAATTTCTTCATAACGAAGTAAAGCCAAAGACATACAAATCCTATAGTTTGTATAATAGCATGCCAGGTATTTGCACTTGCATCTATTAAATGGTATATGGCAAGTAACTGTGACATGATTTTTTTGGTATGCAATGTGCAATCGCAAACTGCATACTAAAAAGGTATCCCCGCTTGCCTCTACAGGCATGCCAAGAAGCAGCTTGTATGAAATTTTACTTGAAAACTTAACCTCAGTGTGCCAGTTACTGACCCATTCAATTTTTTGGCAAGCAAGATGCTTCTCCAATTTGATGCCATGTGCAAACTCGGATTAATGATGAATGTGCATCGATTAAAAGTTTAGATATTTAAAATGACAAACTATAACATTACATTTCTAACATATAGTTTCTTTTAGACATTGATAATGGTTGGTCTGGTTGACTGAAAGAAATTACCTAGTGGCAATAATCCCCACCAGCGTGCAATATATTTGTTTTACAATTTCAAATCAAAACGTCAACGTTTCAGGCAGTATCCCACATTCTGATATATTCACTGCTTTTAATAACTGCTACAAAACCTATATAGATGCATGGCGGCGCAAACTTGTATATTTTTAATGAGTGTACCAATTTCATTTTTTTGTTTTTATTTTATATCATAGCAGTTACAAATTGAATCCTTCTCCCATACTTTTTCTTCCCTATCCCGTCACAGACAAACATATAATAATAGTTATTAATATTTTTATTTATTATTTGTAATTGGTCTGTTTTTATTTCATAATGTTTTTTTTTATATTTTATAAGACCACTTGTCCCTTAAATAAATGAATGTTTGTACAAAGAGATAAATATATAAATAATGTTGAGAAATCTCGGCAAAGACGTTCTTTACTTTTTAAAATTTGATAATCTATAAGTATTATACTAAAATAGCATGCAAGAATGTTATGAAAGATTTATTTGTTAAATGTTTTGTATTTGACAGGACAGATGACTGCCACATAATAAAACAATCCAAGTAGGTGCAATGATTGAGATTGATAGATATTATGCAGCTGTCAAAGTTTCATATTAAAAAAACTGCAGAAAAAAGTCTGTGCAGTTATACAATAATAATGCTGCCTAAAAAACATGATTGATTTAGAAATATGCTTTCTTTAAATCAAAGGGGTAAGAATTTTTTTATATACCTACCTATATTTCTGAAAGATCGGATTGTGAAATAACATGTAATGAACATTTTTTTTTTAAATAATTAAATGAAATAAAACACAACTTTGTGTACACCACTACAATTATAATTTTTATTCACATGAATAAAAAATCCCTCTACATGTTACGAGAACAAAGTTCCCTTCCTCAGGAGGATACAAAGTATACTAAAATAAATTACAATATACAGACTTAAGGTAAACATAATGGGTGTCGTGTGGGCTGGGTTAAACTATTTATTGGTGGGGGGAGCAATGAAGTTATTGGTTAATTAATTTTTGTATTGGGAAAATATTTAATATAGGGTTATTAGGAAATTGTGTTTGATTATTAATTATATTATTTCTCATGTTTACGTTTTTTCTGATTTCCAAGATTTCCAGGCTATCTAATTGTCTATCACTTAAATTACTATGTAATATTTTTACGCCTAAATTATTAATAAAGCTATGGTTATTTTCGATCAAATGGTTTGCGAATTCTGAATAATTATTGCTGTTAAGACATCTTAAATGCTCCTTAACTCTCGTTTCTATATTTCTTGTAGTCTTTCCTATATAAAATGATGGGCAATCGTTACACTCTAATTTATAGATTCCTGATTTTTTATTAGGATTTTCTTTATCCTTATTATTTATTATGTAATTTTTTAATTTATTGTTGGTATAAAACGCGGGTTTGATAGTATCTGGTATATTTTTAGATATTGTATTGGCTATTTTATTATTATAAAATAGTATTTTTCTCCATTTTTTATTTTTTTCCTTTATTTGCGGGTATAAATATGTCCTATAATATTTTTTCTTAACTTTTTTGTTTACTATATTGTCAATAATTTTACTATTGTATCCATTATTTATTGCTATTTTTTTAATTAATCTTAACTCATTACTATAGTTTTTATCAGATAAAGGTATATTTATTAATCTATTTATCATGGAGTGAAAAGCTGCAACTTTTTGAGAAAAAGGATGGTTTGATGTATTGTGAATGATTATATCAGTGAAAGTATCTTTACGGAATATATTAAATTCTATTTTACTATTTATAATGGATAATTTTAAATCTGAGAAATTTATACTATAGTCTCTGCCTATTTCTAGTGTAAATTGTATATTTTTGTGTAGTTTGTTTAGGAAATTAAGGAACATCTGTAATTGTCTCAATGTACCAGTCCAGATACATAGCACATCATCTACGTATCTTTTCCAATAATGAACATATTTCAATAATAATGCTTTGCTATTAAAAATTCTATTTTCTAAATTGTTCATAAAAATGTCCGCAAACAAAGGACTCGTGCTTGACCCCATTGCTAAACCATCTTTTTGTTTATAAATAGTATTATTGAATTGAAAAAAGTTTTGTTTCAGAACAACATTACACAATTTAAGTAAATCAGATGCTAATTCTTTTGGTATATTTGACAATTTCAATGAATTTTCCAAAATTGTTTTTGTCTCTTCTATGGGAATACTTGGAAAAAGATTGACTACATCAAAAGACACTAATAATGCATTATTAGTGTCTTTATTCATGTGAATAAAAATTATAATTGTAGTGGTGTACACAAAGTTGTGTTTTATTTCATTTAATTATTTCAAAATGATACCACAAAGTAAAAAACAATCGTTTGTCGATTTTTTTTTAATATATTTTTTTTTATTCAGGACAGAAACAGCAACAAAAAAATTATATACTAAACAATGAAATCATGCATACTTTTAATTATACCTATCTATAATATAGTACGTTTACAATTAAAAATAAATGTGTTTTGAATAGAAAATAATGCCATCGAGGTTTTTGGATGAATAAGTTTTATTTGTTTGTAACTATACAAATTTATAATATTCCTCCATACTTTACGAACATAATACGGTTAGTTTATACAAAAATGCGTTTTTATTTAGATGTACCCAGTGGTGATATTCAAGGGGTTCACAGATAATCAAAATTTTCACAGTTTCTGAACCTTTAGTTAAACGGGTAACATTTCTTAGTTATTTTGTTTCTTTTCAAAAATGTATTATACTCTGTAACATTACTAAACTAGAGACTCATGCGCCAGACAAACGATCAAATATAGGGGATGTTTAGATGTTACGAGGGATGTTTCGATACGCACTCAGTATATTGACTTAGTCTTGCATTGAGTATGTTACTGAGTGCGTTTCGGAACATCTCCGAGCGTTCATAGATTCCGAGAAAACTGCTTGGAGAATCAGCCGATTCCCGGGTATAGCCAGTTTATTGTTAGACGTGAGTGAGTCATGATGCAACATTGATCGGCGTAGCCAAAGACAAATAACCAACCCGTTAAAATATAGTTCTGGCATAAACAATGTTAAACTTTAAATTTTAACCACCATTTGAGTGAAAAAAAAAATGTTAAGGGAAAATTTTCTGTTAGCGAACCTTTTATTAAATATTTTGAATATCACCATTGGGTGCACACCTATAATTTGATCCGAAACTAATATTTTATAATCACATTTCTTACATTTTCTATGTTTCAATATAAGTTTTTGTTTTATTGTAGAGCATGGAACCTAATATATTTGTGAAACAAGAAAAAGAGAATTGCAGAAGTGGTGTAGATAATCTATCCAAGGGAATTAAGACTGAAGAGTTTCCCGATTATCCAATAGATGAATATATTCCTGATATAAAAAATGAAGTTATTGATTATTCAGTAAGTCCTGAGAAAATATGTCAATATGAGAAAATCAATAATGGCACACCTATTAAAAATTTCGATTGTCGTATTTGTGGAAAGATTTTTAATTACCTTGGTAACTTAAAGAGTCATCTACGAATTCACACCGGAGAAAAGCCATATACATGCAACATCTGTGGTAAAACTTTCAATCAGAGCAGTTCCGTCAAGTTACATATGCGAATCCACACAGGCGAAAAACCATATGAATGTGTTATTTGTCAAAAAATCTTTAGTCTTCAAAGTTCTTTAAAAAGTCATCTCCGGATTCATACAGCTGAAAAACCGTTTGAATGTGACACTTGTGGCAAAAAGTTTTCTGGAAGTTGTCAGTTAACCAGTCATATACGATTTCATACTAGAGAAAAACCGTTTAGATGCAATATCTGTGGTAAGACATTTTCAGAAAGGTTTACCTTGAAAAATCACAAACGAATTCATACCGGGGAAAAGCCATATGAATGTAACACGTGTGGCAAAAATTTCGCTGTCAGTTGTTCATTGAAATCGCATAAACGTGTGCATACAGGTGAAAAACCATATGAATGTAATATATGTGGCAAAACTTTTGCTACTAGTTGTTCCCTAAAGGTTCACGAACGAATTCACACTGGAGAAAAACCATTTGTGTGTAATGCCTGTGGCAAGACTTTTTCTGATAGAAGTTCTTGCAATAAACACAAACAAATTCATGATGTAAATAGATCATTTAAATGCAATATTTGTGACAAAGCTTTTTTTCGGACTGATCACTTGAGAAATCATAAACGTAATCACACTGAAGAAAACCCATTTAAATGCAGTATCTGTGGTAAAACTTTTTCTGCAAGTAGTACCTTGAAGAGTCATCTACGTGCTCATACTGAAGATAAAAAATTTAAATGCGAAATATGTAGAAAAACCTTTTTTGACAATAATTCCATGAGTAAACATAAACAAAGTCACACAGGAAAGCAACCATATAAATGCAACAAATGTCCCAAGACTTATATTCGGGCGGAAAAGTTAAAAATTCATCAACGAATTCATACAGGTGAAAAACCATTTGTATGCAACACCTGTGGTAAAGCTTTTTCTCGAAGTGCATCTTTATTTAAACATAATCAAATTCACACAGGTGAAAAACCATATAAATGCAATCTATGTGACAAAGCTTTTACCCGGATTGATCATTTGAAGTGTCATGAACTACGAATGCATTCTGATGAAAAACCATTTATATGCAATATCTGTGGCAAAAGTTTTTCAGAAAGTAATCCCTTAAAGAGGCATAAACGAATACACACTGGAGAAAAACCATTTGAGTGCAATACATGCGGCAAGACTTTTGGTGACAGTAGTTCAGTATCTAAACATAAACGAATTCATACAGGAGAAAAACCGTTTGAATGCAACACCTGCGGAAAAGCGTTCTCACGAAGTGCCACTCTAGCAAAACATCGAGTAATTCACACGAGCGATAAAAAATATAAATGCGACATATGTGGCAACTCTTTTTCTCGAAGTGATTACTTAAAGATCCATAAACGTAATCATACAGAAAAAAAAACATTTGATACATATGAAACAAAATTGTCTCATACTTCTGAAACTAAAACATTTGATACATATGAAACAAAATTGACTCATACTTCTGAAACTAAAACATTTGATACATCTGAAACACAACTATGTGTGGACAAAAAAACTACTTGAAATCCTACGAGGCAATTTAATTGAACTCAACATTCGAGAAAAATTCATTGAATAATATAAAATCTATTAAGTACAAAACTTAATTTATTCATGTAGGTATTTGTTTCGTTATCAATGCTTTATCATTTACTTTTTTAGAGGGCGTCTTCAATTACCTTATGTGAAGTATTATAAAAGTCACTAGGAAAGACACCTTATCTCGAATTTCATTTTTGTACATAGTTGTCCATAATCTTTTCTTCTTCTTCTGCTTGTTCTAGTACTGGGTACTATTTATTCTCGGATTCACTCCTGGGACGCGGATGTCCAGCTGTCCTTCCATCTCTTTGGCGGTCGTCCAGGGGGTCTGCTGGTTGACGGTATTTCGTCTGCCGCTATTTTCACCACTCTCACTGAATCCGCTCTTTCGACATGATCTCTCCAGTAACGTCTTCTGTTTCTACCCCATCGCACGACATCTTCGGCATCGCAGATCCTCCGAATATCGGAGTTACGTACTCTGTCTCGGATGGTTAAACCTGCAATGGGGCGGAGAGTTTTCATCTCGGTGATTCGCAAGAGACTCTTTGTTCTCGTAGTGTCGGCTCTGGTTTCGATGCCGTATGTCATTATTGGATATCATATCTTATATATCTTAATTTTGCTTTCTTTCAACATGTGTTGGTTTCTCCGTACAATAGTACGCAAGCACCCCGCTACAACGGCAGCCTTATTCGTTTGTTCCCTAACTTCTTCGTAAAGGTCACTGCTGCTTTATATTTCAGCGCCCAGGTACTTGAATCACATAACTTGTTCTATTGTCTTATTGTCAACTACAAGTTTGCAACGTACAGGCTGTTTTGAAGTTACCATGCTCTTTGTTTTTTCTTTGGAGATTTTCATGTTGTATTGTTGCGCCGATATGTGGAATTTGTGCAGGAGTCTTTGGAGGTCATCTTCACAATCAGCCATGAGGACCGCGTCGTCTGCATAGCATACAATATCGATTCTCTTATTTCCGAGAAAGCAACCCAATTCCAATGATTTGATGTCTTCTATAATCTTGTCCATGATGATGTCGAATAAGAATGGACTTAAACTGTCTCCTTGTCCAAAACAATCTTTTCAATAGTTTTTAATAAAAATGATGTGGGACAGATAGGTCTGTAGGACTATGGTAGAATTGTGTTCTTTTTAACATACTTAGATATATAAAATTTACTCTTGCTATTTGACAGGCTTTGGTAAATGTTTCTTTCACCAGAGACAGCTTAAAGGTATCCGCCAAAGTTTGTTCAAAAATGAAGCAAATAAATGTCAACTAATAGGTTATGAGAAAAAAGGTGAAAAAACTCTCTAATTTATAAGTCTCACCTCACACGGGTCTCCTCTAAAAAGGCACTACATTCAGAATGGATGGTGAACCTCATTGTTGAACTTTGTGAGATGTTATTGTTGCCTGTTGTATTTTCGATTACCCGGCTCTTTCAGGGCACATGAAAACGATGATGATAGAAAAGTGGAAGTACTATTCTAAGCCAGTGCTTCACAGTAAATATATCATCTTTGAGTAAACTACTTATTTATATTCATACTTATTTACTATAACTTAAAGTAATTTATTATTATTCAAAGAATAATATTTTTAAATGACTGCTGTCAAATAAAGAAATATTTATACGAAAAAAGTTAACTTAGTATATATCCGATTTTCCTAGTAAGATTAGTATCAAAGCGGGTATGGGGGTATTAAAAAATTAATTGGTTTAGATGGGTGGTGTTAGAGTAGTTAGAGCGCTAGGTTAGTAATCCAATGGACGCGATACCATTCACCTACAGCTTTGCTTTATGCTTTATTATGCTTTGTTTGTGAATGTAATTTTTACAAAGACATACCATTTTTTGAAGAAAATAAAAATGCATTTATATGCATAATTTTTTTTAATATGATAAAAAATAAATAAAGGGCCGTTTTTTTAGAACAAAATTTATATAATACAATTTTATTCAACCTCACTAGGATAAACCTATTTCGAGTTTGTATAAAGTCACAATATTATAATATAGTAGTGATTGCACTAAGGTGAAATAAATAGTCTTTAGTTTCTCTTTGTCCAATATATGTCTAAGTTCTTTAAAAATGTAAGTAAGCTTCCTAATATTCTTTGTTAACATATTGATATGGTCGTTCCACCTCAGAGACTTATTAATTATTACACCGAGTATCTGATACAGTCTACACTTTCTAAGGGTTAACATTTACAATTATGTATAGTTAAGTAGGTTGACTTTTTGATATACTAAATATTACATATTTGGTTTTTGTCGTGTTCAATGTTAAGATGTTATTATTAAGCCAGTTTTTCACTATTCTTTATCTTGAATCACCTTTGTTAAAAGTATCCTTCCAAGTATCACTTTCAAAAATTAATAGCAGTGTCGTCTGCAAAACTTACAATTATGCTCTGTATATTCAGATTACACAAATCATTGATGTGAATTAAGAACAAAATTGATCCGAGCACACTGCCCTGTGGAACCCCAAAAGAAATTGCTATACTATCACTTAAATGATTATTTTTCTTTACTCGTTTTGTTCTATCACTAAGATAGGATCTGAACCAACCTAGAGTTGTATTATTCATGCCAGAGATGATAATTTTTTCAAGGAGCAATCCATGGGAGACTATCAAATACTTTAGATAAATCTAAGAACACAGCTTTAGCATTCCTACCATAGTCTAGGGCACTAATTACATTGGACAAAAACTTTAATACTGCATCATTCGTTCCCTTACTCTCTCTGAAACCAAACTACCTGTCTGAGAGAATATTGTATTTATCCAAAAATGACACAAGTCTTCACTTAGCCAATCTCTCAATTATCTTGGAAAGAGTGTTTAGTAAGGATATAGGTCTATAATTGTTGACATCTACATAGATGATCGCTACTTTTAAAAATAGGAATCACCTTAGCTTTCTTACAGTGAGAAGGGAATATCCCACTCCTAAAGATGTGAGATATGGGACCAGCAACTTCCGATACATATAGTTTATATTCCTTAACACTTGTGCCATCGATGCCACGTGAAAAAGACATTTTTAAATCATTAATCATATTTGTCACTTTAAATCATTAATATCTTTTAGATGGGTCGGTGGCAGAGCGGTTAGCGCGCTGGGTTAGTAATCCAGTGGTCGTAGGTTCGAATCCTGCCACGACCGATTTCGTTCACCTATATTTATTGCACAAGCATTTATTTGCTTATTTTAGGGAACGTAGGAAGATGTATATGTACTTGTTTAACAAGGACATATTCATATTCATTAAATTCAAATTTTTGTCCCGTAACAAGAAGATCAGTTTTAAAATTGTTCACAAGACACCTCTCACTAGTTTTATTCGTACTGCACAAATTGTTGGCAAAACTTGGACCAATATCACTAAAGAAACTATTTATATGATTAGTAATTATCTTTGGACTCTCTTCAATTGTCATAATATTATTATTGTTACGGACGAGAAGAAAAAGAAATGTGAAAAAAAAGTTCATTAATTTATAAGTAGGTTATTTTATTAAGTAGGTTAACTCGATTTTGTGAATGCCAATGTTTGAATTCCCCACTTCATTGTTTTTATTTGAAAATATACATGTCATTTATATTATTAAACACAAGGTCAATAAATATTATTTAATGTATTCTCTGCCTCAACGAACGCCTTTCATTATATCTCTCTACACGAAACCTTTTGACCTTGCTTCTACTTCATCTGGATTGATTTTGACATTGGATTGGACCTGCTGATTGGATACTACTGATGACTGACCCTGCCTGGACCTGGATAACTGCTGTCGCTGTAATACAACACCACTGGACTACTAGCTGGGCGTTCTTACTCTCTCTCCTTCTCAGGTGATTATCCTGACGCAACCTGGTGAGGAGGCGAGCCACCCCCTGTAAAATACTTTGTGAGTGGCACTCGAGAGAGTGTCGGTTACAATTATTAATCTTTAATAATTATGCTATGGTAGCTTGCTCCTTTTGTAAGTTTATAGCTTCATTTATAATCTTCCACTGTTGTTTACTGTCACCATTGGCTAGATCTAATTTTCTTCTGTAATATGCTTGCTTAGTTAAACATATTATTTTAGTACACCAATTCCTATATCGTTTATTATATTCCATCATATCTAGGCTATATACGGAGTGTATCAAAATAAAGTATATATTTTGTGGATTGATTAAAAAAAAAGTAAGCCGTTTTTTTTTTACTGGCGTAAACTATAGATTTAAGATAACCCCATAGGAAAAAGTTCATAGGGGTTAAATCAGGGCTGCGTGGAGGCCAATTTATGTCACCTCTCCTGGAGATCAATTTGCCTGGGAAAATTTCACAAACTCGTGGCAGAGATGTATTGGACGTGTGTGACGTTGCTCCGTCCTGCTGGAACCATGTTCTTTGGTTATAGTCAGGAAAGTTTAGCAGTTCAGGCACCAATAAGTCATCTAAAATCTCCACATAATGCTCTGAATACAAATATAAACTTTCTTTTTAGACACCTTGTATTTCTTTCCGGTATTTATTGTGCAATTTGTCACGTGTTTTAATGCATATGATTTTTCCATGGTTTTAGTTACATTATTTTATGTTTCTCTTTTTGAACTGATGTGCAATTTGTCACGTGTTTTAATGCATATGATTTTTCCATGGTTTTAGTTACATTATTTTATGTTTCTCTTTTTGAACTGATGTGCAATTTGTCACGTGTTTTAATGCATATGATTTTTCCATGGTTTTAGTTACATTATTTTATGTTTCTCTTTTTGAACTGATGTGCAATTTGTCACGTGTTTTAATGCATATGATTTTTCCATGGTTTTAGTTACATTATTTTATGTTTCTCTTTTTGAACTGATGTGCAATTTGTCACGTGTTTTAATGCATATGATTTTTCCATGGTTTTAGTTACATTATTTTATGTTTCTCTTTTTGAACTGATGTGCAATTTTGCACATGAGTTTTCAAACATTTTATTTTATTTTATGAAGTTATCCGTAGCCTGATTTACATCATTCGTTGATAGGACCATATCCCAAGATTCATCCTTTAATTTGGTCTTCAAGAGCAGTGGTCCCCAACCTATGGGCCGCGGCACAGTACCGGGCCGTGAACCAAATGGTACTGGGCCGCGCCGCCTACTTAAAAATCAAAATATTTTTATAAAAAATCGTCAATTAGTTATATAGCTTAAAATAATTATTCCGTTAGAAACCCCTTCACACTAAGTATAATAACTTATGTACCACAATCGTAATTTTTTTTTCATTCTTTTAAAAATAAAAAATATTATATTTTATTATGAATAAATATTTTTAGCGAATTTTCCCTCTCCAAACACCTTGGTCTTTATGGTGAGGAACCACAATTTATAATTTTATGTTTATTGTTTATTTTTTATGTTTATTGTTTAATTCATATTATCAAACGCTGACCGGTCCGCGGCGACAAAAAGGTTGGGGACCACTGTTCAAGAGGGTATTATCAACAATATATTTTAGTTTGTCATTATAATTTGTCACCTTCTTGACAGATAAACTCATATATCTCAGCAAAATAGCCCAATGGTCTGTTATTCCAGTCATAAAAGTTGCTCCCCGAGGATTATACATATTTTGATTTTGTCATAATATGATCAATGTAGCTTGATTTGTTAGAAGATGTCATAGTTGGTGAGTTTATAATTGGCTTAATACCATGAAAATCTGTGGAATATCTCTCTAATCCAGAGATATTTTTCTTGGATGGTAGGATTTGATTTTTCAATAAATTTGATTTTTTTCAATAAACTTTTTATTACAATTTTTGAATCAATATAAATTCAAGATTGATATTTCTTTATACAAGTTACAATCAAAGTTGTTTTTACTGGAGGTCTATCTTGAATGGCAATCTATTATTTTTTTTGTCTTAAAGACAACTTTTTATTGTTCCCAATTTAAATTATTTATATATACCTACTTTAATAATTCACCCTTACATAGAAACAGCCAAAATAATTTTATAAAATCCAGTTGGACGACATCTGTCAACATGTACATATATTACTTTGATAACATTCTTCAAAGTAATTATTCAAATGGTTCTGAACCAAACTAAACAACTATCAATATCTTTATTAATATGTTTATCGATATAATCTACAGATGTAACTTTTCAACTAGGTTGTATTTTATTTTAATTAATCAATAAATACTCATATTTTACAAGATGACAGAAGACCATCAAAGAAGATAGACAAGCATATGTAACAACCAGAAACAGAGTGAACTCGGAAATTAAACGAATAAAAAGAGACTATTGGATTATTCACAAAGGATATGGAGTATGACCTATATGGAGCTCAGAAGAAAGTGTGGAGAATGCTAAGAGAAAGGAAGAAGCCAATCAATGCGTACATTCAAACAAATAAAATCACAGTAGAAAAGTGGGAGGAGTACTTTCAAGAATTGTATAATGACTCAGAGGAAATCCCACCACCCCCAAAATACCACAGACTCTGAAACTATCGACGACGGTGAAGTCAGGGCTGCCATAGCAAAACTTAAAAATCTAAAATCAATAGGACCAGATGAAATACACAATGAGATGCTCAAATATGCTGGTGATCGATTGGTAACCGAAGTTTCCAAGTTATTCAATAGAATATTGGACACATCGACTATCCCTGACGACTGGAGAACAAGCATTATGATCCCCATCTTCAAAAAAGGTCAGAAAACTAACCCAGAAAACTATAGAGGAATATCCTTAATCTGTTCCACTCTTAAACCCTTTACTATGATAATAAAAGAAAAACTTGAGATTCACATTACAAACAGAGAGGAACAGCATGGCTTTAGTAAGAACCGCTCTACAACTGATGCCATATTTGTTCTTAGACAAATCAAAGAAAAAGCATTTGAATACAACAACCAGTCTACCTATGTTTCGTTGACCTTACAAAGGCTTTTGACAGGATTCGGTTGAGGGACCTTCTTTCCACTCTCTCCATAAAAATGGTACCCCCATCAAACATTAACATCATACGAGAGATCAATCTAGATGGAAACACGAAAATTAGAGCAAATGGGAAATATACAAAACCAAACTTGTCATCTACATGTCTGACAATTAAAACTCTTGAAGATGTGTTCTTTTTAATGCAAATTTTATTATTACGAAACCATACAAATTAAAAATTAGCTTCTTTAGCTTTCCATAGAAGGGTTTTAGAGTAAGAGCATAATACTTCACCAATGAAGATGTTGCGGTCCTTCAATTGCTTTGTTTTTTTACGTGCGTTAAGAAATTCCGATTTGGTCTTATTATTTTAGAAGTGGATTATCATCCGCATAGTTCCAGGTTTAGTATTAGACTTGTCTGGATACTTTATTGATTTATTGATTTTGTCTGGTTCAATCTGTATATCAAGCTCCATTAAAATTCTTTCAACAGTTTCCACTGAATTTTCATTCATCAAATATTCCATGCCAGATAATTCAGCACAGTTGTAGCTAATATTTTGTTATTCTATATCAGCCAAGCAAATTTCCAAATTTTTTATCAATAAAAAATTAAATATTCACATTTTTTACTCCTCACTAACACAAGGTGATATAGTGGGGAGTTATGATTTCGCAATTTGCAAGGGTATTTTTTTTTTGCAGATTATCAACTAGTATCATGCTGAGATTGTATTCTGAAAGTTTCATCACAATGTATCTGTGTGTGTGTGCTATGTGCTATGTACGGCGTGTTCATTTTTCTTTATCGATTATAGACTAAAGTACTCATTCGATTCTATTCAAATTTTGCAAATATGTATATCTAATACTCGATTAGATCCCATTAGATTTTGAACGATATATGAATAGTGCTTCTCAATTTTTTTAACTGTCAAATATTTCAAAATGACCCCAAGCTCAGGAAACTTAAAATTTGAAATTTTTATTTTCAAATTCGTAAAAAGGCACATCACTTTCATAAAATGGTATTGAAGAGTTATCAAGTTTTCGTAATAAATATTTAAATAAAAAATAATTTAACAAACTCATTTCATGAAAATGTTGGAAATATTCCATACAAAATTTGAATACTTTATAGAATGACTTGTTAGTGAGGAGTTTAGCGTTGGCCACAACCCACTCGTTTTAATTGCATCACGTTTCCATATTATTAGTGATCTCATCATATTGTTGATAGATAAATTTGATGATCTTTCTCATATAGTGTTAGCAATTATAATGTTATTTAATTAACACAGAATACAGATGTATATATCGCGCGAAAGAGATCTCTACGATTCAAACAGTGTTGGAAAAGTGGGCAGTCCCCAACGGTTGTTCAGTGTAGCCAACCATTGAGTTGGTAATATTACCATCCTGCTTGGGAAACGCGCATGCGCAAGCAGGCGCGTGTGATTGGTTGAGGCTAGGCGCCACAATCGCTCTGGTGGTCAACTGGGTAACTAAATTGATTGGCGCCAATATTCAAATATGTAGTTAACAATAGTATATATGTCAGATTCAATATTTCTTTTCAATGCTGTCTATTCTAGTTCAATTTTTGACGTATGATTTTCACCCGAAATCGGGTAACTTCAAAACTAAAATTCAATCACATTGTTGCAATTTATTAATGACATACATATACAAACTACTGACTGACTAACAAAACAAAATAAAACATATCGGTACATACGCACATGAATACAACCTGTACAAATCCACATTGGACACCTTCAAGTGGTTTCATTTGACAGCGGGAGCTCTTCCCTTTCCTCATTCTTCCCGTCTATTCCCTTCCTTTTCAAGGCAGCGATTTTGTATATAGATACGATGTAATTGTTTCACTTGAATTATTATTTTGAAATTATATACCTACCTATGTTTAATAGGTGGATACAGTAATTGGCGTTGTAAACCATATTATGTTGTTTTTTTTTCATTCTAAATTATTTGATGTAAATTATTAAAATAAAAAAAATATTTTTTTTTAGCGAAAACTTTTGCATAAATTCATCCATCTTTTTAGCTATCTATTTCTTGTATAACCTATAGTTATATTTTAACTATAACTACCGAATTAACTATTCTGTGAAAAAAAAACACCCAAAAAGGATGTTGCAGCCATTACTAATCAGAAACATTAGATTACACAGATTTAGTCACAAAAAAAAAAACAAAATTCAAATAATATGTAGTCATATTCTTTATAATAGATTTAAATATTAAAACATGAACCTGAGGAGAGTTCACCCCGAGAAGGTAAAATGTGGAAATGGGGTATTGGACATCCTCAAATCTAAAATAAATGTCTAGCGCGTCCCTGATTGGACAACCAAACAGAACGTGATCCGGCGTTTCCTCATCCCATCCACATTCGCAGAACGGGGACTCCACCAATCCGAGACGGAACAGATGACTATCTTGAAATAAAAATGTTCGTTCATGGCGACGAACCAATTGCCTTCTTTTTTTTATTTAAAAAAACAACGTGAAACCCAATATGTCGGCAGTGATTAATATGAAATTTTACAGAGTAAGCGGTAATTGTGTAGTTCTAATTTGCTACATTTAAGTGGGGGACTGCTGCCAACGTACCTATTTTTCAATTTGATATACCATCATTATTTCTTATCAAATCGTTTTGAAAAAAATAATTTAGATAGTTTTGGTATTACTAAAGAAAAATATATCTTTACTTTTTGATAATGTTCTGTGTAAATTCTTGTAGAAAAATAATGGCACACCCCGATTTTCAACGTTTATCTTATATTTTTAATAAAATATAAGGCATAGCTCAGCATGTTTTTTTTTTAAATTAGAGAAGACAAAAATATCTATGGCGTTGCATTAATGCTTCAGGTTTAGTAAGTAAACCTAAAAAAAATATTTTCCATTCAGCGCCATTGCGAAATAAAAGTTTTTTTGGTTTATTAACTTAACCTGATGCATTAATGCAACGTTACATCGTATTTTTCCAGATATTTTGATCTTTAATTTACAAAAAAAATATAATGCTGTATAGCTTATAGTTTTAGAAATTTAAAATAATTGTCAAAAATCGGGGTATGCTTATTATTTTCCTACAAGAATATATACAGAAAATAATTAAAAAGTTAAGGTATATTTTTCTTTATTAATATCTAAACTAACTACGTTATTTTTTTTCAAAATGATTAGTTTTGTAGTAATGATGCAAATTCAAATTGAAAAAATAGGTACGTTGGCAGCAGTCACCCGCTTAAAAAAGGTACGTTGGCAGCAGTTACCCTCTTAAAATAGGTATGTTGGCAGCAGTCACCCTTTTAAGAAGACATCTGTTTTAAACTCTTTGTTCTTTTTTTGATTTTTCAAGATGGATATCGATTTACACTAACTAGAAGGTGGAGATTTCGAAATAATTGAAACTTCTTTGTTTTCTTTTGAAATTATTCATCATGAAAAGTAAAAATAAACGTCCTCTTATTTCTCAATTTGTACAAAGCAAATTTGAATTTGAGCAACCCAACATAATCCCTCATTTTGTAAATTCGTCTTTAAGACAGTTACTTCAATTATTTCGAAATCTATCTTTAAAAACAGACATCTTCTTAAATCTCAAAATGAAACAAATTAGATTAACTCGATAAACCCAACATAATCGTTAATTTTGAAAAACCGTCTTAAAATCACAGCCGCCATATTGGTTTCTCATTCAAAAGAAAACAAAAAGAATATTAAATTATTTTGAAATCTACACCTCCTATTTAGTATAAATCGATTTCCATCTTGAAAAATCGAAAAAAAAAACAAGATGAAGTTTAAGAACAGACGGCTTCCTAAATCTCTAAATTTAGCAAATTAGAACTACATTATGTCCTTTTCTGATTCGTTTCAACGTCTGTAACTAACGGGCGACCGTGGATAAAAGGATTTTATCTGCGCGGTGTGACGTAATGTGTCCCGTATAAATGCAAGCAACTTTTTTACATTTTAAAATTCAGACGGATAAATTTAGACGAATCAGAATTGGACTAATTATGGAAGAGGCCTATATCCATCAGTAGAGGACAGAGGGCTGAAGAAGAACTACATTATCGCTTATTTTGTAAAATTTCATTTTAATCACTGCCGACATATTGGGTTTTTCATAGTATTTTGAAATCAAAAAAGAAGGCAATCGGTTCGTCGCCATAAACGATTTTTATTTCACGCAATTTATTTCTTCTCTTCTTCTTCTTTTTCAGCCTATTTCCATCCACTCCTGAAAGAAGGCCTCCTCCATTTGACTCCACGTCGTCCTGTCCTGTGCAGTTTACATCCAGGATGTGCCAGTGCCAGCATATCTTGTTATATCGTACCTCCACCGCAGCTGCGGCCGCCCCACACCACTCTTTGTCATACGAGGTCTCCAAGTCAGCACTCTCTTAGTCCACTTCTCGTCCGAGCTTCTGGCTACGTGTCCCGCCCATTTCCATTTCAGAGTCGCCACACGGTGGATTATATCTGTTACATTTGTTCTTTCTCTCACCGTTTCATTTCTTACCTTGTCTCTTAGTGACAGACCCAGCATGGATCTTTCCATAGCTCTTTGGGTGACTCGCAGTTTCTCGGCACTCAGTTTAGAGAGAGTTACTGTTTCTAGGACATATGTAGCAACCGGCAGCACACACGCTTCATATACTTTCCTTTTCAGGTTTGTGGGTGTTTTCTGATTTTTTAATATATATCCCATTTTTCCAAAGGCAGCCCAACTTAGTCCAATCCTTCTTTTGATTTCAGCCGTCTGGTTTTCTTTATCCAGTATAATTTTGTGACCTAGGTATATATAATTTTGAACATCTTCTATGTTGCTGCCTTCAACCCTAATCTGAAAGTCGTTTGTGCCCATTACTTTTGTTTTTGCCAGGTTCATACATAGTCCCACATTTTTGGAGACCTCATTTAACTCTAGCAGCATTTCTGCCAGCTCTTGGGGGTTGTTGCTAACCAGGACAATATCGTCAGCAAATCTTAGATGGCTTAGTTTTTTCCCATCAATGTGGACACCTTTGTTTTACTGAAATTTGATCGTAGAACCTTCATGTTCATCTTCTATGGCTTGTCGTATCTGTTGGGTGTTGTGTGCTCTGATATCTTTTCTAATTGCTTTCTTGACTCGTTTATTTATTTCCTCGTATTTTGGGGAATCCTTACTAGTATTTCTTCTTAGTACTATTAATGCCACAGTTTCAGCGGATATCTTGGAGATTTTCTGTTTTCGTAGAGCACATGCGCTCTTTACAGCTCCACGTACATTATTTACGATCTTAGCACTCAAGTCATCAGGACTTAGATGCATAAGATTCTCCTTTGGTCCAATTTTCCTTTTAATGTGATCTTGGTATTCATTTTTTCTTTCTTTCAAATCCGATATGTCATTTAAATTAACTTTTGTTATCATATTTTTTCTCTCCTTTCGAAGGTTCACGGATAATTTGGCTCTTATCAGTCTGTGGTCACTGCCTGTGTTGAATCTATTTATGACTGATACATCCGTACACACTTTTTTATTTGATATTAAAAAATAGTCAATTTAATTTTGTATAGTCCCACCCGGACTTCTCCACTTCCATTTTCTTTGTTTCGGTTTTTGAAAGAATGTTGACATACAGTAAAGATTCTCTCTACTCATAAAGTCAATCAGCATTTGTACTCTGTTATTTCTATCTCCCAATCTAAAATTTCCAATGTTTTCAGGATCTGCATTGGTTCGTTGTCCTATCTTAGCGTTGAAATCGCCCATGACAATTGTCAGTTGAGTGTTTTCTTCCGATTTTGCCTTCGCTATATCTTCATAGAACTGTTCCACTTCTTCATCTTGATGTGTGGTTGTTGGTGCGTATCCTTGTATGATCTGAATGGTATATTTTGGATTTGGTTTTAGGGTTATGTATATAACACGGTCGGATATTGCCCTAGTTTTCACAATAAGTTTTTTTGAATCCTTATGCACCATAATTGCTACTCCACCTTGACGTGTTGTTTCGGCATTTCTATGGAACATAAAGTGACCTGATTTAAGCAATTTATTTAACTCATACGAAATAGAAATTTTTTTTCAGTTATTAAAAATAGTTTCCGCACGGTGATTGTCCATTCGGTCAATTGTCTATACGATAAATTGTCCGTAAGGTCAACTGTCTTCACGGTCAATTGTCCATACGGTAAATTGTCCCCACGGTCAATTGTCCATTCGGTAAAAAGGCCGTACGGTCAATTGTCCACGTTCAATCGACTACGGTCAATTGTCCGGACACGCAAGTGAGTCATTTTATGGGGCCTATTGAGCCTATGGGATTAGCAAATTTTATTGTTACTATAAAAATATAATTAAACATTTTTTACTTAAAACTTTATTTAGAAAAAGGTACAAACATAGAAATACTAAAAATATGTTTTTCAGAATAAAAAAATTCATATAGGTTAAATATAAAGTGGTTTGAAACATGAAATTAGTCACTAACAATAATAATAATAATTGTGACTTTGGGGGTAATGGTATTTTGTGGTATGTAGAGCTTGCCAAAGTGCCAGAGTGGTCACTTGGTTAGAAGCGATTGCATACCAGCGTGAGCTGATATGCAAGCCTGTAATTTAGGTGGTAAGGTCGGTCAGTTGGACGTGTAGGTATTACCTGTTTGTCCGCCTTTAGCTACATACAACCCAAATGATATCTCAACCGCTTGGTTCGAACCTGGTGGCGGTCTGTTCGGATAGTCCCGACAGCTGAGCCACAGATTGATCGACCAAGCAACTGCGATACCGTATACAATAGATTAAATATTATTATCAAATATTACTCAGGTAGGAATGGTAGACAGATTGAAAGATATAACAGGAAATTTAACTTACTCTTTTATTTATCAAGATGATGATTACAATTGATGTTTACTAATATTACTTGGTACAGAAATGTCGAGTTATTATTTAATGAATATAAATGTAAATTTGAAACGCGGACGATTTGAACAGCGATGAGCGGTCGGGCAGCGTGATGCCTAGCTTCGAGGTCTGGATGAGCGGAATGGTCTGGGCGCGCTGTGCTTCCCCTTAAATAGGAGACGGGCTGTGAATACGGCGCAGGGCAAGATGGCGCCTGCCGAAGTACTCAGCGCAGCGAAGCACTGCGCGGCGCAATTGGCGCAATCGCCACAGACCCCGCTGGCAGTCGCTTAGACGAAACACGACCCCTCCTCGAAGTTCAAAGTCCTTACATTGCGTTCTGTGGAAGATAAAAAAAAAATTTTAAAGCATTTGATTTGTTATGTTATTTTGCATAGGGTTTTCTTTTGAACCGCTATGTACATGTTATGTAATGAATTTCTATACGAAAAGTAGTCTTTCCTAATACACAGTAATGTAATTATTTAAATACAACTTAATCTATACATATATAAAGTTAATCATATTATAAGTATAAATTTGTTTTTGTACAAAGTATGAAGTTACTTATCTTTTAAAAATATCTGCTGCTGGTATGATTTGTGTTGAGTTTTGTAAATTATATTTTAAATATTGTGTTTTTGACTCTTTTAGTATGTAACCTTCCTTGACATCCGTTCCCGGTTGTACAATAATGCCGCGCTCCCAAATGCAGTTGTATTAAGTTGTGTTATATAATAAAGTTATGTATTTTCGATATATACCGCTGTCTTCTTCCATAACCTCTGCCCTAACAAAGGTTATGGGCCCAGAGGCAGTAATTCGTGCAGTTTAAACGTTTGATAGTGCCGTGATTACGAATATTTCGAACATTTCGTGTCAGTGTCAAGATGGCTACCAATACGTTAAACTTTGTGGAAAAGTTACGAGGCCGCGAAAACTACGCCTCATGGAAATTTCACATGAAAGCATTGCTCAAACTAGATGATCAATGGGACGTTGTTGTGGGAAGCGTGAAAGCGGCTGATGCTACAGATAAATACCGAAAAGCTTTATCGAAAATATCCCTACTCGTGGAATGTGATTTAATCCATCATATCGAAAAATGTGAGACCGCAAAAGAAGCTTGGGATACCATTCAAACTTTATTTGAAGACTCGGGACTAACAAGAAGAGTTGGATTGCTGCGACAGCTTATTTTAACTCGATTGGACAGTTGTAATTCTATGGAGGATTACGTTAACAAAATAATATCTACCGCTCAGCGTTTACGCGACATTAAGTTCGACATTTCAGAAGAGTGGATCGGCACCCTACTCTTGGCGGGTCTACCAGAGGAATATAAACCTATGATTATGGGTCTTGAAAATTCAGGAACAAAAATTACGGCGGATGCAATTAAAGTAAAATTATTGCAAGAAATAAAATCTAGTAAGAAACTAACTACATCAAATCAAGACACGGCTTTGTACAGCAATCGATACAAGAATATCGATCGAAGTCGACCAAATGATAATGGATCGTCTAGCAATGTGAACAACAAACCAAAGTGTTATAAGTGCCAAAAACCGGGACATTTTGCTGTTAATTGTTATTCAAAACGTGTCAACAATGGCGGTCGGGACAAAAAGAATCAGAATAAGAATTCGAATGCATTATTAGCATGTTTATGTTCGGATGTCAACAAATCCGTGTGGTACCTCGACTCTTGCGCCTCTGTGCATTTAACAAAAAATAAAGATATAGGAGATTTAGCTTCAAAATCTGATATTAAAATATACACTGCTAATCAGCAACCACTGAAAACCGAATCTGTCTCGGACATTGACATATCTCTTGTGATTGGAGATAAGGAGAATATCATCAAAGCCCATGATGTACACTATTCACCAGATATAGCATTCAATCTTCTATCGGTGAGTAAAATAGCCAGCAAAGGAAATAAGATCGTCTTTAATCAGCACGGTGGAAAGATTTATAATTGTAATGGAGATTTAATAGCCTGCGCAAGATTAAACAATGGCATATATCAATTGGACACTACTTCCAACCAAAATCATGTTTTTACCGTCACCTCCTCCAAAGATCTGTGGCATCGCAGGTTAGGCCACCTCAACAGGAAGAGCATGACTATTTTGAAGATCATGGCAAATGGTACTGACAAACTAGAGATTAGTGACATTGTGTGTGAAATCTGTGCTAAAGGTAAGCAGACACGCCTACCTTTCAAAAGCAGTAAGTTCAGAGCTAAAGCTCCACTTGAACTCATCCACTCAGACTTGTGTGGACCAATGGAAACTCCATCCATCGGAGGCAACAAATATTTTATAGTGTTTGTTGATGACTACTCACGATACACCCATGTTTATTTTCTTAAATCTAAAGATGAAGCTTTCGATGCTTTCAAAAAATATTGTGCCCTCGTTGAAAACCAATTGGATAGGAAAATTAAAATTGTACGCACAGATAATGGCAAGGAGTTTATTAATCATATATTTTCTGACTACTTGAATAATAAAGGGATTCGTCATCAACGTACGGTCCGTTTTACTCCTCAACAAAATTCTGTAGCCGAAAGAGCGAATCGCAAAATTGTGGAAAGGGCTAGATGTCTGCTTCAAGATGCAGGTCTGCCAAAACATTTTTGGGCCGAAGCAACATCTACGGCTGTATACCTAAATAACAGATCCCCTACGAAGTCCTTGAAAAATATGACACCGTTTGAGGCCTGGTCCGGGAGAAAACCAAACATTAATTATTTACGAATATTTGGGTGTGAAGCCATGGTTCAAATACCCCAGGAAAAAAGGAAGAAATGGGACCCTCGATCTGAAAAATTAATTTTTATTGGGTATTGTGATGATACCAAAGGATACCGTTTAATCAACCTTACGACAAAGAAAGTGGTTATAAGCCGAGATGTAATCTTTCTAGAGGATAAATTTTTGTCTAATTGTGAAGAACAAAAAACTAACTATTATGTACCCGTTGAAGAAAATACTTCACTCAATGATTTGGAAATATTTGAAGTACCTATGATAGAAGATGTATCGGAAGAACAAGAAGATCCATTGGAAGAACAAGAAGGTCCATCGGAATTACAAAGAGAACCTTTCGAAGAAATAGATGAGGAACCACCATTTTTAGGCTTCGAAGAAGAAGATGAAATTCAAGAGGAAGCCTGTAGAGATGTGAGGAAAAGTGCTCGCACTCGTAAATTAAAGAGAGATTCTAATTACGTTTATCTTTCATCCGAGATTGATGAACCCCTCTCAACGCAAGAAGCATTAAATGGACCACATTCAGAAAAGTGGCAAATTGCCATAAATGAAGAAATAGAATCATTCAAGAAAATGAAACATTTGAATGGGTTGACCTTCCAGCAAATAGAAAGGCCCTAAGAACAAAATGGGTCTACAAGATTAAAGATTCTGAGAAAGGCACACCTCGTTTCAAGGCTCGCCTTGTAGTGAAAGGATGCACCCAAAGGGAAGGCATCGACTACGAAGAAACTTTCTCGCCTGTGATAAAGTATTCCTCCTTACGATATCTTTTTGCTCTAAGTGTGAAAGAAAATTTAAAGATAACACACTTGGACGTGAAGACTGCTTACCTTCATGGTTACCTCGAAGAAGAGATTTATGTACAACCTCCTGCAGAATTACCCAACAAACCTCCCAACAAGGTGTGGTTACTGAAGAAGGCTATGTATGGTCTGAAGCAGAGCGGAAGGTGCTGGAACCGACGTTTAGAACAGCCGCTCAAAGAATTGGAACTTCAACAGTCTCAAGCTGACCCTTGCATTTATTACAAGATTACTAAAAATGCCATCATCATTGTTGCAGTTTACGTGGATGATGTTCTCGTGATATCTAACGATCCAGCGTGGGAAAAACGAACTCAGCTTAGACTACAACAAGAATTTGACATGAAGAACCTAGGAGAAATTAAAGAGTTTCTAGGAATGCGAATCACTAGAGATAAACAAAATGGGAAGTTATGGATTGACCAAGAAAAATACATTGATAAGATGCTCTTAAAATTCAAAATGGCTGATTGTAACCCTGTCGCTACACCAATGGAACCAGGTGTTTCTTTTAGTGCTAATGATAAAAGTGTAGATGAGTTTAGTAATAAGGAAATATATCAACAGGCCATCGGCAGTATCCTATACCTTTCTCAGGTTTCAAGGCCTGACATTTCTTATTCAGTTAATGTGTTAAGTCGTTATAATAATTGTCCTAAATCTTGTCATTGGTCTGCCCTTAAGAGAATATTTAGATATTTAAATGGTTCCAAACATTTAAAAATTGAATTTGATAAAAATGCTAATCCTAATTTATGTATTTATAGTGACTCTGATTGGGGAAATGAGATCAACGAAAGACATAGCGTCACTGGTAGTTTCTCTAATTTCATGGGGGGCTCTATTTCATGGTTTAGTAAAAAGCAGAGAACAATTGCTTTAAGTACAGTAGAGGCAGAGTATATGGCTTTAAGCTTTACTGTGCAGGAAATTTTATGGTTAAGAAAATTAATTGAGGAACTGCAACCAAACAATGAGCTCCAACCATCTACTGTTTATTGTGATAACAAAGGAGCAATAAATTTAGCTAAAAATGAGATTATCAGTCAACGATCAAAGCATATCGACATAAGGTATCATTTCTTGAGAGAGTGTGTGAGAGACAAAATCATTAATATTGAATATCTTCCTTCAGAAGAAATGTTGTCTGATATTTTAACTAAACCACTTCCTAAGGAAAAACATAACGATATAGTAAATTTACTAGGGCTTAAATAATGTTTTTAATTGTGTTCTGTAATATTGAACTTTGTCATTTTTATTGTTCAAATATAATTTAAGGGGAAGTGTTGAGTTTTGTAAATTATATTTTAAATATTGTGTTTTTGACTCTTTTAGTATGTAACCTTCCTTGACATCCGTTCCCGGTTGTACAATAATGCCGCGCTCCCAAATGCAGTTGTATTAAGTTGTGTTATATAATAAAGTTATGTATTTTCGATATATACCGCTGTCTTCTTCCATAACCTCTGCCCTAACAATTTGCTTCTCTTGTGATGGCGTGTGGTTGCTCTGCTATTGAGGTGAATGGAGGAGTGTCGTCCTGCGTGTGCTGGCTGGACATCCTTATGTGTTCCTCAGTGGTATAGCTTGTTGGGTGTTGTTGATTGCGACTTCGTAGTGTACCATTAATTGTGAATGGTCCCCAGTTTTCTGTTATGAAGTGTAGAAGTTCTATTTTTTGTTCAGGATGAAGTAGATGTGTTATGTATGTAGAAAATTGATGCAGTTGTATGCGTGGATGCTTCGACTTTGTCGGGAATATCTTCCTGAAGTAGGTATTTATCCAGCTAGTCGAAATGGTTTGCAGTGTGCTCAGCGTGTGTATGCTTGTATATAAATATTCGACAACTGCCTCGTGTGCCGGCAAGGGCGAAGCACGAGGGTGTCTTGTGGTTTTCGGCGTGTCGTCAGGAGACAGCTTTGGATGTAGAGTATCCAGTGTAGCCTGTAGGGTTTTGCGGTGCGCCATGTTGACGGCTTTGAAGTGCATGGGACTTCAGTGTAACCTGGGTACATTTCGTGAAACCGGAGGAGGATTGATGTGAACTCCTCAGGGCGGTGACACGTAAATGTTGAGCAGCTTCGTTTCTTCATGCGTCGCAAGGAGGTTGACATTAGCTCTTTGCGTGCAGGCCATGAAGGAAGAGACGTTGTATGTCCAACAAAATCGTTCCTCGTCAGAGCAATGATGGCGATGACTTGGGGAAGACTTTGCGTGCTCTTGTAGTAAGTGTATGTGTGATGCTGGCACGGAGATGTTCTCAAAAGGCAAACGTTGCTGGTTCTTCAGCGGTGTTGAGCAGTGAGTATTGGCGGTACCAAAGATGATCCTCAGCGATGCTCCGGTTGAATGCTGGTATGATGTGAAGATGCAGTGGTTCCTCCATAATTAATTTCTTCCCGGTAGTGATGCGGTAGAATGCGGGGGCAGCTAGTTTCTGTATGAAGTCGTCCAGATGATGATGATGATGATGTGATTCATCATAAATATTTTTTTCTTCTATGTAGTGATGCGGTTGAATGCGGGGGCAGCTAGTTGCTGTATGAAGTCGTCCAGATGATTCTTGTTGATGTCTTTGATGCTCAATTTGAAATTTTAAAATTATACAATAGAATTATACAATGTAAATGTTTGTACTTGCGTTGATTGATAGGTATAAAATAATGTTTGTTATAATTTGCAAGTTCCATTTGATTTGATTTATAAGTATTTGTTTACTCGTTGCTAAAGTATTATATTATAATGCCATATAAGGTTATTTGTTTGTTTCGTATTGTATTGTACAATTTTTTTTTTTTAAATTTAATATACGAGTATGTTTATAATATTTATTATTATTATGTATGCCATGTTTCAATGTTTTATAATTTTAATGTTTTATAATACTTTTTGTAGTATTACATAGTTAATATAATATAGTTTAGTTTATAGAACCAGTTTGTTGCTGTATTATATAGTTAATATATAATAAGGTTTTAATGTTTGATTATGGTTAGGTATTTTTACTACCGTATATTATAGTTTCAATGTTTCTATATTCTGGAACGTATTCGCTATCGTATCGTATTATTTTTATTGTTCGATCATGGTTTTATAGTTGTAGTGTTTATAAAAAATAAAATAAAATATTAAGTATAATATTTTGTATTTATTTAAGTATAATATTTTGTAAATATTTTGTATATTAGAAATATTTTTGTATTAGTTTTAGCTATTTGTAGCTGCTCGATGTATCACGGCTTTTTATTTTTATTTATTTTCGATTGTATTTAAAAACAATGTTTATTTGTAGTTAAGTAGTTATTGTTTAAATTTGCTTTCTATATTATATTATGCCTAATGGTTTTAAACTTCCGTAACGTATGCTTGTTTGAGTTTCTTTTTTAAAATAATAGCTTAATATTATAGTTTTAGAAGCATTAGTTTAGTTTATTTTCAAAAAATTATTTCGAAAAAATATTTTAAAAATATATTATAATGTTCGTTTGCGTACGTATTTTATTTTATTTGGCGTATACTATTATATTGGCGAAGATGTTTAAATATTATTATGCACGGTAACTTTCACTTTTGTGAATGGGGTATTGACCTGACCGTTATCGCTGTTATATAGGGGTTATACGAGTTCATACGGCTATTCTTTTGTTTGGAGTTCATTTAACTTCGTTTTTTTATTACCGATCGGCGCGTTGTAACATTCTTAAATATATATTTGGTTTACTGAATTTTTACATAAAAATATGCGTTTTACGAATATAATAATTATTTAACTATATGTTTCTAATTTTTAGTTTTTATGATATTAATTCTTATTTGGGAATGTAATATGTATTTTTTATTGATAATTTTTTAATTTTTACGTATTACGATATTTAGCAAAAATAAATATTTTATGAATTTCTATGAAATTTATTTTTTATTTTTTTTGCGTTTTATCAATTATGAACAAGATAAAATATTTATAATGACTTTATGCTTTTAGAATGACTTTAGGCTTTTAAGATGACTTTAGTAATATTATAATTTTTAAACCTCTATTCGGCGTTTTGGTTCTCTGGCTTTTTGCTTTTTATTTTTATACCTTCGTCCTTTGTATGTATTTATTTATTTTCTGGTACTTTTGGTTTTTTTTTTAGGCAGCTTCTTTTTTAATTGTTCCGTCTGGATTATTTTTGCGTCTCGTCAGTCATGAAAAAATATAAAGTACATATTAGTTATATATTAAACAATTGTTAATATGTTAAGTTAGGTGGAATTTGCGTATGAGCGTTTTTGAACGTTTTTGAGCGGGTACACTTGTAATTAATTTTTGACAAATTATAAGACAAATGTATTTAATATATTAGCTTGTAATATATGTGTTACCTGCTCGAGTGATTCCGTTCATCCAGACCTCGCTGTTCAAGTATTAATTCCTGTTAAATCCTTTGTTTCTGTCGTGCAGTAAAATGTTACGCAGTATATTAATGAACACGTATTATTGTTCTGTTTAATAAAACTACTGATTTTACGTTAAGAATGGCACAATAGGTTGTGATAGGCTCACCAGATTTTTTTACCACAGTATAACAATTGAAATTATGAGCACAAAATAAAAGTACCTGAGTTTTTAAACGATTTCGGAATCTTACCAGTTTCTGAAGGTATGAGTGTGTTCAGAGACACGTTCGGATCACCAGTTTTGGACTGGTGGGTGTTCAGAGACACGATCGAGAGTCACCAGTTTTCGGACTGTTTAGAAGGTATGTTCAGACACGTTCGGGTCACCAGTTTTGGGGTAAGAAGATTGCACACCAGCCGGAGCTGATATGCAAGCCTGTAATTTAGGTGGTAAGGTCGGTCAGTTGGACGTGTAGGTATTACCTGTTTGTCCGCCTTTAGCTACATACAACCCAAATGATATCTCAACCGCTTGGTTCGAACCTGGTGGCGGTCTGTTCGGATAGTCCCGACAGCTGAGCCACAGATTGATCGACCAAGCAACTGCGATACCGTATACAATAGATTAAATATTATTATCAAATATTACTCAGGTAGGAATGGTAGACAGATTGAAAGATATAACAGGAAATTTAACTTACTCTTTTATTTATCAAGATGATGATTACAATTGATGTTTACTAATATTACTTGGTACAGAAATGTCGAGTTATTATTTAATGAATATAAATGTAAATTTGAAACGCGGACGATTTGAACAGCGATGAGCGGTCGGGCAGCGTGATGCCTAGCTTCGAGGTCTGGATGAGCGGAATGGTCTGGGCGCGCTGTGCTTCCCCTTAAATAGGAGACGGGCTGTGAATACGGCGCAGGGCAAGATGGCGCCTGCCGAAGTACTCAGCGCAGCGAAGCACTGCGCGGCGCAATTGGCGCAATCGCCACATGACCTAGATTAGTCACTAACAATAATAATAATAATTGTGACTTAGATTAGTCCTGTCTATTTTGTTATCTTTGCTTCTTATACTTTTTCTGTTAATAACTTCTTATGCTGCATGTTTCATTTGTTCTTTGGTGATCAGCTCTATTTATCTTTTGTAATTACGCATACCAAAATGATAATATTATTAAGATACATAGAAGTAAGTATGAAGTTTGAGCTATGAAAACCTGAATTTTAATGTACGTTGACTAGAATTGTTTTTTAATGTTAAAATTTGATTGCATAGCATAAAAAATATCTCCAAATATCAAGCTAATATAATTGGGGTCAATTGAAGCATGTTCAAATGACCCCGTTTACTTTGTCTCAAATGACCCCATTCCCAAATTATATAAACTATATCGAATTACTCAAAAACTATTAACTAACTAATAATTTTGATATAGCAATTTTAAATGCACTATATTTTGAAAGCAAAATATACTTCTTGATAGCCGTAACACCAAACAAATAAAAAAAAAATACAAAGAATAAGATTTTTTACTTTTAGCGCGAATAAAAAAAATCACATCCATGCACTCAAATGGAAAGCCGGCGGGCTGCTAAACTAACAACGGATGAGTTTTTTCGCCCTCCTACACCATCCAACATCTTCGGTTTGTATCTATCATGCACGGTATGAGCGCTAGTACTGGCGGTTTATTTGACCCAGTGGCTCAGGTGACTCCGCTTTGCCCTAATGGCGATTGTCAAAACCACAACTTAAATACCTATGATGGTCACCTTAATCACTACAAAATCAAAGTCTTTCATCCCGTCGTCGAGTCACCAGACGTGGTGTCTATTTGTATAAAATTATCAAAAATCAAATTGACACCGATCGTCTTTCTGAAATAAAACTTCACACAACATTCTCGTATAAGGAACCCAGAACTATTTAGATTACAGTTATTCAACATTAACATAAGTTATTTTAATTTATTCCATTACTCGAATGTGTAGATTTTATAATAATTTACGTATCAATAACAACATAGATATTTTTGGTAACAGAACGATGTATGACAGAGTTTGAAATGAAGATACAAGGAAAGAATGTAAGATGAAGAAAGATGTAATTAACAGAATGAAAGTTAACACACTGAGATGGTTTGGCTACATGGGTAGAATGAATGAAGAACGCCTGACTAAGAAAATATATAAAGCTGACAGGAATGGAATAAGAGGTCGGGGGCGCCCAAGAAAAGGATGGCACGACCATGTAAACGATATTCTGAAAGATAGAAATGTAAGAAGCGTGAACAACAGATGAACGTGTATAAGACGATGTATGAATGTTGATGAGGCGATGAATGTGTGTCAAGATAGAAAAATGTGGCGTTCGGTTCTCTCTGCCTAGCCCGTGAGGGACATGGCGTGATGGTATGTATGTATTTTTGGTAACATTCTGGTGACATTCAGAAGAAACTTTCCAAACTTATAAATTTACCTAGTAAACTAGTTTTTTTTTGTTTTTTTTTCTAGCTATAATTTATATCTTTTTTATTTGTTTGTGCTTAGTTATATCTTTTATAGTGTTGCTTTCCTTTTTGTTTTCTTTGTTAACGGGGTATATCAACCATCGCTATAATTGAGTAGCGATAAAATCGTAAAATAGTCGAGAGATCAACCAAATTTACCAATTTCCTTAGGAAGTTTTTTTAGAAAACTTTTGGTTTCTTCCACCAGGTGTTACTTTGGAATAAAATTATATTTTTATTGCTTCAATATTTGAACGCGTTATTAGAGCTATTTAATTTAATTTATTATTTATGTATTTTATACATAATGTGTTTCATATTTACTATATGTATACAAAACTAAAAAATAATCGGCTAAATGCTTAAAAATAGTTTTAGCGCTATCTGTCGGATAATGTGAAAAGTTTTTTATTGGATAATGTATAAAAACGAATTGCAAAAATATTATGTAGGTACCTATATATTATAATAATAAATTCATAATCAAATACGCATACCTTTCTGATTGATAAAATATAATTAACATTATTTGATATTATAAATAAGAATTAAAGGTAAATACCAATCCGAATATTAAAAAGCTAAATAAATAAAAATATTATTATATTCGATGTTTCGATGTTTTCAAGGTCAAAGTACAATGTGTGATGCTTCGTTTCTTGTAAGTGTGTATTATAAGTAATACGTTTCATGTCACACACACACACACGCACAGGCTCGCGAAGAGTCTTTACGCAACGATTATTATCAAATTCAAATGCTCATTCTTTGGTTAGTTTTGGTTTATTTACAATAATAATAGCGACACATTCGCTTATAAGTCGAAATCATTCAATATATTATAAAGCGCTATTATTATTACAATACAAACCTAACCTAACCTACAAATGTATAGCCAGTATACACGATAATGCTACTCTAAGATTCTATATTATTATAAGAATATTTCAATTATTTTGTCAGTCGTCGCGTCGCGTATTGAGGTATCGACAGTATAAAGCAAGGCTTTTTTCATATACCTAGTTTAAATTTTTAGAAGCAGACTATTATGATTGACATGAACATGATGCGACGTATATTATATGCATTACCTATAATAGGTAGGTACCTATACTGACATATAATTATACCTACTTTGTGTGTTTTTAGCAGTTTTTAGTCTGTACTGTATCTTTGAGACAATAGATAGACATAAAGTCTATGTAATGAGGCTGACAATTAGAGAAGCAATACAAAAATATCATAAATAAAATGGCAGAAAATTATACATAATTCGCTGAACTACACAAAATATTTTATTTTAGAGGATACCGAGCTCTCGCTACGTCTGCTTATATATTTTTTTTATACCTAAGTATAATATACTTTTCTAATAGGTAGTTTGTTTAGACGAGTTGATGGCTAAGCGGCTAGCGCGATGGATTATTATAGTATAGATTCGGATCTCGGCATGACTAGGGCTGCCATCCGTCCGGTACAGTTGAAATTTATCTTCTTGGCCCAAGTACATCGAATTTCGCAGTAGTTTACATATAGTACAATAATTATTTTAGGGAATACCTATATGAAGATAAGGAATTTTAATTCTCGCATATACGTAGTACATAGGCATTTTTACATATTTATTAATAGAAAGACAATATTCTTAATTATATTTTATTTTCAAACTGTAGGCAAGTATATAAAAAATATGTTTTATTTATTAATGCAACACTTTCTTGCACCTTTAGTGTAGGGTTGCCAGATGGTATCCTAAAGGAGGTCATGTCCTCCTTTTCGATGAATTGTCCTCCCTTGCCTACTCTTTATCCTCCTTTTGGTCGGTCCCGGCTGGCAGTGAGGCACAACTTCCATACAAAAAAAAATTGTTTGGACAATAGTGGCATATCAAAATACCAATATAGAGAAACCAACAAACTAACGTTAGCCAACATTAAGAACCTAATCTTCAAAATTCCCTATCCAAAATGGTAGTTTGCTGTTTACTCTGTGGGTCGGTTGGACAAACAAATACTGAGGCGACGATTGGTAAACGTTATCTAAAGTAAAACTATAATAGGTTGTGTTGAGTCCTATTAAAAAGACTCATAAATTATTATACAACAAAATATGAAAATTATTGCGATATCTGTCGCAGAATAGTCTTATGAAAAACATACATTGGTAAACATTATCTTAAGTAAAACTGATAAACTGTTTTAGGTTGTGATTTTAAAATAATATTAAAAGGGCTTACTTAATAAAAAGATATTACCATATATTATGCGAAGGAAAAAACGCTATGAATAAAGAATATATTTTTATTAAGTGCCTTGTCTGGTGTATTATGCATCGCTGAAAAACACGTACTTATTTTTTTTGTACAACATGTTGTGAGGAGAGAGAGAGAGAGAGAGTGTGTGTGTAAGAGGAAGATAGAGTTCTTGGTCAAATGATGTCAGCGTTGTCAAGTAAGCTATTGTATAGGACAAATCGTATATACCGCTTATCGCTAGATGGCGTAACAAAAAATGCAGGCTCGAATCTAATATTTTTTTAGTATCTGAATGAACCACCAATATGGCGCTGAAATCAGTGCATAAATGATTAATTTTTATAAAAAATGCAATAAATTGATCAAATATATTTTTGCGATAAAAATATTTTTAAATATTTTTTTTTTAAATATCTGCCGTTGTTAGTTTTATTTTTTTTAAAATAAAATTCTAATATGTCAGTGTTGTCTATTTCCTCCATGTTTAATGCTATATTTTATCAAATTATGATTACATAGCATTATTTTTTAGACTACATTTTAAGGATATTGTTCTTCTCCACATATATAATCAGACGAATTATTTTTTTTAATTTGTGAAAAAAGCATGGTCAAACCAAATGCCTGCCACAACGTTCATTTTGTTATTGTAATATCAGTTTGTAAATTGATTTTAAATATTTAATAATATTTTAAAAATAATTAAAAATACATAATTTTTATGAATCTAAAGTTTCATTAAGATCGAAAAATGTATACATCCTTGATCTACGCCCTTAATATCATTCATTATTTTTCTTTGTTGTGATCTTAGTTTCTATTATATTATAGGTATTAGGAGCTTCCTCCTCAATCCCTACAGTATCTTTTCATTTCTATATATGTAGATTGTTTTTTTAGGTATTTTTATTCTTTTATAAATGTTTACGCCAATTTTTAATGCTGGATGTGGCCACTTGTAATTGGCTGACCAGTTTTGTAATAGCTTTCCCTTATTTTATACAACTATGATGTACCTATAATAACTTGTTAGCTGTAAGTGGTCCTTTATAATAGATAAATGCATTTATAAAATAGCTATTCAATATTCATTGTGATAAAATCGTAATATTTTTCGACCAACGTGTGCGCTGAATAGTGAACCGTGTCGCATTTCTCATAATCTAAAGATACAACCCCTCCAAGATACCACTTCATTATGCCCATTGAAGTCTCATTGAAGAACACTCCACCTCCACTTACGCCTAGGCATGGATCCTGTAAAACTGAAATAACGATTCTGGATTAAAATTTTGCAGATAATACAAAATTGTTATACTTAGTAGTATCAATATAACCTGATGAGTGGGGTAATCGGTAAATATTTATACCATTATAATCATTGTTTACAATTTTTTTTTTTAACACGGATGCGGTAAATTTACTCTCCACTATTCCATAGTATTTATTATTTCACAATTTTATTACCCAAGTCATCAGTTCATATTGATGCCATTATAACCATTGTTTACAATATTTACTCTCCACTATTCCATAGTATTTATTATTTCACAGTTTTATTACCCAAGTCATCAGTTCATATTGATGCCATTATAACCATTGTTTACAATATTTACTCTCCACTATTCCATAGTATTTATTATTTCACAATTTTATTACCCAAGTCATCAGTTCATATTGATGCCATTATAACCATTGTTTACTCTCCACTATTCCATAGTATTTATTATTTCACAATTTTATTACCCAAGACATCAGTTCATATTGATGCCATTATAACCATTGTTTACAATATTTACTCTCCACTATTCCATAGTATTCATTATTTCACAATTTTATTACCCAAGTCATCAGTTCATATTGATGCCATTATAACCATTGTTTACAATATTTACTCTCCACTATTCCATAGTATTTATTATTTCACAATTTTATTACCCAAGTCATCAGTTCATATTGATGCCATTATAACCAGTGTTTACAATATTTACTCTCCACTATTCCATAGTATTTATTATTTCACAATTTTATTACCCAAGTCATCAGTTCATATTGATGCCATTATAATCATTGTGTACAATATTTACTCTCCACTATTCTGTAGTATTTATTATTACACAATTTTATTACCCAAGTCATCAGTTCATATTGATGCCATTATAACCATTGTTTACAATATTTACTCTCCACTATTCCATAGTATTTATTATTTCACAATTTTACTACCCAAGTCATCAGTTCATATTGATGCCATTATAACCATTGTTTACAGTATTTACTCTCCACTATTCCATAGTATTTATTTTTAAAAAGATCCAACTGTCGATAGCGATAGCATGTATAGTTGAAAATACATAGAAAATTAAATTATCTAGTTGGGGTGTTTCAGCGTTTTTTTTATATTAAAAAAAAAACGAGTGGGTTGTGGCCAACACTAAACTCTCCACACCATAGTAAGCGTTCCTTTTTTCTTCTTGAAAGGATGACAATCTCTAAATACATTTTTATGAAGTACATTTCTATTAGATTCTTAAACAAATATAAGATTCCCAGAGGATTAAATTTTTCACAATACACCATACACACAAAAACATTGTCACGAAACTCATTACTAGCAAGATGAGTATGTATGAGACAGTGTATCAATATTGATGAGGCGATGTATGTGTGTCAAGATAGAAGAATGCGGTGTTAGGTTCTCACTGCCTACCCCTTGAGGAAGATAGAAGTGGAGAGTAAAATATAAACTTGTCTATAGAGACACATACAATATCACTCAATTTCCCATGCAGAAGCTATTTTACTTCTGTTTTATACATTTTTCATACAAATATGGGGGACACGGAAGGAGCCTCCACGTAGATTGAGTTTCGGTTAACTTCGGAAAAGCAATCGGGCGTCCCTGGAAACGGCAGAATGCCGGCCAATCCTTCCACCACCGGAGCACCAACCAATATGATGGTGTTCCGGACACGGAAAGTAAGTAAGTATACAAATATGAAATTGATGTCACATTGATATGGCACACCATAGATTATTTTATTTGAATTTTGACAATCCTTGAATGCATTTTTGTGTATATTTGTTGTATCAAAATTTCAAACAGTATACAAATATCTCGATTTTCCAGACTGTGAGAGCATTTTGAAAATTTGGACAGATGAAATCATAGAGAATAAATTATATAATGTACAAATAACCACTAATAATAAACTAAAAAATAAAAGGACAAGACATGTTAAATATTATAAATTATGTACATACTAAATAATGATATTGTTCTCATTAATGAATGACGCCAGACTGGTTGCTTTAGATCAGCGTTTCCTAAATGGTGGTCCGCAGCGTTTCCTAAATGGTTTCCGTGGAAGGGTCACAGGGGTTCCGCGGTCTTTCCGATAGAAATTTTATTATTTATTTATTCGAATTGAAGCTAACAATACATGAATTAAGTATAGATACAGATAAAACTTACATTACAAAAAATATCCAATCCATACATCAATATATTAAAAGCTTACAATAATAACAAAATAAGCGCAGTGAGAAAATTTCAGGTAATATTTAACACGATAAAATAAAAATTTTCTCGCTGTGCGGCAATTTTCGTTTTGATTTATTGATACAAACACAACGGGACTAAAATTTTCTCGCTACGCGGCATTTTTCTTTTTTGTTTTACTGGTGCATTACAACATTAAAAGCTTAAAAAATTTTCGCTGCGCAGCAGTTTTGGTTTTGATTTATTGATACACACCATGGCCACACCAAATTAGTCGTAGACAAAGAAAAATTTAAGCCTACCTATATATTATAGCTACTGGTGTGCCGCAGAATTCTAGGAAGAATTTTGGTGTGCCGTAGGTGAGAAATGGTTGCGGAGCACTGACTTAGGGCCATTTTTTTAAAAATAGCCAGATCTAGGGTTCCGCCTAAAAAAGGATGATCATTTAGGGTTCCATGGCCAAATAAAATTGGGAACCGCTGCTTTAGATAGAAGAAATGGAATGTTTAAGGGTTGGGGAGGGGAGGGGAAATTTTGAGTTTGATAGCTTTAGAATAAATAGGAGCCTTAATGAATAAGGAGCAGCCAAGAAAAATGTGGTTGACATCTCCAACCTTCAGATCACATTCGCACAGCGAGGAATCCTTTACTCGGATTTTGTTCAGAAATACTGGAGTGCAAGAGTGACCAAGTCTTATGGGACTGATAATAGACACTGACTTTGTTTTCATAGGTAATCTCTTGGACTCCATGCTATCTTGCCGATATATAAGGGTTAGAGACCTAAAGGGTAGAACAAGCCGCAATAGACTCCTTAATAATGGGCTTCCCCAAGGATTAGTTTTGGCCCCAACACTTTTCAACCTATACGTTTATGATATACCGGAGACGAAATCAGCTCTGTATCAATATGCAGATGATATTGCTCTTGTGGCCTGTGGGAAGGATTTAAGTGAAAGCGCGGCAGTGCTAGAGCGGGACTTACATAAACTATCAGCATATTTTGAGGAATGGAGATTAAACCCCAACCCAACAAAAACTGAAGTCGCAACGTTTCATCTGAGTAACCGACAGTCTACGGCCAGAATTAAAGTGCATTTTAAGGGGGCACTCTTGAACCAAACAGAATACCCGAAATACCAAGGAGTTACCCTAGATAGAACATTGACCTACAAGAAGCAGCTCGAGACATTGGGTGCAAAACTTAAGTCTAGAAACAATATCATTCAGAAACTTGCGGGATCTGGCTGGGGAGCAAATGCGGATACCCTGCGAACTGCGGGACTGGCTCTTGTTTACTCTGCTGCTGAGTATTGCTCACCTGTATGGGCTGGAAGCACGCACACTAATAAAATAGACACCCAACTCAACGCCACCATGAGAATAGTATCTGGTGTTCTAAAACCGACCCAGTGTCAGTGGCTCCCGGTGCTAACAAACATTGCACCCCCACATATCCGAAGGAATGCAGCTACCCTGCGGGAGTGGACAAGAGCATGGAATAACAAGTCACTGCTGAACATTGCTATTAGACACACACCTGAGACCCGGCTTAGATCAAGAAAACCCTTCTGGAGTAGGGCCCGAGAATTGGAAGAGGACAATTTTTCAGTTGAGGAAGCCTGGCTAAAAGAGTGGCAATCTAGTGGGGTCAGGAACAGGGGCATCATTACCTTGCCTTCGGACAGGGTGGCAGGTTTTGACCTTGGGCGCAGAGAGTGGGTAATACTCAACCGCATAAGGACGAATTGCAGTAGGAGTGCGTATGAAAGGCACAAATGGGGCTATATTGAAGACCAACGTTGTGAATGTGGCACAGAAATTCAGACCTTGAACCACATCATAGATGAATGCCCTCTATATAGTTTTGATGGAGGAGTACTTATTTTAAATACACTGACGACCGAAGCCAGAAACTGGCTGGGAACCACGCAAGGTCTCTGAGGGCCGATTTGTCATAGGCTGGAGGAGTAGGATGCTTCTTCATAGTTTGTTTGGTGACTGTTTGATGGTGAGTAACCCTTGACGGAGGAGCTGGAGAGTTAATACGAGAGGAGAATGTCTGAATATTTGAAGCGGATGGGACATTCGTTGCGGAAGCGACAGCAGAGAAGGATGACTTCACGGAGAGGGTAAGCTTCGATGCCTCCTGAAACGAGATGTTATTCTCGGCCATAAGGTGTTTGATTGACTTCTGTCTGGCAAGTTCAGGGCAGCTTTGGCTAACAGCCGGTGCTTCCCAGAACAATGCAGGCAGGAGAAATCAGTACCTTTAATTGAGCATTCATCTCCTAGATGATTGTTGCCACATTTGAAGCAACAGGGAGAGGATTTGCATTTGTAACTTGGTATGACCAAATCTACAACACTTCCAGCATTGAATGGTGGGGTATTCATATTTCTCTACCTGTAGAGAAGTGTATGAAAGGTAGACTTTGTCTGGAAGTCTCTGCCCGTCCACAACAGAGCCTGAAGAGGTGTCCTTGTAATTTAGACGCCTACATTTCAGAATTGGGGATGATGAAAAGAGATTTCTATGGGCTAAGACTGACGTTTAAAATGTTTTTTTTTTTTCATAACAACACAAACACAACATGTAACCAAGCTAAGACTGACAGCTCGATGTAACGATTCTTCTGAAATTCCAGCGAATTTTCAGCATCTTGTCTAGATCGCTGAATACTCTTTGCGAAATTTGATTTGACAAAATTACCAAATACATATGTGACGAAGTCGGTAATTAAACATGTAAGGTTCCTCGCGATCAACCTTACTTTTTGACAGTTCGCAATTGTTAGTTTATGCCGACGCACATGCGCTTGGTAATTAGATATGTCTCTGCAATGCGATTCTTATACGTGAACTTGGTAGCATCCTCCAGTTAGGAAGCCACGTGATCTCCTAACTTAAGTGAGCGACTGTGCAATGAAAACATGGTTAGTATTTAGATATGTCTCTGCAATGCAATGTGTCTCATACGTGAACTTGGTAGCATCCTCCAGTTAGGAAGCCACGTGATCTCCTAACTTAAGTGAGCGACTGTGCAATGAAAACATGGTTAGTATTTAGATATGTCTCTGCAATGCAATGTGTCTCATACGTGAACTTGGTAGCATCCTCCAGTTAGGAAGCCACGTGATCTCCTAACTTAAGTGAGCGACTGTGCAATGAAAACATGGTTAGTATTTAGATATGTCTCTGCAATGCAATGTGTCTCATACGTGAACTTGGTAGCATCCTCCAGTTAGGAAGCCACGTGATCTCCTAACTTAAGTGAGCGACTGTGCAATGAAAACATGGTTAGTATTTAGATATGTCTCTGCAATGCAATGTGTCTCATACGTGAACTTGGTAGCATCCTCCAGTTAGGAAGCCACGTGATCTCCTAACTCAAGTGAGGGACTGTGCAATGAAAACATGGTTTGAATTTAGTATTTAGGTCGGATTCTGCATTCGGGTCTTAATGATTATTTTTTTGTGATATACTTACGATTTGGTTCTCCTATACAAAATTGCCGTTTATCAAAATGTTCTTTCAAGTTTTCTTGACATAAATCATTCCTTGCTAATGGCACTCTAATTTTTTGCAAATTATTTAGTCCGTTATATTTTCCAAGCGGTGCCCAAGCAACTATCTGAAATATATAATTATAAAAAATATTAAAAAGGTCAATCTCAAATTAAAACTAAAATTCCTATACGGAAAATAAATAAATTTTAAACTAACATTCCTATACGGAAAGAACGTATTTGTTTTAAGATATTTTCAAAATGAGTTGGTAATTAATGTATTTTGGTGTACAGGTCATCTCAACAGTGACAAACTACAGCTTCTCAGTCTGCATGTACAGAATCTCCGAGAAACACATAGTACAGCTTCTTCAAGTAATCAGGTGAAATAGTAGGAATGGCACAATAACAGGTTGAGAATATGTTGCACTTAGGGCAAACGAATCTAAAGAACAGCAAGAAAGGAGACGTGAAGCCAGTAGATTATGAATGGCGGCGTATAGGGCATCACAATCTCAGCAGCAAGAAAAAGGATGTACAGATTTTCAGTCTTCAAGTAATCGGATGGAAGTAGGGAGTCGTGAAAATTTAACAATAATAGATCAGATGAATATGCAAGATTTTTTCAATATTGGACACTGTCACTTCGTGGTAGAACTCCATAATTAATTAAAACTATGAAAATTTTTTATATTTAATTTTACGTTCTACTTAAATTTTTTCGCAAACGCGACTCCCATACACCGGTATCGCTCTATGATGAGCATCGTCAGAATGGGTCAGAATTCTGACGATGCTCATCATAGAGCGATACCGGTGAATGGGAGTCGCGTTTGTGAAAAAATTTAAGTAGAACGTAAAATTAAATATAAAAAATTTTCATAGTTTTAATTGAATATGCAAGAGGTTGAAGTAGTAGAAATTACTACACCCGGACGAAGGGTGCCATCTCAGCAGTGTGAAAGACATAGAACAGTCTTTCAGTCATCAGGTAGGGGTAGGCAGACAAGAAGATTTTTAAATAATAGATCAGATAAATTTCGATGATGTTGATGTAGGAAAAAATGAATTAAGTGAAATCATCTGCATACTAGAATAAAATAAAGAAATTTTACCTTCAAATAAAATTTGTATTTTGATTCCATCCATGACTGGAGTCCATTATGAGAGAGTGAGCTCTCTTTTCTGCTCGGTTGTTCATATTACCCCACTTTTTCACATAAAAATTCATCAAATACTCCTAATTTTCTTCCTTATGGCAACACCGGCGATGTTGGCGTCCTTTCTGCGCCGCCATTTTGAATCATATGGCTCATAATGCACCAGGTAGAGATTACCTGGACTCCAGTCATGGATGGAAACAAAATACAAATTTTATTTGAAGGTAAAATTTCTTTATTTTGTGTTCCGTATCCATGACTGGAGTCCATTATGAGAGATCTGTTTGTTATCACCTGGTGACCCCAAGGGGTTTGGTGTCATATGTGATCCCTTACTGGCGTGAAGAGTGACGCCATAGAGTCTTGAGAGGGTTTGTCAGAGGTCTTTCTTAGCTCTCTTTGGTAAAATCTCCTGAAGGTTAACTTGCTTTTCCAGTTGCCACGCTCCATAATGTCCTCTATGGGACAGTTTTCTAACCAGTTGAGGGAAGATACTGCAGAACGCGCACTTCCGGGGGTGGCATCTACCCCTGCTTCTCGTAATGCAGACTTGATCCATCCTCCAATGACGGTTCTCGAAGCAGGTCCTATTTCCCCTGTGGTACAAACGAAGAGTTCGGTCATTCCTTGGTTTCTCCTTGACTTGGATGTAACAACCAGTTTTCGAAGCCACAACAGAGGATTGGTGTTTACGCATTCATTTCCAGTTAGTTTCCAGCCAGATTGCTGATGTTTAGAAGTATCGGTCTTGGCTCCAAACGCTGGCCACAAGACAATAGCATTTCCAGTGTCTATGAAATTGGTTGGATTGATTCTCAGTAAGGTGAGATCTTGCACTCTTCTACCGGATGCCAGAATCAGTAAGATTGCTGTACGCCGAGAAACCTCATAGAGGTTGTCTTCTTTAGGAGGGTTCTTACGGAGCCAATCTAGTACAACTCGAGGGTCCCATATTGGTGGCTTAGGAGCTTTTCCCCTTGCTATTGTAATAGCTTTCAGGGTATGTCTGACTAAAAAATCACTATTTATTTTATCTGCTTCTGGCGCAGGTCCACAAAAAGCCACTATTGCAGATTTGTGTACCAAGATGGTTCTTGGAGCTAGGCCATGGGTGATGAAGAGATCAGCCAAGTACCGTGCTACCGCTGCTGGTGGTGGATGATATGGTTGGACGTTACGGCTTTTGCACCACCGTTGCCATCTTTTCCATGCAGGTCTATAAGTGTTCAGCGTGGATTCTCTCCAACCCGATCTGAAAAGTTGGCGTTCCTCCAAAGACCAATCCTTTACGGCCCGTTCCCACCCTGGACCTTCCAGATCTCCAGACGTAGATGTTCGACCTTCGGGGGAGGATAACCTGTCGTCGTATCGATTAGATTTTCCCTTAGGTTTGAAACAATTGTCGGACCTCCTTTGGCTCTTTGTCTGAGTTCGTTTAGCCAAAAAGTTCTTTCCCACCGGGGAGCAACTAACAGGAACATTCCTTTTGCTTCTAGTAGGTGAGTGAGTACTCTTGGGATAAGATTTGGCGGAGGAAATACCCAGGCTAGGCGATAATTCCAGGATCGACTGAATGCGTTGTGATAAAAGGCTGAGGAGTCTGTTGAGTCGAGTGATACGTAGCATGGAACGACGTGGGCCCTGGCTGATGCGAACAGGTCGATGTCTGGTCTTCCCAGCTTTAAGAATAGTTTGACAATCGCTTGCTTTTTTAAGTGCCATTCCGGGAGAGGTGTACCCCGCGAGAGATGGTCCGCAATCCCGTTGTATCGACCCGGAATGTACTGGGCGGCTAACGATATCTGACTCTTGTCGACGAATTCTAACAAGTTTTGCATTAGTTGCAGCAGGCCTAATGATTTTGTTCCTCCTTCCTTGTTTATGTGAGCGACTACCGTCTTGTTGTCGGTTTGTAATAAAACACTCCTTCCTCTTAGATTCTGTGCTTGGGATTTTAAGACAGCGATAACTGCAAATGCTTCTTTTCGGTTGGAGTGCCACTGTTGTTGTTTCGTGGTCCAATGCCCGGCCACTGTGATGTCGTTGATCTGACCACCCCAACCTGTGTCTGCTGCATCTGTTGTCAGGAAGTGTGTAAAGGGGGGTCTGTGAATGGGAGTTGTCGTTCCTACGGCTTCCATCCACCACTGGAGGTCTGCTAGAGTTGCTGCAGGGATGTTCACCAATTTGGAGGACTTGGTTTGTAGGAAGTGGCGGGTGAACCTCTGCAGGTTGCGGCAATGCAAACGACCCCGAGGGGTTGTAAAGTTTGCAAAGTTGAGTCTGCCCAGGAGACTTTGAGCCTGCCTGAGAGAGCAACTGCCGGCTTGGATCGGAACACATAACGCTTGGCGAAGACCAGAGCATTTGCGTTCCGATAGAGACTTCTGATTGGCTCTGGTATCCCACATGATGCCCAGAAACTCCAGTTTTTGGGTGGGTATTAAGATGCTCTTGTCGTGATTTACACACCACCCTAACTGCATCAGAGTCTTGAGTGCCTCCGTTGTCTGACCGCTCAGGGATTCCATCGATTGGTTGGCTAGAAGGAAATCGTCTAAGTAGACTACTACTCTTATGCCCCTCTTTCTTAAGAGCTCGGCTACCCAGTTTGTGAGAGAAGCAAAGGTCTTCGGAGCTGAGGACAGTCCGAATGGTAGACATGTCATCTGTAGTAGCTCTCCTTGATAAACCAGGCGTAGGAATCTGCGATGGTGTTTGGCTATCGGCAGGTGGAAGTAAGCTTGGGTGAGGTCGATTTTTACCAACCAGTCGTTGGGTTGCAAAAAGTCCGGAACTCGGAAGTGGTTGAAAAGCCTGAAGGGTTTGGGAGCAAGAAAGTTGTTCAATGATTTTAGGTTGAATATTGGCCTGAGGGACCCGTCTGATTTTGGTGTGAGGAACAGGCTCGAGATGAAGCTTGGGGTCTGGTCGCCCGGCTCTATGACATTGAGCTCTCTCATTTCGCGAATGTGTTCTGTCATTTCTGGGGAGATCTTTGTTGCGAAATTTTGGATGATAGTCCTTGTTGGGAGTATCAATGGGGGCTTGGAGATGAAGGGGATTCTGGATCCTTTGAGCATCTTGAGGATCACATTCGGTGCTCCTAGTTCCTCCCATGTTCTCCAAAAGTTTTCCAGGCGCCCACCTCGAAACTGCCTCCGGTAACTGTCACCTCCTACTTCTTCCTTGGCCCCGGACATGTTTTCCCCGCTCTTGTCTCCTAGGCTTAGCTCTGGTGGCATCCCTTCTTGGCCTGAAGCTATCCCGAAAGGGCTTCCAGTTTTCCTTTTTTGGTTTTTCGGATTGAGAAGAACCTGTTGGATAACGAGCCTGGGCCGGTCTGGGAGGAGGAGGTGGTGGAAGTGGAATCTGTGACCCAATCAACTTCTCTCTTCCCCCATTTCGGGACAGGTAGTCCGCTAGTTCGCTTTTCTCGAAGAGAGTTACTGAACTAGGAGGGATCTTGGCTATTCCGTCACGGGTGTACTCATCCCGAATGCCCTCAAGAAGTGCATGTCGCCTTGCTTGGATACATTCTGCACGCTTTCCGCAAACTATTTGGAGGATATCTTCCCCGATTCTGTTGTAAACTGAACTACCCGTGAATAAACCTTGAATCTTCTCGAACACTGCCTCAGGTGTTAATAAGGTTTCCGCATCGGCAGTCCAGTTCACGAAGTTCTGCATGTTGTCGCGTAAGACCTCTCTTTGTGCCAGTAGAGCATTAGATAGTGCTCCGAAGGTCCTGTCCAGACCTGTCAAGTGCGTCGCTTTTTTATCGAGTCTACGCAATTCCTCGTTGACTTCCAGATCCACAAAGGCAGGAGTCGCAACGTAGGATTTTTGCACATCGATGTAACGCACCGACGACCACTCCTTTGACTCGAAACGCTGCAGACTTGATTTTACTGCGCGACGCGTTTTACGCGTCGAGCGTCGGCCTCGGGAACTAGCGGTTCCTTAGTTATCGTCGTTAACTCGCCAAAGTCAAGGTGTTTTTGTGGCAGTGGCTGGTGTGGAACATTAGCGGGTATTTGACTCTCCTGCTGACCTCTAAGTAGGTTTGTCAAGTCGCCCACTTGTTTACACAAATAATCCACCCGTGGATCATATGCGTGGCGATACGACTTCCTTCGCCGTCTGCGATTATCGCGGGAAGAATCGCTCGAAGTGTCCGACGCGTAACGGGACGAGTTTTCTCGCGCATAGTTTTGCGAGCTGCTGCCGGCACGGACCTCTGTGTCGGCTGATGCCCCGGCATGCTCACGGGCGGATCGACTACTTTCGTGACTCGGGGAGCGCAATTTAGTCTCTTCGTGACGTCTTTTTAGAGTCGTCCGCGGAATTATCGGCGAATCGGGAAAGCCGATAAATTCTTCACAGCTTTTATTAGACATATTTGAATTAAATGAGTCAATATCTCGTAAACACTATATAACAATAATTAAAAGTCACTATCTTAAGCACATGAACACTTGAAGAGTCAATATCTCGAAAACACTATAAAACAAATAAAAGTCACTATCTTAAGCACGTGAACTTGAAGAAATGAGTATTTTGGGGTTAATACACGCCGTACACGGAAAAAAAAAATACTAGAAAACTTATAGTTTTATGAATTTTTCCGCAACACGGCACAATTTACAACCGTTAGCTTTGAAAATAAAGCGTCATATGATTCAAAATGGCGGCGCAGAAAGGACGCCAACATCGCCGGTGTTGCCATAAGGAAGAAAATTAGCAGTATTTGATGAATTTTTATGTGAAAAAGTGGGGTAATATGAACAACCGAGCAGAAAAGAGAGCTCACTCTCAAAGAGAATATAACCTTACGGATACTCACTCTCTCATAATGGACTCCAGTCATGGATACGGAACACAAAATAGTATATTTTATGAAATGTTTCATTCCAATTTTATGTTCAAAGTCAGTACAAAGCAAACGATAAACTAAATTGGCAGAAAAATGCGAAGCAATATCATGGTTTGAATATTTCAAGTAAAAACAAATAAGTACATAGGAATCAAAATATATATTTAGCGTTTACACCTTTTTTAACATAACTTTACACAAAGGTGATGATATTCATAACACATATGTAATAGAAGTAGACGAAAACCTTAAAATAAAATATATTATGATCTTAGATATACCATGAAACAGAACAATGATTATGTGTAATGTTACTATCCACAACGTAGAACAATAAACAAATATAACACAAAGAATCAAATTAATATAATATCAATTTACATACTACAAAAGTTACATTTTGAATCATATTATGAAGTATGTAATGTTCCGGGTTATTTGATTTAAACACTGTACATGTATTAATTATTTATTTTCTGAATCAAGACAGCAGAGATGAATATAATATTATAATTATGTGCTTACTCTAAAGCTTACACTAAATGATTGACATAGAATAGATATCAATTTAGCTTTTATTGTAAATTGATATCAGAGAACTTTTATCTTGTTTCTTCAAGTACAAGGGGTCCGATAGCTTTAAACATGTTATGAAGTTAATATTTCTATCATAATCGACACTCTGGTACTTCTTAATCTATCATCAGAAATACTTAATTTTTAATAAGTAAACTAGATAATATTTCTCTCAGTACCTATATCCTGTTGATAATATAATATGTACTTGATAACATTGAATAGACACAAGTGTTATATTTTTCGAATATTTTTATTATTGCATATGCGCAAACATTGGATTTTTTTCCCTGTCGGGAGTCAAAGATATTTTTTAACAGATTTTTAATTATCTCAATAGAGACAAAGTTGGAATATTTATTGTAGGAGAACCGGGAAATCAAGGCATCTACAGGGCTTGCGACCTGTCATCGGCTGGTTTACGTGATCACTTTATGCGCTTGCGCAACGTTCACCAATTATGCCTTTTAATGAGATCCCTATCAATTCAATTTTGAAAGTTCTATAGGTATATTGTAATACTGAAATTCTTTTCTAGGTGCCTTGATTTTCCGGTTCTCCTACAATAAATATTCCAACTTCGTCTCTATTGAGATAATTAAAAATCTGTTAAAAAAATCTATCAGTGGATACATTATTATGTAAGTATTTCTTAAATATTATATTCTTTATCAAGTCAGATTATATTATCATCCCTAAATGTGTGACAAACAAAACTATTAAAATGTCAGTATTAAATTATATGAAACGACAAAAGATTAAAAGTAACATTTTTTCTTATCTATTGTTACACAATTTCTTCTAGAATATGTTTTGAAATATTATTTATCTAAATGACTTTTTAGATAATATTCCCAACTGTAATACAAGACAAGTAAACAAAGATTTTATATAACTATCCGTAACCTTGAATATGGAACTATAAACAATATTAAATTTAATACAATTAATCAACAATAATAACAATTTATGTACATACTACAAAAGTTACATTTTGAAACATATTATGGAGTATGAGTGGAGCAAACAAATATTTTGTGTTACTATCCATAATGTAGTAATAATAGAAATACCCAGAAGGATCGGACTAGGTTGGGCAGCCTTTGGAAAACTTAAACATGTCCTAAAAAACAGAGATATTCCCACATGTCTGAAAAGAAAAGTTTTTGAAACATGTATCCTGCCTGTGCTTACGTATGGTCTGGAAACTATCACGCTAACTGCGAGGACCATACATAAGCTAAAATGCACTCAGAGATCCATGGAAAGGCAAATGATAGGCGTAAGTCTAAGAGACAAAATTAGAAATGAAGAAATCAGACGCCAGACAAAAGTTGTTGATGTCATGGATCGAGTTGCAAAACTTAAATGGCAATGGGCAGGTCATGTTGCCAGACAGGGTACGGACAGATGGGCACCCAGAATTATAAATTGGAGACCATGGGATATGAAAAGGGGAATAGGCCGGCCCCAGAAAAGGTGGGCCGATGATATTGTCCCTGTCGCTGGAAGCGGATGGGTTCGAAAAGCCCAGAAAAAAGACGAGTGGAAGCTATTAGAAGAGGCCTACATCCAGCAGTGGAGAGATGGCTGAGAAAGAAGAAGATCCATAATGTACTGGTCCAGAAACACATTATATATCGCATTATATTATATTGTCTTCTTCCAAAAACTTGGAAACAGTTTCCATCTTGCTCAATGTCATAGTTTGTGAAACGCAAATTAAGAAACAATTAAAATTTAATTTAATTCATTTGCTTATGCCGATGACAGCTTGCTCTTCAAATTTTGTAATCCCATATGCAAAAATCGTCTGGAAGTAGATACTGTTGAGTGCATCGAAAAAGTCGCCACGTGGATGTCTAGCAACAAGCTTAAACTGAACCCAATTAAAACAGAGTTTGTGTGGGTAGCTTCACCACGGCGACAGCACCTCATTGAGAGTACTCCTATCAACATCAACGGAGAAACACTCGTGACAGCTGCAAGTGTCAAATTCTTGGGTATTCACTTGGACAATAAGTTGTCACTTGACCTTCAAATCTCAGAAACGGTCAATTCATGTTTTTTCAACTCAAACAACTGAAAAACATTCGTCGAAATTTACCCAAGAATGAGACTAAAACACTTGTAAATTCATTTGTTGTGTCTTGGCTTGATTACTGCAACGGCATTTATGCTGGATTGCCTTGGACTTATTTTCGGTGCAGAAAAACAATGTCACATAACTCCACTACTAAACGAATTACACTGGTTGAAGTGTCCAGAGCGAATTGATTACAAAATTTGTTTGACAGTATAATATAATGCTTTGAACAACCTGGCACCAAAATATATACAAGAGCTGTGTCAGAGAAGAGATCTCTCTGGGAGGCATCTCACACTCAGGTCGTCTGGATCACAGATAGTAACAATTCCTTAAAGGAGTTGGACAGAGTCAACAAAGCGGCTTACTATGACCGATGCTTTAGTGTGAGTGATCTTATTAAGTGGAATTAACTACCTCTAGATGTCTGCAGTGCTCAAAGCAAGAGCACTTTCACTAAAGGATTAAAAACAGCTTTGTTTCAGAGAGCAACACAACATTAAACTATCAGCGCCCTTGGTATGATCTCGAATCATTAAACGGCTCTATACAAATGACTTATTATTATTATTATTATTAAGTACTTTAGTCTATAATCGATAAAGTAAAATAAACACACCATACATAGCACACAGCACACACACAGAGATACATTGTGATAAAACTTTCACAATACAATCTCAGCATGATACTAGTTGATAATCTGTAATAAAAAAATTACCATTCTGACGATGCTCATCGTAGAGCGATACCGATGAATGGGAGTCGCGTTTGCGAAAAATTTAAATAGAACGTAAAATTAAATATAATTTTTTCATAATTTTAGTTAAAAAAAATACCCTTAAAATTGCGAAACCATAACTCCCCACTATATCCCTTTGGGTTAGTGAGGAGTAAAAATAAACCATTCATTATGTCAGTTACTGGCATTAATACAAAATCATTTAACCGCAATTTAGAGAAACCATAGAAGAACATTCTGTTCCGTTTCTAGTTTTAGCCGAAAAAAAAAAAAAGTAAAAATTTAGCAAGAATTGGTTCTTCAGAATATACATATACATACAAAGGTACATTGTTTCCATCTACTAATTCATTGAAAATATTAATAATATAATTAGCAAAGCAAATAAGATGTTGGGATTTATTATCCGCATAAGCAGGCCTTTCAGAAATATTAACACTTTTTATACTTTATACACCACCTACATATGTATATACGATGATGACCTTTCGTGGCATGAACAGGTATCGCATGTTAGTAAATCCATTTTCTTTGCCCTACATTCACTTAATAAACTTAAAAATTTCCTTCCATTCCGTTGTAAAATAACTCTTGCTCAATCACTTCATCTTCCATTGCTTGATTATGCCGATGTATGCTATTTGGATGCAAATGAAGTGCATCTCAATAAACTTGAACGTCACAAGAATATATGTATCAGATTCATCTTTGGGTTGAAAACATTTGATCGCATATCATCTTACCGCAATCTTCTTTGTTGGCCCAGGATACGACAGCGGCGCAATATACACATTTTGTCACTATTGTACAATATTCTCTCCAACCCAAATCTACCACAGTACCTCAAAAGCAAATTCACTTATTTATCCAACCATGGACTTCCACTCCGATCTGATGAACGTACAACACTATCCATACCTATCCATAATACAGAATTTCTCAGCTCTTCGTTCGAAGTACAATCAGCAAGATTACACTTAGTATTTTCAAGAAAAAACTAAAAAGGGAATATTTATCCTTAAACACCTGATCCCGATTTCCTCTCCTGTCCTTACCATGTCCTTTTTCTTGCTATGAATTATAATTTTTTTTTTGTTTTAATAGTATTTTCTTTATTATTTAAGTATTATACGTATTTTCTTTGATTTATTTTACTCTTTTTTATTTGCTGTTGTACATACACAATGTCGTTATACTTTGTAATCTGATTGGTTGGAAGCTTGGAGGAATAAAAACGAAAAAAACGAGTTGGAAGAAATTGCCTAATGGCAATAAGCCCGCCAGTGTACAATTATATTTGTTTATATTATGTACAAGAAGATGTATAAATAAAATAAATAAATATATACCCCCCCCCACCTTGAATTTTGTACACAAATTTGGTCCCCTTTATATGTAACACATATCACTAGAATTGAAAATGTACAACATAAATTCATTAACTATTTAAATCATAAATTTCATATAAATTTTACTGACTATATGGAATCATTAAAATATCACCGACTCGACACTCTCGAATCTAGAAGAGTCTTACACGACCAATCGCTGCTGCATAAAATTCTGAACGGTGCCATCGACTCACCTGAGCTTGTTAACCTAGTGGATATCCATGTTCCAGGTAGAATGATTCGCCGATCTGAACTTTTACATGTTCCAGTATGTAGAACAAATATTGTTGTTCTCAGCCGGGGTGTACCTACATCTTCAGTGTGAAATATGATAAGTTTCGTCGCGAGATATTGAAGGTGATACGCTCCTAATTTTCCTCCCTCGTACCCTCCTATCCGTCCCAAACAAATTATATATGTGCATGTGTGTGTGTGTGTGTGTGCGTGCATGCGTGAAACATGAGTTGTTTACAGTAATTTCTTGTTATTGACTCTGAATTCTATGTTAAAATTTGTAATATAAAAAATGTAAATAAGCTGTTGGCTTCCCAAATAAATAAATAAATAAAATAAAATATAGTTGATAGGTAGTATATTACCCTCAACGTAGAGCCTTATTACTATTCTATACTATGTGTGTTAGTATCTGGATGGGTGAATTAAATATTTCCTTTTCAGTATTACAATATATAGAACTTTCAAAATTGAATTGATAGGGATCTCATTAAAAAGGCATAATTGGTGAACGTTGCGCAAGCGCATAAAGTGATCACGTAAACCAGTCGATGACAGGTCGCAAGCCCTGTAGGGACCTTGATTTCCCGGTTCTCCTACAGTAAATATTCCAACTTCGTCTCTATTGAGATAATTAAAAATCTGTTAAAAAATATCTTTGACTCCCGTCAGGGAAAAAAAATCCAATGTTTGCGCATATGCAATAATAAAAATATTGGATTAAATATTTCCAATTGAATCTTGATGGTTATATTTTACTTATGTACATATATTCATACCTTTATTTTATTTTCAACCAAAATATAACAAAGTACATACGGTTCCATATTCCATGTTCTCTACATGTACTGAATTGTTAATTTCTTTCCATATACATACTGGTTTTATGAATTCATTTAATTCAATGGATATATCCAATATGGCTATATTATTAAATAATGTTTTTCTATCGAATTCTTCGTGAACCTTTAGCTTTTTCACCTGAAACAATTTAATTGTATAAAATAAATACCTTTGTTAATAAATTGTAAAATATACATATTATTCAACTTATTGAAATATTACACCTAATGTAATGTTTTATAATTTAATAATCCCTTTCTGGTCGCCCCAAAAATGGATGGCATGACTATGTGAATATTTTGAAAGAAGGAAATATAAGAAGCTTGAACAATCGACGAGCATGTATGAGACGATTCATGGATGTAAAGCATGACTGGAATCTGTGCAAAATAGTAATACTGTTGGCTACATACGGATGGAATGAATATTGTTTTATAACAAAGTTGGATGCGGAAAGGACTAATTTTAGTTTTTGTCGGCATTTTATTACGAATGTTATCTTAAGTAATAAAGCAATAATGGTGTTAGTGTGTGTTTATCTCACGCCTACTGGAAAAATAAGAGCATTTTAAATTAAATTTATGTGCATGCATGTACCAGTATACCTGATATAGTGTCACGCTAAATAAAATGAAAAAAAAAAAACGAATTATTATTAAATATATTTAAATAATTCATTTTTTCATACTACATGTCCAACGATAGAACTATCAAAATTGAATGCTTTTTGTTTGAAAATATCTGTTTAGTTAAAAGCTAGAAGTTCATATTTACACAAATAAAATATATTTTCAAGAATTACTTAGAGTTACAGCGAAAAAAAATCATACTTACTAAAATGTATATAAAAAATTATACAACATACTGTCAAAAAATTTAATTATTTTATTTATTGATAGTAAACCACATTGGCATAATATATGATTTTAATATAACAAAACTATTTCTGGTGAAGGGTTTTCTTCAATTATGTGCAATCTAAGAGTTCTATTTGATTTTGTCAACCACCTCGAATGTGATAAGTGCCCAGGATCCCGTACAGCCAAATCTTCTTTACAAGCTCTCGATTTTATTGCTTTTGAATTATCAAGTAGATATTGCTTGTCATTAGTAAGCACGTTTTTGTCTATCTGTGCGATCTGACAATCAATTCTCTGGAAGTTAACCACCGGCAGTTTTTGGCAGTAAACTAACTTTTCACCGATTAGCCCTTTAGAAGTACTAGGCCCCATTGTCTTGCCATATAGGTAGGTGCTAAAACATGTGGCGGAATGGCAACTCATTGAAATGGAGGAGGCCCATTGTACATTGTATAGGTTTGTTTAAATAAAGTTCAACAAGGCGAATCAGACCAATTTTCCAACCTGTATTGACAGCAGCATCATCACATCCGATAACAAATAGATTTTCAAGAGAAATACCACACTCAGACAGGTAAGAAATTACAGACTTGATAATATCTTCAGGCTTCTCGAATTTGAAGTAAAGTGGCCAACGTAGAGTGAGCCAGGTTCTTTTTTTTTTTTTTATATATATCATTTTATTAACAACCGTGAATTGAATAAACAAAATAAAAAAAAAGAACCTTAAGCTTGAGGGAGTTCTCCCGAGCAAACCAAGCAAGAGACCTCACAATAACGAGCCGGGTTCTTGAATCAGCAAATAATGCTCTTCCTTAATAATTCTACGAAACGTTTTCGAGTGAAGGGGAGCAACAGCTTGGCGAGTGACGTTGTCCGGCTTAACTACGGATACTACATTTTAATACTTACTAGGGGCTCTGCCCTCTGTCCAACCCCCAACGGTCGCTGCGCGGCTTTATTTGCCGCTTCGCGGCAGTTGCGAAATAACCTTGTAAAACTAAATATCGTCAAATATACTGAATGTTTAAAATTCCTTTTTAAAAATAATATTGTCAATTTATGCAGAAAATACATTTTAAAAGATCAATTTGTACTTTATCGCATCAATTTAATTTTTATTTTAAATAAAAATTTCGAACGCGAAAATTGATTAAGGAAAAATTATTTCACTGGCGATCCGTTGAAGGACGAAAAAAGATGGCGTACAGTAATTATATTATAGATTATTTATCAAATATCATGTCATAGGATTATCTACAGCATTGGGGTTGCGACCGGAAGTTGTTCATTTATTCACACCATGATAAAACACAATGTCCTTATGTTCAAAAATAAAAATTAAAATGTGAAATTTTCAAAATGTTGTCAAATTTTGGAGCTTATGCGCGACTGGAAGATATCAACTGATCTAAACCAAATTAAAACACAATTACACATTATCAAAAACACATTACGAAAACACATTATCAAAACACATTACACAAATATCTAATTCAAAAATTAAACAAAAAATCGCAAAAATGATGATTTTTCAAACTTTAAGGCCTATGCACAACCGGAAGATGTCAACCGATTTTGATATATTTTTTTTTCAATTTTGTTGTCTATATAATTCGCAACTTTTCCGCGTTATTACAACTTCGAAATAAAAAAAATGGTTTTACGGCCCACCCTATTATACATACTATCACCATCGATAGTTGGATCTCATGTGTTACATGCAACTAGTTTGAATCAATATTTAACAATTTATAGAAAGAACGACAAACACAAACCTCGGCATATTTTCTATTAGCATCAGGAGATACCCTTTTTGTTGTTCCAAAGGATAACGTCAACGAATTTTCTGACATCATTGTTCCTTCCATATTATATAAACATTGTGCAGCTTAAACCAAAAAAATATAATAAGAAAAAAATAATAATAAAGAATTAGAAAACTGATTTACATATTTGTACGATTACGTAATTATACTGAAAGTAAAAAAAATAAAGATAGTATATGTACTATGTTCTGTCTTGTACAATATGGTATTATTGGTTGGGGTGGAACATATGTAACAAGACTAACTTACAATCGCTAAAAATAACACAAAAGTTAATCATTAATGGGGTGACTGCTGCCAACGTACATATTTTTCAATTTGATATACCATCATTATTTCTAATCAAATCATTTTGAAAAAAATAATTAATATAGTTTGGGTATTAATAAAAAAAAATATATCTTTACTTTTTGATAATGTTCTGTATAAATTCTTGTAGAAAAATAATGGCATACCCCCATTTTCAACGTTTATCTTATATTTTTAATTAAATATAAGGCGTAGTTCAACATATTTTTTTTTTAAATTAAAGAAGACAAAAATATCTAGAAAATATGATGTGACGTTGTATTAATGCTTCAGGTTTAGATAATAATCCGAAAAAAACATTTATGTACCATTCACCGCCATTGCGAAATAAAAGTTTTTTGGTTTATTAACTTAATCTGATGCATTAATGCAACGTTACATCGTATTTTTCCAGATATTTTTCTTTAATTTATAAAAAAATATAATACTCCTTATAGTTTTTTTTAGAAATTTTAGATAAATGTCAAAAATCGGGGTATGCTTATTATTAAGAATATATACAGAACATAATTAAAAAGTGAAGGTATATTTTCCTTTATTAATATCCAAACTAACTAGGTTATTTTTTTTTCAAAATGATTCGTTTTGTAGTAATGATGCATATTTAATTAAAACTATGAAAAAATTTTATATTTAATTTTACGTTCTACTTAAATTTTTTCGCAAACGCGACTCCCATTCACCGGTATCGCTCTATGATCGCTCTATGACTCCATTCTGACGATGCTCATCATAGAGCAATACCGGTGAATGGGAGTCGCGTTTGCGAAAAAATTTAAGTAGAACGTAAAATTAAATATAAAAAATTTTCATAGTTTTAATTAATTATGGAGTTCTACCACGAAGTGACAGTGTCCAATATTGAAAAAAAAAAAAAAAAAAATATTTCAAATTGAAAAAATAGGTACGTTGACAGCAGTCACCCTCCTAAAATCATTCTCAAAAAACCTAGAAATTTTCATACAAAGCAATTATTTGATCCAACTGTCGATTTGTTCAGGAGAACTTTGTTCTCTTAACATATCGACAATGTATCAAGCCAGAATACGCGAGAATTGTATGGAGAGGTCTACTTTTTTCACGGCTTTTCCAACTTTGAAGTCAAAAAACACCAACTTAGAGGCTTCGCAGCATATATGTTCCATACACGGATTTACTCAGAATTCGGAGTAGAACATTTCGTGTGTCTGTGTGTGTGTGTGTGTGTCTGTGTGTGTGTGTGTGTGTGTGTGTGTGTGTGTGTGTGTGTGTGTGTGTGTGTCTGTGTGTGTGTATGTCTGTGTGTGTGTGTCCCCCCCCCCTTATAACTTTTGATCCGCTCAATTTACAGAGCCTAAAATTTCAGAATATATAAACAGTTACAGGCCTACAAAACTTTTATACTCGGAATTTTGAATTTTTGTTTCAGTCAGGGGTTATCAACTTTTGAATTTTTATTTTATATTTCCCTATATCTCAGAAACCATAAAAGCTAGAACGCTGAAAATTGGTACCAATATAGACAAATACAAAATCTCAAATTAATTTATTCAAAAAAATTCCAGGGTTTCTCAAACATTTTTTATTAAGAAAAATATTTTTTTTATGATAAATTTATGAGTTTAACTGCCTATATTTCCAAAACTTATACAATTATCGAAAAAAGCCGAAACACCCCAACTAGATAATTTAATTTTCTATAAAAAATATTAACATTATAGTAGAAGATCTCAATTTTTTTTAACAATTTTTTTAAAAATTGAATTTAGTGACGACATCGCTTCATACATTTTGTATGGCAGTCGCCTATACACAATATGTAAGAAGACTTAATAGTTTGATACTTCATCTCCAAACATACATACCATCATGCTATTTTCATATTCTGGGTAGGAAAAAAGGAACTTCCTCCATACTATCCTATCTTGACATACATACCTACATAATATATGTTGTATAGAAAACAAAATATCTGAAAATATTCAATAATTGGTATTTATGGGTTTATAGTTTGGTACTTATTCTTCAACTATACATACTATCACTATCGACAGTTGGATCTCATGTGTTACATGCAACTAGTTTGATCCAACTGTCGATTTGTTCAGGAGAACTTTGTTCTCTTAACATATCGACAATGTATCAAGCCAGAATACGCGAGAATTGTATGGAGAGGTCTACTTTTTTCACGGCTTTTCCAACTTTGAAGTCAAAAAACACCAACTTAGAGGCTTCGCAGCATGTATGTTCCATACACGGATTTACTCAGAATTCGGAGTAGAACATTTCGTGTGTCTGTGTGTGTGTCTGTGTGTGTGTGTCTGTGTGTGTGTGTGTGTGTATGTCTGTGTGTGTGTGTGTCCGTCCCCCCCTTATAACTTTTGATCCGCTCAATTTACAGAGCCTAAAATTTCAGAATATATAAACAGTTACAGGCCTACAAAACTTTTATACTCGGGATTTTGAATTTTTGTTTCAGTCAGGGGTTATCAACTTTTGAATTTTTATTTTATTTTTCCCTATATCTCAGAAACCATAAAAGCTAGAATGCTGAAAATTGGTATAAACATAGACAAATACAAAATCTCAAATTAGTTTTTTCAAAAAAATTCCAGTATTTCCAGTATTCATTCAGTAGGAAAATGAAATATCGTATGAAAAGATATTAAAATGGCGGGGTTATATGTACAAAACGCTGACTTTAAAAATAAGTTAAACATTATAATTAGACAAAATATTCAACATGTTTTTCACTTGAAAGCTAAGTTATACTTGAAAATATTTTTTTTTCGTGTAAATATGTACTTCTAACTTTTAAACTAACAGATATTTTCGTGCAAAATGTACACTTTTTTGACAGATATGACATGGAAAATTTTGTATGAAAAAAATAATTATTGAAATATTTTTAAAATTCAGCATTTTTATCGCATTATTTTTAGCGTGACACTGCATCAGGTATACTGGTACATGTTCGCGCATAAATTAGATTTTTATATGCTCTTGGTTTTTCAAAAGGCGTGAGACAAACACACACACACACACACACATACACACACACAAACACACACACACACACTAACAAAATCTTTGTTTTATTACTTTAGATAAGTAACTAATAAAAAACTTAAAAAACATTTTCTTAATATTGTTTGCGCACAGAATTTCCTACACCATCACCCGTTCTGTTTATAGGCACTGTTAACGTCTTTTTGCCAAGCATTAAAAGAATAACAATCTGGGGAAATCTAAAACGTTGAAGATGCTGTCCAAAAAGGAGCTGATATAATTACATTTTAAGTAGTAGATACTTGAGTTATATTTTGCTGCTCACCGGCAACTGAAAGTAGTGTTACCTATAAAAACGGTTCGAGCTGATTATTTATGAGAAGAATTAGGTACCTACCTGTCACAACCCGAGATTTCGATATTAATGTACATCCACACACATTATTTGTACTGCCGTTAATCTTGTGATAGAGAGCTCCATGCCATGGCCATTCTCCCTGCTTAGTGATAGGGCCACCCTCTATACTGCTGCGCCCACATTCATACTCCTCAACTTCAGGTGGATCTTGTTGAGATTGAATCTTTAACTTACTCATCACGCCTGTTGGAAGGCCACTTTCATTACCCGTAAATTCACTTAGTTGACATCTTACACAGTTATTATTATAAAGTACGATTATAAATAAAAAAGAGAAAAATACTTTCATTGTCACGTCTGTCATGTACAATTTAAACTGAACCAAGAAGCTACTCGTACATATCATTTAAACAATATTAAGTAGGTATTTCCATTGATAAGTCATTGTACATATGTTATTACTTGTATCAAAAAATAATGGATCCCACCAGTGGCGTTGCTTCAACTTTTGGGCCCCTGTGCAAATATTACGTATGGGCCCCTAATATTTAAAAAAATGTAAAATGTAGTAATTTAAGCAATGTATTTGCACATAATAAATATTCACATTTTTTTATGGCAAGGGATATTTTTACGACTCAACCATAGATAAATTCTTATCATTCTTTCCATACCCATAGAAAACGCAGATAAATCAAGTTATGAAAATATTTACCTTTGTTTATACTTTGTTATAATTGTAGATCTCGATGAAAAAATGATTTATAAAATTAAGTAAATGTAATAAGATGACAATATTATTTATTTTTTTTCCAAGTTGGTTTCCATGATGCATTTTTATGACCATTGAAAAAATGACAAAGGTAAATATTTTTGTATTTTGATTTATCTGCGCTTTCTATGGTTATAAATGACCTAAAAACACAGACGACGTCAGAACATTTGTCATGTAAATAGACACTTTTTGGCGGGGAAACTCTTTTCCCGCCAATTCCGGTGGTAAAAATAGTGAAAATCAATAATGAAAAAGAATCTTCACTCAATGCTTTGAGTGAAGATTCTTTTTCATTATTGATTAATTTATGTGTTCCTAAGAAAGTGATTGATTTTAGTGTCAAAGATTTGATGCAAAAATTGAAAAAGTATTGTGAAAATGTATCAAATGTTTTTGAATATAGGAGAAAGTTTTATTCGATTAAACAGGAAGTACATGAATCTATTAAGGAATTTGCGGTTCGTTTACGAAAGTCATCAATTAATTGTAAATTTGATAAGTATTTAAATTTTGTTTTGAAAGATATTTTTATTTTAGGAATAAAAGGGTATAAGGTTCAAGAAAAATTATTTCTTGAAGCAGATAATTTAAATTTCGAGGATTGTGTTAATTTGGCTTTGATTGGTGAATCATTTCAATTGGAACGTGAAGTTGGTCACAATTCGACCAATAGTGTGCAGGTAGTTGGTAAACTTGACAATAATAAATTTTCGTCTAATAAGTTGCATGATAGAGAAAAAAATGTATTGTCAAATAAAACTTGTGACTACAATCGAAAGAATTTAAAGTTTGAAAAAACAAATATTTATAAAAAAGAATTTGTGTGTTTTCGTTGCGGATTGAAAGGTCACATTAAAGCAAATTGTAAAGTGGATATTGAAAAGCAGAAAAATTTAAAAAATAAAGTTATTAATGTGTTGAATACCATTCAAAACAATAACAGTTCATGTATGATCGATGTGTTTTTATGTGACAAGTCATTTAAAGGTTTATTAGATTCGGGTGCATTCATTTCGATAATACCTGAAGATATTTATAGAAGATATTTTCATAAGATGAAAATAGTGACTTATAATTTGGAGGTTAAAGCATATACAAATATTAATTTGGAAGTATTGGGAAAAAGTAACTTAAAAGTAAGTTATAATGGAAAAACAAGGTTTTTAGATTTTATAATTATTAAAAATGGAAGTGAAATTTTGTTAGGTAGAAACTTTTTCAAAGAATTCGAAATAGGATTTTCCGTTATTTATTTTTCGGAAATAAATGACAATAATTTTAAGGAAAATGGTATGTCAATTTTAAAAAAGAAAAAAATTCCAAATGTATGTTCGAATAATATAGGTAAGTTTACAAAATGTGAAGTAGGTTGTACGATGGTTAGGGATCATCCAGTTAAATTTTGTAAAGCTCGACTAGTTCCATTGCCTTTAAAAGAAAAGGTTGAATCGTGTCCTATACAAGAGGATGAAACATTAGACGTTTCAGAATTAGAGAATTTTAAAAGTTTAAATTGTATTGATTTTAATTGTGATTTTGTTTCTCTTCTAGATGCAGAAGAAAATTTTAGTATCCAGTTTAATGAAATTTTAGAGGAAACTAAAAAGGATATTTTGTGTAATCAAATTATAGTTTATTTACAAAAAGGATGGCCCTCACAAATAAATAAACAATCAGATGTATGGCCTTTTTATAAATTAAAAGATGAAATCAGCATTTATAAGGATTGTATTATGTGGCAACACAAGATAGTTGTTCCAAGTGCATTAAGGAAGAGAATTTTAAATTTATTACATGATTCACATCAAGGTATTGTAAAAACTAAAAATCTAGCGAGAAATTATTTTTATTGGCCAGGCATAAATAAGGATATTTCTGCTATGATATAGTTGTAGTATATGTAAAAGTTGTCAAGAAAATCCTCATAAATCAGTTTTATCTCCTTGGAAAAGTCCTGAGAAGGTTTGGAGTCGTTTACATATAGATTTTTTACAATATGATGGTATCGATTGTTTGGTAATTATAGATGCTACTTCAAAATGGTTAGAATGTATTGTAATGAAGAATACTTCATCTAAATGTATGTTATATGAATTGGAAAGATTATTTGTTAATTTTGGTTTTCCAGAGACAATTGTGAGTGATAATGCTCAGAACTTAAATTCTCATGAATGTAAGCAATATTATGATAAATGGGGTATCGTTCATTTGACATCTCCGGTTCAATATCAACAATCAAATGGTTTAGTAGAAAATTCTGTGAGAACTCTTAAAAATTATTTAAGAAAAATATATATTAGGGGAAAATTACTTGTTGATATTCAAAGTGATATTAATAAATTTTTAATGGATTATCGAAACACACCTCATTTTTCTATGGGATGTGAACCAGCTATTTTAATGTTTGGTAGAAAGATTTCAATTATCTTTACCAGGGGATTAGTTTGATCATGTGTATGACATACCAGATAAGATTAAATCCAATATTAAAAAAAGTCAAGATAAACAAAAATTTTACTATGGTGGTAGAAAATATCAGAAAAACTTTCATATTGGTGAAAAGGTTCTTGTAAAAGATTATCGATCAAGAGATAGAAGCTGGGTTTTTGGAACAATTTTAAAGATCGTATCTGATAATGTTTTTTTGGTTAAGGTAAACCATTTAGTCTGGAAAAGACATTTAAATCAGTTACGTTCTTGTTGCCAAGGTTTGGAGAGTAGTGCCTTGAGAAACGATGAAAACTCTGATGAAGAATTGGAAAATTTTTCAGATGAGGTTTCATTGGAAAATTTAAAATATTTTCCTAATGAAACTGTTTCTTTGTTCCAGAATGTGGACGTCCCTGAGTGGAGCAATCGTCTAAGACCCAGGAACCGAATGATTAATTATAAAGTATAAGTTCATTTAAGTTTGTATAATTGGTTAATTTTATTATTGTTTATTGTGTTGCAAGGCAACAAATATATAATTTCTTTTGTTTAGTTCTCCTCAAGGGTGTAATTTGTAATTTAAGTTGGGGAGTGTAAAATATTGTAATTATTACAATATTTTGAGTTGAGTGACATCTATGGGAGATTTGTATAAGTATTTATTATAGTTTGTGTTATATTATTTTATGGAAAATAACTTACCATGTTGATATATAGATGTCTCTCATTTAATAGAAATTATAATTGGAATAATCTAGAAAGTATATTTATTGGCAAATAAAAAAAACAATAATATCAATCAGTCACAACAATAAAGAATTGTTGTGAAGAATTGAAAATGTATAAGATTTATTCTGGTTTAGACTGCCTTACTGTGAACAATTAAGATATAAATATTTTGTATAATATTATTGATTATGTATGTAGAATACATGTATTAAAACTAAGAGAGTTTTATTTGAGTTTAAAAACACTATTCTTCTCCAATTCAAATATTCTCGAATTAGTAAAGTAGAGAATATTTCAGAAACCAACTTGAAGAAAAAATAAATAATATTGTCATCTTATTACATTTACTTAATTTTATAAATCATTTTTTCATCGAGATCTACAATTATAACAAAGTATAAACAAAGGTAAATATTTTTATAACTTGATTTATCTGCGTTTTCTATGGGTATGGAAAGAATGATAAGAATTTATCTATGGTTGAGTCGTAAAAATATCCCTTGCCTTTTTTTATTATAAAAAAATACAATACGCAAAAATAAAAGATAAAAAGAGGGAGGGAGTATACGGGAAGTATGGGGAAGGGAAGTATGGGGAAGGGAAGAATTTAGTCGTCAAATAAAGGTTTTAAGTCTGATATTGATTCGAAAAAAGATATAAAAAATTACGTAGATTTATTGTTTTATATTTTTTTTAATATTTGTAATCGTGAGTCAGTCAGTCGTTCAGTACGCATTCTTATATTTGTAAGTGTGTGTGTGTACGTCATGTCTAGCCACAATAACAACACCAACACGGTGATACCGACAAAAAACATTTTTTTTTTTAAATCTACCCGACTTTGTGTAATAATCTTGGCAACAGTGTATTGAAGAACGCTGTCCCTTACTTGAGTTTTAAAAGGTTGTAGCACCCAAAGTCGAGACCATAATCAGTTTTTTTTTTAAATGTTTAGACTTGTAGAGAACGGGTCTAGATCTCTACAGTTTCTATTATAACTCCTACAAGCTCTATTTATATATGAATTTTGATGATAGTTTGTTCTGGATGGATCGGAATAAAATAAGCGCGGACCACGTTGTTCTCTGATCGGGCAATGGAATGGTAGGTCGCTAACTAACAAAAGTATTTAAATTTTTTCAATTTTTTTTTTTTTAAATTACATATCTCATTCAACTACAAATTTGTATCTTCCCTATACCCCTCCAAAGGATTTTTATAGGAAAACAAAAAAGAGTAATTCATGTTTAATTTGTGTAAGCTTTCAAAAGATTAAAATTCTATTGATTTTTTTTAAAAGATTTTTAATTATCTCAATAGAGACGAAGTTGGAATATTTACTGTAGGAGAACCGCGAAATCAAGGCACCTACAGGGCTTACGACCTGTCATCGGCTGGTTTACGTCATCACTTTAAGCGCATGCGCAACGTTCACCAATTATGCCTTTTAAATGAGATCCCTATCAATTCAATTTTGAAAAATCTGTTAAAAAATATCTTTGACTCCCGACAGGGAAAAAAATACAATGTTTGCGCATATGCAATAATAAAAATATTCGATTACTTACACATTGGTACAAGTAGGTAAATAAGACAAAAATGACCTTATAAGTCTGGCGCAATTCAGGGGTGACTTCTATGCGAAAAATGCATTTGTCACCTCAGGTATAAGAATTGTTGCTCTCATTATTTACAAAAAAACCAATTCTCTCAATAGATGGCGTTACAACAAAAATAAATAAAAATAATAAGAATGTTGTTCATAATTTCACACATAGATGGCTGTAGTAAAAATTCCTTATTTTCAAGCGAAAAGAATTTCAGTATTACAATATATAGAACTTTCAAAATTGAATTGATAGGGATCTCATTTAAAAGGCATAATTGGTAAACGTTGAGCACGCGCATAAAGTGATCACGTAAACCAGCCGATGACAGGTCGTAAGCCCTGTAGGTGCCTTGATTTCCCGGTTCTCCTACAGTAAATATTCCAACTTCGTCTCTATTGAGATAATTAAAAATCTGTTAAAAAATATCTTTGACTCCCGACAGGGAAAAAAATCCAATGTTTGCGCATATGCAATAATAAAAAAATATTTAATCTATTGATTTACTATTTTTTACATTTTATTACATAAAATGTAATGTCTCCATAAGATGGTCTGTGACATAATGTCTACCCGGGCCCACTAGTAATATATAAAATATTAACATGCTTGTTTTATTTGACAAGTTCATAAGATAAAGAGTTCAAAAGTTCATTTTTAATTGATATAGATTTTAAATGTACCTATGTTTATTTTACTTTATAATAGAAAAGTTTTACCTACCATCAAAACTTATATTATGTACATATATTATGCCTTATATAACCATATATATATTTATTTATTTTTTTTTATTTATTTTTCACACCTTTATCACAAAGACTATTATGAAGATTACTGCTGCCCAACTAGGTAACCCTGTTCTAGGGCTAGCAGTTTACAATTTTACCAAGCCAAATATTTGATATTTTGGTTATACATAGTTACATAGAGCGGACACCAGACATCACAACACAGTAAATTACAATATTAGGTACATAGTTACCAATATCTTAAACACAAAAGTATAAACTGATACAGTATTGAGACAGCGTCGCTATTTTCTATTCTTGTAGTACTGTTTGCATTCAAATTTCATTCAGATTTGAAAACAATTTTTCATTATCATGTAAAGTAATTATTTTTCTTATTCGAATAATTTTAATAATATTTTATTCATTTATTTTAGAGAAAAATCAACAAAAAAATTTGCATACTTGTATTATCATCTTAATAGGGTGACTGCTGCCAACGTACCTATTTTTTCAATTTGAATTAGCATCATTACTACAAAACGAATCATTTTGAAAAAAATAACCTAGTTGGTTTTTTGATATTAATAAAAAATAAAAAGGCTACGACTATTTACACGACTCAACCATAGACGAAAACCAAAAATAACCACAAAAAACGCAGATAAATCAAGTTATAAAAATATTAACCTTTGTTTATACTTAGTTATAATTGTAGATCTCGATGAAAAAAATATTTATAAAATTAAGTAAATGTAATAAGATGTCGGCCTTCGTGGCTCAGTTGGTTGGGTATCTGACTGCTGATCCAAAGGTCCCGGGTTCGATTCCCGGTGGAGAAAACACAATTGAAAACTGTGTGTTTTCAATTGTGTTTTCAGTCTGGATCTGTGAGACGATTAATATCGTAAGTCTCCAGAATGTGGCAACTTGTTATTGGGTGCGTGTTAAATTAATATTTGACATAGTACCTGTTAGTTGCCTGAGAAGCAATATTAAATAAATAAATAAATAAATATTATTTATTTTTTCTTCAAGTTGGTTTCCATGATGCATTTATGGCCATTGAAAAAATGACAAAGGAAAATATTTTTGTATTTTGATTTATCTGCGCTTTCTATGGTTATAAATGACCTAAAAACATAGACGATGTCAAAAAATTTGTCGTGTAAATAGACACTTTTTGGCGGGAAAACGCTTTTCCTGTCAATTTCGTTCGTAAAAATAGTGGCACCGTTGATTTTTTTAAACTAAGTTTAGTTGTAACAAAGACATTATTTTTTTTTAACTAAGTTTAGTTTAGTATGTAGATATATTACAACAATATCATCATAATTGGCGCTACAGCCCTGTGTGGGCCCTGTCCTCCTCCAGCTGTCCCTGTCCTCCACCGCTCTCCTCCAGTTTGCTATTCCGATCGCCCTTATGTCGTCTTCTGTATCGTCCAGCCATCTTAGCTTGGGCCTGCCTCTACTTCTTCTGCCCTCTGGATTGATATTAAGAACCAATTCCGCTCGTAACAATAGTGGCACCGAAATAAAAATATAGCTTAACTTTTTAATTATGTTCTGTAGTTATATATTCTTGTATAAAAATAATAAGCATAGGTACCCCGATTTTTGACATTTATCTTAAATTTCTAAAAAAATATAAGTTATAGAGCATTATATTTTTTTATAAATTAAAGAAGATCAAAATATCGGGAAAAATACGATGTAACGTTGCATTAATGTATCAGGTTAAGTTAATAAACCAAAAAAACTTTTATTTCACAATGGCGCTGAATGGAAAATAAATGTTTTTTAGGTTTATTTACTAAATCTGAAACATTAATGCAACGTCACATCATATTTTTCTAGATATTTTTGTCTTATTTAATTAAAAAAAATATGTTGAACTACGCCTTATATTTTATTAAAAATATAAGATAAACGTTGAAAATGGGGGTATGCCATTATTTTTCTACAAGAATTTATACAGAACATTATCAAAAAGTAAAGATATATTTTTCTTTATTAATACCCAAACTATCTAAATTATATTTTCAAAATGATTTGATACGAAACAATGATGGTATATCAAATTGAAAAATAGGTACGTTGGCAGCAGTCCCCCCCTTAATAGTCCCCCCCTCAAGTCCCGTTCCATGGTAAATTACGTTAAAAACGTATGCATCAAGAGTATTCTATACAGAAATTTTTAAAAAAGGAATACCTAAATGGAGGGTTTTCATTCCGCCGTTTGAATGGACTTGCCCCCTGATCCTTTCCAAATTATTGTATGTATTAAGGCAATGGTATAGTGCACTATGGATTATAAAGCCCGCCTGACACATGGAACCTGAGTCAAGTTAAAAACGCTGTACGATATCCCCAAACGCCAATTTTTTTTTAGGGATTTGACGTTTGTTGGCAATGAGCGTTTTGTACGCCATAATATTGGTAGCCAAGTTGCACAGTTTACGAACTGAGCGCTCGGCATTCTAACGCTGAGAATAATTTTCAATGCGACGTCATACAAATGTAAAATGTATATATGTATGTTTTTGGTAGTCAAGACGCATATTTGACATGCGAAAGCGCTTTTTATTTCATTTTGGCCATGAGAAAGTTTATCGCATGCAATATCCTTGTAAAAAGTACTGAATACTTACTATTATCTCAATACTTCATTTTTTGTGTCGTTTCAATATATTTTTGAGTAAATATGAATAATTAATACTTTATTTAACATATTATACCCGTGAAAGCTAAATATCCTTAAATAAAGAAATAATTTCGACATTAATATAAACGAGTTAACATTGAATCGGAGTCTTTATTAATTTGTCGAATATTGGATATAAAAAATCTTTTGAACACAAATATGCAGTGATGTTATATACTAAATTTTGTCAAACATGTAGTTTTATAAATAAATATCCTTTCAGACAGAAATTTTGTTTTTTTTTTTTCTTTCCCAAGTACCTAGGCAATCAATATTCACTAGTTGGATGCAACACATGAGATCCAACTGTCTATAGCGATAGTATGTATAGTTGAAGAATAAGTACCAAATTATAAACCCATAAATACAAATTATTGAATATTTTAGGATATTTTGTTTATCTTGACATACATACGTATGTCAAGATAGGACAGTATGAAGGTCAGTCCTTTTTTCTACCCAGAATATGAAAACAGCATGATGGTATGTATGTACATATGTTTGGAGATTAATTATCAAACTATTAAGTCTTCTTACATATTGTGTATAGGCCACTGCCATACAAATTGTATGAAGCAATGTCGTCACTAAATTCAATTATTATAATTTTTTTTAAAAAAAGTATGAGATATATTAATATAATGTATGCATTTTTTATAGAAAATTAAATTCTCTAGTTTACATGTTTCGGCATTTTTCGATATTTTTAAAAGAAATGGAAATAATGGCAACAAATTGTCATACCAATTTTTTGCTTCTTAATAAAAACAGTTTGAGAAATCCTGGAACTGTTTTTCAAAATCCATTTCGAGATACTATATTTGTCTATATTTTGCACAAAATTTCAGCTTTTATGGTTTCTGAGATATATGGAAAAATAAACCAAAGATTCAAAAGTTGATAACCCCTGACTGAAAAAAATTCACAATTCTGAGTATAAAAGTTTTGTAGGCCTATAAATGTTTGTATATTCTGAAATTTTGGGCCCTGTAAATTGAGCGGATAAAAAGTTATAAAGGGGGGGGGACAGACACACACACCACACACAAAACTCACATAAAATGTTCTACTCTGAATTCTGAGTAAATCCATGTATGGGAACATATATGCTGCGAAGCCTCTAAGTTGGTGTTTTTAGCATGCAAAAAGCCCACTACGCCATACAAAATGTTCCTTCATTCACGCATATACTACTATTTGTACTATTAAATATGTCAATGGAAATCCTAAGATAGTTAAATCGTTCTCAAAAAACCAAACAAACTGACAAACATAACATGCTTCTACCAAAATGTAAGAGGCATTAAATCAAAGCTGTTTGACTTTGCAATGTTTGTTTCTTTAATTCATCATGATATTTTCTTTATAACGGAAACGTGGCTCGATGATGACATCGCTACTGAGGATTTGATTTGTAAATCTCATAATATATACAGAATGGATCGCAATACCTCCATTACTAACAAAACAAGGGGAGATGGTACCTTGATGGGAATCTCCAAAAATATCCCATCAACTAAACTTCTTACCAACCATCAAACATTGAACAATTATTTGTTCAAATTAACTTAAAACCAAACAGTTTAATACTAGGATGCATTTACATACCACCTTCATCTAATAAGGATAACTATAAATATCATTGTGAAGCTGTGGAAGATGTTATGAGAAGGCATCCTCATTCCAAAATTTTACTGGCTGGCAACTATAATTTACCTGGTTTCAACTGGAAGTTATGTGATGACAGTTTACTACTCAATAACTATCCTGAAAAGTTTCGTGTTTTATTAGATATGTGCTTATATTTGGATTTGAAACAACATAACCATATCACAAACAATAATAATCGTAAATTGGATTTGATTTTTACGGGCTTTGATTCTGTTGATGTTCAAATATCGAGTGATTGTTTTCTTCCTCAGGGTGTACATCATCCAACTCTAGAATTTACAATTAAGAATGTTATTGTTGAAAATCTACACTATCCTATTACTGGCTATGATTTTAAAGGTGCTGATTATACAATGGTGTCTGCATATCTCGACGGCCAAGACTGGTCATTTCTTAAAGAACTCATATCTATTGATTCTAAGGTTGAAAGATTTAATTCTATCGTTACAAATGCTATTGATTCCTTTGTTCTGAAATTTGTGTACAAAAACTATTGTACCTAATTACCCCAGGTGGTTTACAAGGAAACTGATTTCATGGGTTCGAAGAAAAAAAATTGCTCATATGTGTTACAAAGAATCTAAAACCTTAAACTCTTATGTACTTTTTCATGATCTCAGAAAAAAATGTAAAACTTTGTCCAAAAAGTGTCTAAATGAATACATTGACAAAACTAAAAATAGTATAATATCTAATACTAAGTGTATTTGGAATTATGTAAACTCTAGTAAACAAAATACATAGTTGCAATCTTCCTAGTACAATGCACTTTGGAAATGAATATTGTAACGACATTAATGGCATAGTAAATTTATTTGCCAAATCATTTAAGAATGTTTACTCTGTCACTAGTGCTGATAATAATTTTCCCAACATTGAACACACTGATTGTCTTAATATTTCATCAATTCATATTAGTTTAGATCAGATCGTAAAGAAAATCAAAACGTTGGATATTCACAAATCTCCCAGTTCCGACAACATTCCATCTATTTTAATCAAACATTGTTCATCCTCATCCCTTGTTTGAATTATTTAATCAGTCCCTCAAATTAGGTATTTTTCCCAAAGCTTGGAAACTAAGTCATCTTGTGCCTGTTTTTAAAAAAGGAGATAAGAAAGATGTTTCCAATTATAGACCGGTTTGCATATTATCTGCTATAAGTACCTGAGAACATATAGTATCATCGTATTAAATTATTGAAAGATAATTTATTGGGCATCTTTGGATACTCACCATAATCATTGTAGTATTATTTAACTTATATTTAACAGATATATATGTAATTTAAGGATCATCAGTCTACAATCCAGAAGCAAACTATAGATTACCAAAGGCTATTTATTTTAGGTAATTAATAATCTTGTTTAACTTTTGACTACACATTCTGAGGATGGTCATTTAATGAATTCATGCCACATTATAATCATGGAGTAGAAAGTATTTTATTCCCATTTTGATTAATATTTTATAACACAACATAATATTTTCAATGATTTCTCTAGGTAAGGAAATGAAAGAATTAAATTATATTTTTCTTAGAAATATTTTATTTAAATTATTTTTATAAATTTGTAGAAAGTGATGAATTTTGTCAATGTAGCTATATGAGTAAGTTATATAAGTTTTTCTTATACATTTGCTTCATACAAAAACATGCCTTATTATAATATATAGAAAATTATATCATATAACATACTCATTTTTAATTAAAAACAAAATGTGCCTTAAATTACTTCAATTCAAAGTCAAAACATTATGTTTTTTATTCTTTTTGATTTAAATTATAAATGTATTGTAGAAACACAATTATTGTGTTTAAATTTTACAATAAATTAAAATTATTATAATATTATTGATTGGAATTGTACTAATAAAATCATATAAATTTAATTTGTCGAACTCCATATTACTTTTATGTATCATACCTTCATGACTTCTTCTAATACTTAATATTTATTTTTCAATAGTTGTCGAACATGTCATTTATAATTACATATAGTGTAGGTATATAATAAAATATTTGTTGGGAAGGATGTACCATGTTATTTAGTTCCTCCAATAAATCTTTGTCTATCTAACTAGGAGTAATTCCTGTTTTAAGTAAGGACAGACAATTTTATCACAATTTTAATAACAAGTCCACTTCAAGCTACAAGATTGAAATATTGAAATTAAAAAAGAAGAATTATACTCATAGTAAGTAATGAAAAAATATCCCAATTTGAAAGCAATCAATAAACCTTCATAGGTCAACAAACAAATCAGTATGCAATAATATAAAACAAATAATGAGTTTGTTCTATTACGGCACCTGTAAGCGTGTGCTTACAAATATTTCATTATTGCGTGTTATTTGCTTTAATTCTCTGCAATACCTATGAAATTTATAATTTAATATAGATAGTGAACCCCCGGCAAACTTCGTATTGCTTGTATAATTAAATATGGCCCTTCATTACCTCCCGTCCCTTCAGACCCTTCAGTACCTCCCGTACCTTCCCTTCATTACCTCCCGTCCCTTCAGTAAGTTAAGAAAATATAACGAAGAAGAAGAAGATAAAAGATTAAATCCAGAAACCTGCAAAGAGATGGAAGGAAAATTGAACCTTCTCCCAAGATAGTCCACCTTCATAGGTAAAATGACCTATTACCCAATGAAGAATAAGAAGAAGAAAAATGTTTTAATCCAGAAACCATCCCGCGCATACGCACGACAGTTCACCAAAGTTTCACTGCTTCATAGGTAAAATGACTTAATATTCGATGAAGAAGAAGAAGAAATTCTTTTTAATCTAGAAACCATCCCGGGCATACGCTCAATAATTCATCAATGTTTCACCGATAATTGGTTGCGTGTATTTTTAAGAATCGTTTCCAACTGATTTATAAACATTTTTGTATTCGAGTCATGAGTTCTGTATATACACAGTAAGTTTACGATATGTTCATTTAATTTTATTTTTATATGTAAACAGTTTGATTGTTCAATTTGATTTATTTCATCGTAGCATATAATATTATAATCATTCCGTATAAAAACAATACCAGAGTTTTTGTTAATTTTTATTTTGGTTACAATACGGGTGTAATTCTGTATACTCTAATCTGAATAAGCAAATTCATTTATGTGAGCCTCGGTTAAAACTACAAAACTTTGCCTGCATTTTAGATTATTAAATGAAATGATAAATTCATCAGAAAATTTTTGCATACTACGAATGTTCATATGCAAAAAAGAGCATGACTCATTTTGTCTTTTAAGTATTAAGAGGGTGACTGCTGCTAACGTACCTATTTTTTCAATTTAAATTTGCATCATTACTACGAAACGAATCAAATAACCTAGTCAGTTTGGATATTAATATAGAAAAATATACCTTAACTTTTTGATTATGTTCTGTATATATTCTTGTAGGAAAATAATAAGCATACCCCAATTTTAGACATTTATCTTAAATTTTTAAAAAAATATAAGTTATAGAGCAATATTTTTTTTACAAATTAAAGAACAAAATACCTGGAAAAATATGATATGACGATGCATGAACGCATCAGATCAAGTAAATAAACCAAAAAAACTTTAATTACGTAATGGCGCTGAATGGAAAATAAATGTTTTTTAGGTTTATTTCCTAAACCTGAAGCATTAATGCAACGTCACATCATATTTTTCTAGACATTTTTGTCTTCTTTAATTTAAAAAATATATATATTACTCTACGCCTTATAGTTTATTAAAAATATATGCTAAACGTTGAAAATCGGGGTATGCCATTATTTTTCTACAATAATTTATACAGAACATTATCAAAAAGTTAAGGAATATTTTTGTTTATTAATATCCAAACTATCTAAATTATTTTTTTCAAAACGATTTGATAAGAAATAATGATGGTATATCAAATTGAAAAATAGGTACGTTGGCAGCAGTCCCCCCCTTAAATTTAATTCATCACTATTTTTACAGATAAGCTTGTTTATATGGAAGTTATCGTCTATTTTATCACTTATAAATCATCCATTTTACGTGTTATGAAATTATAGATATACTAAACTGTTCTGAATTATTTACTTGTTTTTGCAAAAAGAATAAGATGAAATCGAGTTTAGGGAAACTAGCCATACCTTGCATCACTATTCTATTATATTTAATTGTTCACCATAGTCAATTTTATTTCAGGCAATATTCAACATTTTTTTGCGATAAAAACAATGATTATCATTAGCCTTGTGGTTTATGTTAATTGATAAGTTTTTTCCAATATTTAGTTTGTTGCAGTTATAACATTTTGGTTGTTGTGCGTTGTTCTTGCAATTTGAAAAGGAATGTTCATCAGCACAGTGCAGGCAGTTTGGTTTATTCGCTTTTGCGTAACATCTCATTGCAGTGTGGTTAAATCTAGACAGTGGTGACACTGGGTTAGAGGATTACACTCTTCAACTGTAACTCGTTGATATCCCAGGTATATCCTTGTTGTATTAGTTCGTTTCAGATCTGACCAGCCACTTCAACGATGCAGTGTTTAAATCTACCATCAACTCTACTCTTTAAAAATTTTTTAATTTCAATGTATTTATCAGCATCATCCACTTTTATTATTTTTTTAAGGGGTTCATTTTGTGTTATTAGTTCTTCTAAAAAATTCTCCTGGGGATAATTTAAATATATACACTTAATGATAAAGCATGGACGTTTCTTTTTTAATTTTTCTACCTTAAGAATTTCTGGCTTTATTTGTTTTATGTTTTCAGTTAAAGTTTGAGAATCGTTTTTGGTGGGGCAGCTGATGATTACTCTATTATAAGATATTTTTCGTAGTCAAAATTGTTTGCTGGTATGAAAGATGTACGATACTCAGCTAAACTGGCATATTAGGGCTTTCACAAATTTTATTTTTAAATTATTTTTATTTCAATCAGGTTTCCAAATGCAATACGAAGGAGAGAAAAATAAATAAAATTTTTAAGAAGAAATCGCTGTGATCAATATTGGTGTCCATCAAAATATTCACGCATTTGTTCAAAGCACTTTCAAAATGAAATTTTTATTGACAAACATTTTTTTTACCTACTTGTACCAATGTGTATGTAAATCGAATATTTTTTTTAATTGCATATACGCAAACATTGGATTTTTTTCCCTTTCGGGAGTCAAATGATGTTTTCATTGATAAACATTTTTTTAACATCTCAGTAGGGACGAAGTTGGGATATTGTAGAAGAACCAGGAACTCGAGGCACCTACAGGGCTTACGACCTGTCATCGGCTGGTTTACGACTTACGTACGTATGTATGTATGCATGACGATTAAGTACATATCAAACTACCTATAAAGTGTCTCCGTATTTAGATATTATGTATTCTTTCATACAAATTGTATGAAGCAATATCGTCACTAAATTCAATTTTTTACAAACATTGTTAAGAAAAGTTTGAGATATTTCTTACAATGCGCATATTTTTTATAGTAAATTGAATTCTCTACTTTACGCATTTTGTCATTTTTCGATACTTAAAAAAATAGAAATGTAGGCAGTTAAAAGAAGACAACAATTTGTCATATCAATTTTTTGTTTCATAATAAAAACAGATTGAGAAACCCTGGAATTATTTAAAAAAAAAAATCGAGGTATTGTATTTGTCTATATTTATACAAAATTTCAGCTTTATGGATTTTATAGTTTTTGAGATATGTGGAAAAATACAATAAAAATTAAAATGTTGATAACCCCTGACTGGAACAAAAATTCGAAATTCTGAATATAAAAGTATTGTGTTCCTAAAATTTAGTATACATTCTGAAATTTAAGGATCTGAGCATCCAGCGTATCAAAAGTTATAAGGGACACACACACACAGACACACACATACAAAACTCACATAACATGTTCTACTCTAAATTCTGAGTAAATCCATTTATAGAACATATATGCTGCGAAGCCTCCAAGTTAGTGTTTTTTGCATGCAAAAAACACCAACACTACGCCATACAAAATGTTCCTAATATTCCCAATACGCGTGTTGGGTTTAAACTGCCGATTCAATAAAATAAATAAATTCTCTTGAACGAATCTACAGTTGGATTACTACATACATACAAATCATCACGTCATGTCCCCTTCATTATTTCGCCATTAAAGGTTATTTTTAGTGTTTAGTTATTAAGGATTTTTTGTTTTTAATAAAATGTACAGTATACATTTATTAAGTTTATGAAAAATACTGTATTTTGTATCGCTTTCTATTTTTATACGTAAATATATTATATATGTATACTTTTTACGCAGTAAGTATCTATTTAATAATAGGCGTGATGACAGTAAGAAAAAATCATAAAAATTATGATTTTATAAAATAAAATATGTTATAAAGATTTGAAAAAATATATTTATTTTCATTTTAAAAGAGCGAATAATATTAATATTATTAAAATAAAAATACAAAATATGTTTGTCCGCCATTTTATGTGAAACACCAATCAGAGCGCATGACGTCACCATATTGCTACCGTCATATTGTGTTGTTCGAAATGGCTATTTTTTTCATAACAAGCTATATGGAATATGCTGCTTATTTTTAACATGCTATTTTTATTTATTGATTTATTTGGTTTATTTGGGACAATAAACCAAATAATATCGCTATCCGCTCTATTGAATCGTTGACGCATCTGTTATAACACGCACCGAGTATTGTAACGTGGTGGAGAATATTTAACGTTTCAGAAATAAATAACTTGGTGGCTTTCATTGCTTGATTATAAAATAAAATTATGTTATTATATTGTTTCTTTGATTTTGTTATGTACAGTAATGATGATGTTTGTGGGAGTTGTACAGTGTTATATGAGGTTGAAATAGAAATACACAATGTATTTATTATGATGAATCTAGTAGATCAGAATATAATAAGATATACATATGGGATAAATGTTATGATTCATATACATATAATGATTAATATATTAAAAAAAATATAATGTAATGTAATAGGTGTGATGACTGTAAGAAAAAAATCATTGAAATTATGATTTTAAACAATAAAATAGGTTATAAAGATTTAAAAAAATGTACTTATTTTCATTTTAAAGGAGTGAATAATAATAATATTATAAATATAAAACTACAAAATGTGTTAGTCCGCCATTTTATGAGAAAAAACAATCAGAGCGCACGACGTCATAGTATGGTCGCGTCAATTCTTCTGATAGTCTTCAATACAATATACGCATTAATTGTCGGTCTGGACTATGTTTATTTTGGTGTTATCGATATATTAATATTTTAATTAGATACTTAAAACTAAAACAAATCAAATATAAATGGAACAAGGATTCATCAAAGCAAATAGTTTCAATTTACCTAGATACTCGCCTACCTATCGGGGGACACTATGGGCCGGTATTACAGTGTCAGTATAAGAGCTAAACTCAAGTTTTACAAAAATATAGCGTATTACAGTGTCCGTTTAGACCTAATCTTCCCTCAAATACGTCACTAAAACGACAAATATTTAACTCAACGTTTCTGGCAGATTAAGTACTTAACTGTGAGTCAACTGTCATTTGCTAGGCAACTCGTGTAGTTTCAGTTTCTATCACTAGAGGCGTTAGACAACGTGTGTAGATTCAGTGTTGTATTACTAAAGGCGTTAGTTATATCGAAGGTGGCGCCACACAACAAAACAAACTGACAGCCGTATTGAAACGAACACGGGCATTTAAAAGCATTATTTTGGTGAAAAAAATTAAATTTACCATGTTGGATAATAAAACAATGGTATTTAAAGTCGTAGCGTCCCGTTTTGTATTTCGTATTATTTGAGGTTATTTAAATTTGACAGATAATAACCACAGAAAAAGTGAAATATGTCTATAATTGAAGATTTAGTAACTGACATGTCATATTGCACTGTAATACGGAAATGGATTCAATCTCCCCTTAACATTAACCGTTTCAGTGCTAATCTCGAGACGTTATCGTGATGAATCATACGCTACACCAGTGCGGATCTCGATAGGTAATCGTGATGGACAATGATCCACTTTAACTCGCTGTAGAAATCTTATTTATCGACATATCCAAAAAATAATAATTACATCGTGTAACCGAATCATTTATCTAAGTAAATACGTTTTTAAAAAAATTAAGAAAAAATTCGGTAGATGGCAGTAGAGTGTTTACTTTTTATCTATTTCATCTCGATACGTAATCGAGACCCGCACTGAGATACCGCTTTGTATGGATATTAATGTTGCTTATAACCCATATCCGAGTTCGTAGAGATTGTGCGCCGGTTTAGAAAAATATTTATGTTCGGTTTTTATTTAGTTTATAAAAGCAAAGTATTTTGTTGTAAATTTATATGTTTTTATTTGTGTCTTAAACGTTGATTCATATTTCAAAATAACTTTTAAGTTCATGAGTTTTTTAGAGTAACTTCGATTTTTTGTGTTACCGACTTTGAAAAATTTACTAGGTGATAGACAAAATACATTTAACATTTTTTGCTATTATGAATGAATTTTGCTTTTATAAATGTTCCGAAAAAGTAAGTACTCAGAGCCTGTTGAGTTATTTCAGTATTATATATAACAACCAGTGATTTTATGACTATTTTCTACTATATAAGTTGATAATGTCGCGGTGCAGCGGCGCATAGGTCATAGCGCTTACAGATAAACTTCATACAAACGTATAAGGTACTAAGCAATTGTTGAAAACTGTGTTTGTTTTCGAAGAAATACTTAAAAATTCATAAATTTTAAGCTGATTTTTATTCACTATATACATTCCTATATCTTTTTTTACCTATGTGATATTTTTTTGCTAATAAGTCATGGTTTTGTGAGCTGGAATGTTGAAAAAATCAGTTATATAGTATGCAGAAAAACAAAATAAACAAAAAATGTACTCAACATTTAAAACAGCTAAAAACGAATATTCTCGTCGAAGATTTCAAGTATCTCAGGTGAGTAGTTATTGAGATATGACGATTTTAATTTTGTCCGAAAATTGCGCCGCACTGAGGTGTTACATTGTTTCGCATACGCTTAGCACGGAAAAGGTTAATCTTGAGTTTGGCAAACTCAATGAGTTGAGGGCCGAATGTAATATCGGGCCTATGTTAATTGTATTTTGTATGTAACTTAGTTTTTATTGAATAAATAAATAAATAATGAACGCTCGCAACGTATGGTAAACTAATTTAGTTTTAGTATTCTACAATTTTGTCACGCGATGGTGAGCTGACGAACGTTCGACATGTTATGATGCTGGTCACTGCCAAACTAAACTAGCAAGCTATATTTTTTTCATGCAATGAAGCGATTTGCGAAAAGACGGCGATTACGCGAAGCATGCGTTTTAAAACATCGTTACAATTTTAGCAGCATACGAATTATTACATAGCGCTCGTTATTTGTATTGTGTTCATAACAAGCTATATTTATCTGCTATCGTTATTTTTAGCAATAGCAGCCATAGTAGTTATTTTTCTGCCTGTCTTAACTACTATTAACTAGAATGGAACTTTTGATGGTCGGATATTTCTTTGCGTCGAACAAAGACTTTTGTTCATCAGAATTTCGAAACGTAAAAACTTAATAATAAGTACATATAAGTACTTTATTTATCTGTAATTTAAATACAACTTACATCTCGAAAATCGATAAAATATGCTCCTTTTTCTCTCTACATTATGTGTTCATAAGCTAAAAACATACGCGGGAAACGTATGATGGCCTATTTTGACGTTTGGACATTAATGAAGTTCTTTATATGCTTATTGCCTAAATCAGCCTAAATAATGGTAAATATTATATTATTGAGAGCTAAAAGTGGGGGAGCAAATACTGTACTTCATTGTAAACGCGTACTTAATAAAATACACTTGTGTCTCGCCGTGCGAAATTTAATCACTTATTTCTTTTTTTTTTCGCGTGGGACGAAAACATATACCTCAGTATGTGTTTTTTTCGTCGTGTTTGTACATTTAGGGACCGCACAACACTTATGCACTTTTGAATTGATTATAAATACACAAATCGTCTTAGAATACATATATTACATATAGTAGTGATATGCAGTTTACAATATCGTGACGTCACCGTCAGGGTCGGCAGGCGCCATGATACTACAAGCGTTTTTTGGCGTAAATGTCAAATTTGATTTTAAAATGGCGATTTTTGCTACTAAACCTTTATTTTATGTAGAAATGTATATATATTTGAAAACAGTGAATGCGTAAAAACATCGTGAGATAGTTTTTCAAAATTAGTCATCATGCCCATTGTAATATTTTATTTTTTACTAGCTGAGAAGCATCGCTTCGCTCAGCTTCTAAGCTAGGGCTTTCAGCCAACTTTTTACCGCTGCGCGGTAAATGACCGCCTTCGGCGGTTCATGCAACGAAATGAAGCGGAGCTTTTATGGTAGGTACTTAAAAATATATTCGGTGCAGTATTTATCGACAACACTTTTCCTCATAACCTAGTGGACTCCACAAGGTGCGGGCTTCCAGTCCATTACCAGTGTTGTTTTTGCGGCTACTCCGCATGGACACATGGCCCCAGCCACACGCACCGCCTCTAAGTCCATTGAAGACTTGGCCCCATCAACCTGAGCACCCGCGAGGAAGAACGAACGCTTGCCCTTTACCGTGAGTGCCGTGAGAAGATAAATTTATTACTCTGGATGCTGCAATTTATCGACCTGCATCTTCGCTTTGTGTCTCATGGGCATATTAAGATGAGTAACAGCACTCTATTCTCCATGATCAAAATGTAGTTATTTACATCATTTTGGTTATAGACATATAATTATATTTTAGTTTAAATTTAAACTTTAAAAAATAGATTTGTAGGCCGGTACCTACTTATGTTTTGAAAATCAGTAAGTAATGTTATTTTATTATTCTTCGACATTTAGTTAAGATAAATAATATCAATTTATTCAATTGTTTTTAAATAAGTATTTTGTTTATTTATGTTAGTCCAATTGATTCAAACTTTGGGTTGCCCATATAGAACGAATATGTTTTTAAAGTTGTGACGTGCACAGCATACATTATTTTATAATCAATAATTGTTGATAATAATATTTCATTTTGATGACCTTCTTATTATTTCTATTCGATATTATTCTCACCGGAAGAAAACTTATATTTTTGAACGCATTGCGGCGCTTTTGTGATGTCATTTGAATAATACTCCATAATTAAGTAATAATTAAATTTCAATACCTGACACGAAAGTAGAAGGTATTTAAATATTTTGTAATCTTATATTTTTTTAAACTGTATTCCTATTTTACAAAATTTCGTAGGAAAAAAGTTGTTTTTTTTAAAAATGATTTTATATTGTTTCCATTAGTTTGAAAATTTGCCGATAGATGTCGAAATTTTTTTAAAAAATTTAAGCGTTCCTCAAAAAAATAATATTTTTCCCGTAATATGTATAATATTGTCTATCTTTAAACAAAAAATCAATATAATTGGCGTTGTAGGCCACTTGTAAAGAATCACCAATTTTGACAGCTAAATCGGTGAAACAATGCAAGTAAAGCAAATCATACCCACAATGCAAAAGGAAACGATTGTTCCATGTAAATTGTTCCCTCTCCCTATGTAGGATTTCATTATTTCGTGCCTTTTGAGCTCTGGCTTTGACGGGAACCAACACATCTTTACGTTGGCATTATAATCACCGTAAGGGTATATTCACATAAATCAATTTTGGCGACTCGGCGAGTAAAGCAAAAATGCATTCTTTAATTCTTATTATATAACATTTAAACATACTTTATTTTGAAAATACTAAAAAAAACATATCAGCTCGCGAGGTTTTGTGTTTTTATACTGTTTCAAATATAATATTATAAAAATATGATATTATAAGTTTTTTGCTTTACTGTAAATTTGCCGATTTTTACATAGGAAGATTTCAAGGGCAGGCAGACTGACATGAATATAGCCGTGCACAAACATTCGCAAATCCAGAACGACAATTTTACGAGGTCTACTTTATTTATATGCAGATGTATTTCGTAACGTTAATTTAAATGTAAATTTAAAAAAAATACATAAATGAAATACCTGACAACCCTATTTCATCTAATGCGTAAATGGGTGAGAGAGATTGTATCAGGCGTATGCAAACAAAAGGGATGGAGAGATTGACTGTTATTAGATGCCGTGTGAGAAAAAGAAAGTGCGCCGAGAGGTATGCATTAGAATAGGACAAAATATAAAAGTTTTAAACTAGTACGAGACACTACCGGCCGCTTTCTCCAAGGTCCCTCAAAATCGAACATCAGCTAAGTACCCATTCGAAACTTAAATCCTTAAGTGGCTTACTTAATAAATTTGCATTTCACCAACAAATAACAGCCACACTAAGCTAAGCTCAGGATTAGTTTTTGTTATGTTTCCGGTGAACATGAATATGGACTCAAGATAACGTTACTTTAAAAAATATGCAAATAAGAAATACATAATAAACTATAAACATATCATTAAAATATTCTAACGTGTGAATTTCACGATTTTTACTCTATATATAAATTAATTATAAAAAAGTACTACTTTGATCTCATGAGTACAGGTAATTGCCGCTGGCGCTAGCGGCGCTCGCTGTCAGGGTAGCCTTGTTTATACACCAGTTTTTGTTTTTGACACATCATGTACAGACAGTTTATTTAGTATTCACAGCAATTTAGTTATTTTATTTTAATACCTATCGAATATTAAAATAAAATAACTAAATTGGTGTGAATACTAAATAAACTGTTTGTACATGATGTGTCAAAAACAAAAACTGGTGTACAAACAAGGCTACCCTGACAGCGAGCGCCGCTAGCGCCATCTGTTGGCGCCAGCGGCAATTACCTATACTCATGAGATCAAAGTAGTACTTTTTTATAATTAATTTATATATAGAGTAAAAATCGTGAAATTCACACGTTAGAATATTTTAATGATATGTTTATAGTTTATTATGTATTTCTAATTTGCATATTTTTTAAAGTAACGTTATCTTGAGTCCATATTCATGTTCACCGGAAACATAACAAAAAATAATCCTGACATCAGCTTAGTGTGGGTGTTATTTGTTGGTGAAATGCAAATTTATTAAATAAGCCACTTAAGGATTTAAGTTTCGAATGGGTACTTAGCTGATGTTCGGTTTTGAGGGACCTTGGAGAAAGCGGCCGTAGTGGCCGTGTTCACCAAGGAACATCAAATGGATCATCAACTAACTACCTGCTCGGAGCTCAAATCCTTGAGTACATCGCTCAGTGAATTTGTATTTCACCAACTAAAAACCAACATTCTTAATTGAGCCCTAGGCTCAACTCTCCTTAAATTTCCGGTGTAAAGGAATACGAACTCAAGTTTAATTATATAGAAATATTTAAAAACCAAGAACACATTATTTATCTTGTTTCCTTTATTAAAATAACAATCAAATATTATTACAGTGTGTAGTTCACAATTTTTACAAGTTTTGAAATTGTTTGAAAAAAAGTATTACTTTGATCTCATCAGTAGGTATATTCGCATTAGTGTCGTGAATGGCCGCGGGCGCTGTATACCTGAAACCATGTTTACAAACATTTCGCGTACCTGATATTCTACCCCTGCTACCTGTGTTATTGTGCATACTGCCATTATTGTTTTCGTTGACATCTATTATGCTGTTTTAAATGAAATTCAATTTTATTTAACAAATACAAAAAGCAATGTTTTGACATCATGAATAAATTCTTTCGTTCATTTCACCTGGGTAAGCGTTCTTAACTATTTCATCGGCTAATTCAACTATTTTCTCAAACCAGGTCTTCCGTGATAATAATATATCTGGATAATATAGAAATATAATATAAAATATAACAAGTGCTAAAATGTAATAATTTTAGTTACAAAATACGTTGATGAATGACTTGATCCACAATAGACCGTCACTTAAGAGTTGAGTCGCCGGCGTCACTTAACGGTAGTAAGTTTGTTTGGAGAAACGAAATTTTACGCTAAGTGCATCAAAAAATTGATTTTAGCGCTAAGGAACCTTGGTGAAAGTGGGGGTATGTCTATTATCCTTTTTATTAAGTGTGTTGGAATATATTAATGGTTTCGGTATAGTTTTATCCAACTTTTCTGCATATTCTTCTGTTTTCAAAATAAGTTTATATTGTAGATCAATTATTTCACTTTGTAATTTGAACTTTTCTTTATTGCATTCTCCCTCTAAAGAAATTAGGAAGTCTGTGATGTTTTCTTTTGTCTTCGCATATTTAGCACTACTTATAGATTCAATCTCACTTACAATTGTAGCTAATAATTGTAGCAGTCATACTGGTAAACGCTCTCAGGCCTTAATGTGTTAAGCCGGGAGCGAAAAAGTACGTATTCACTATAAACGTCAGGTCAGCACGGGTATTACTGCTTTGTTCAAGCTTCGTTGATCTAAACAGATTCTCAAATTTCCCGATTTCTTCTCCGTGACCACCCATTCTGTAGGTTCTGTTACAGATTCAATAACATTATCTGCCATCATTCTTTCAAGCTCATTTTTTACTCTGTCATATAGTTTGAAAGGAAGTTTTCGAGGAGGATCTATAACAGACTTTGCATTTCTAAATGACATTGATGTGGTAAGCATCCTAATCCTTTGAATACATTGTACTTGTTTAAGAAGGATAGGTCATATTTTCCCCTTGATACAATGTTCATATTTTTAATTGCTCCTATTTTTTGACGCATTTCTAGTCCTAGCACAGTTTGACACTCAATGTCTAATACATTGAATTTCACCTTCATAATATATTTATTTCTGATTTGACATTTAATTTAGCAATAGCCGATATTTGTTAAAATTGTCCCGCAAATTGATTTTAATTTCATATCACATTTCTTAATGGAATCAATATTGTATCCTAAGTCACAAAATTGTCTTTTTGACATACAGTTGGCTTGAGCTCCCGTATCGAAAAAACACAGCTGTTTTTTTTTTATTTTTTTTTTTTTTTTGCTTTATATGGCAATTCACCCTATTTAGAGTGCTATATGCCTTGGATGAAAATAGATATAAAAATGGAGAGTTAGGAGCAGTTTTAGGAGAATATAAAAAGTTCAAGATTAAGTTACAGTTCGATGTTGTGAGATTTTAGAAATTTTAACAACAAGACATAAATTTTTGAATTATTAAGAGATAACAGGTAGGAGATATTAATTGGAGATGTATGAACAGTGTCGATAAAGAATTGATACAGACCACTGATATTAGACCGGTTATTGCAATTAAAAAACATATGGTCTAGAGTCTCCTCCTCTAGACCACACTCACACATAGGGCTGCTAAATACATGAATTTTAAACAGGTGAGTAGCCACAATATAGTGACCAATTCTCATTCTTGTTAAACAGGAAATATCTCTTCTAGAAAATCCTCTTCCCTGAAACCAAGGTTTTGAGGGGATCGTGGGCTGGATTCCAGCGTAGAACGATCCTGTTCGAATACGGGTCACTGACAGGTGATCATTCCATCTACGCATCTTAAGGTTTTGGAGGGAACAAACATAATCTAAAATTGGGATCTGCAAATGGGATAGATTCATACCTGAAGAGGAATTTGATTTTGCTAATAAGTCAGCTGTTTCATTACCTTCGATGCCAAGGTGGCCAGGAATCCAGGCCAACGATATATCGTAATTATCAGATTTAAGTTTAAACAATTTGTATTTTATTGAACATAAAAGATAATCTAGAGGGTTAACAATGTTAGAAAAATTTTTTTGAAGTGCACTAAGAGAGTCTGATAAAATCACAGCATTAGATATTTTATATGATTCAATGTGGATCAAAGCCTGCTCAATGGCAAAACATTCGGCTGAGTAGATTGAAAATATTTTAGGGAGGGAGTAGGACGATTTAATGTTGAGTGCTGGAATATAGACCGAGGCACCGCAGGAGGTGTCAGGAATTTTCGAGCCATCTGTATATATTGTAAGAGAGCTGGGAAATTTAGTCAAAATAATTTCCTTAAATTTAGAGTTAATCTCAGCTAAACTACGATTGCTCCAATACTTGTCCATTCCAATAGATAGGATCACATTCGGACCAAAAGAAGAAGCCAAAAGCGGAATATTGTAAATAGGAAGCGTTGACCCTTTATCTAAATTCATGTTGGAAATAGATAGTTGATAGGTTTGAAAACTTTTTATTAGAAGAAATGGAATTGAGTTTGAGTTCCTATATCTAGTATTTTCATTTACTTTTAATAATCGTTGAAGCTTTTCTATGATCGGATGATTAGAATAATAAAGAGTTTTGGAAATGAATTTGTCCGATAAAAATTGTTGTCTTATTATTAGTGGAGATTCCACGCATTCCACTTGAAGAGCATTGATAGGGGAACTCTTCATCGCTCCCAAAATAATTCTCAATGACTTGGATTGAATCACGTCAAGTTTTTTAGCCAGGTGTTTAGGCAATGGGTCAAAGAGGATTGATCCATAATCAAGGTGACTACGTACAAGTGCATTAAACATTATTCTAAGAGTAGATGGGTGGGCACCCCACCATACTCTAGCTACTGCTCTCATAATATTGAGACCTAATTCACATTTGGTCACAATTTTTTGAATGTGAGGTAACCAGGAAAGTTTGTGATCAAATATAATGCCGAGAAACTTATGTTGGGTGACAATTTCAAGGGGTTCATTTTCAAATTTAATTGATAAGGGGGGGATGGATCGCTTCCGAGAAAATATTAAAGCCTTGCTTTTGGTAGATGATAGTTTCAAGCCATTATTGACAAGCCAAGAATTCAAATATTGTAGAGCACTTGAGATATGATGAGCTGCTTGAGTTAAATTGTTAAGAATGATATAGATTATTATATCGTCAGCAAAATACAGCCTTTTTATAAACAGTGGAATTGAACTATCCATATCATAGGTATATATATTATATAAAATAGGGCTTATCACAGAACCTTGGGGCAGACCTCTCCATAATTTTCTTTTGAAAGTTTTAGAGGATGTTGAAATAATGATAGTTCTTTCAGTTAGGATATTAATAATAAATTGAACCATTTTAGGTGGAATATTTATATTCAATAGTTTGTTTTTCAAAACCTTTTTTCTTAAAAGAATGCGTACATCCGCTCTCATATCCATTATATTTATTATTCAATATATCCATAACCAATGGTTGCTTTCCAGACGTGTGGAAATTTAGTTTTTTAACACCTATTTTCAAGAAGGGAGAAAAAAATAACATTACTAATTACAGACCGATTTGCATTCAATCGAATATTCCAAAATTACTAGAGAAATTAATACTAAATAAAATCGAAAACAATGTCAAACAAATTATTTCTACCAGACAACACGGCTTTGTGTCTAAAAGAAGTACCCTTACCAATTTGATAATTTACGAAAATTTTATCTCCAACGCTATTGCAAATAAACAACAAATAGATTCCATTTACACAGATTTCAGCAAAGCGTTCGACAAAGTATGTCATAAAATTCTAATAAATAAATTACTAAACCAGGGAATATGCGGTAATTTATTAAATTGGATCATAAGTTACTTGTCAGGTAGAAAGCTAGCAGTAAAAATAAATAATGTCACATCATATATATTTCATGCATCGTCTGGTGTCCCGCAAGGTTCCCATTTGGGACCTGTCCTTTTCATACTTTTCATAAACGATAAAGTTGATATTCTCGAAAATGTTGAAGTACTTCTCTTTGCGGACGACATGAAAATATATCGAATCATTAATAATATAAGCGATTGCTTAATCTTGCAAACTGCCTTGAATAATATTAACAGTTGGTGCCAAAAAAATAAACTTTACTTAAACATTATGAAGTGTCAATATATACGTTTCTTCAAAATTAAAAATCCCATTATATTCACGTACACCATAAATAATATACAGTTAAAATACCAGGCAGAAATTCTTGATTTGGGCGTAACGTTTGACGAAAATCTCTCATTTGTTAAATATATAAATAATATTTGAACTACGGGACTTCAAACTTTGGGGTTCATTTTAAAAATTTGTATACATTAAAATTACTTTATACATCACTTGTAAGAAGCATTGTCGAGTACAACTCTTCAATATGGTCGTCCTATTATCGAGTCCACTCGGACTCTATAGAAAAAATTCAGCATAAATTTCTCCGTTTTGTAAATTTTAAATGGGTATACCAATCGAAAGATTAAATTATGACTTTCTTTTAAAATCAATGCATTTGTTAAAGCTTTCAGATAGGCGTAAACTCACCGATTTGTTTTTCTTGTTTAAAATCATTATGCATAGCGTGGACAGCCCTGAAATACTGATGCGCATCAACTTTCATGTACCGCGTGTGGGTACTCGCGATACAAACCAATTTTATTGTGACAATTCCCGCACACTAGCGCATCACAATTCTGCACTGAACAGAATTCAGAGGTTGAGCAATGAATATGCTAGTCATATTGATCTGTTTATAGGCAATATAAATAATCACAGAAATACCCTACGGGTTAAATTCCACTGATCGTGTTTAATTTTATTCTTCATTATTCATACCTGCTTTACCTATATTGTTTATTTGTTTATTTTATACCTACTTTCATTTGTTTTCTCTTTATTTTTTGGTTAAATTTTATTTGTAATATTTTTATATGTATTTTTTATAAGTTTTTCTTTGTATTGATTTCTTCTTGCTTTATTTTCATGGTTTATTGATTGGATATGTTTGTTTTTTTTATATATATACATTATCACACATTATGTACTATATCTTGTATCTTTCGAATTATTCTTGTAAATGGCAAACGCCGTTAATAAAATAAATAAATAAATAAATAAATAAAACATAAATGAGAACATCATCATATGCCGATGAAATATCTAGAAATACTGCAAGAAGATTTTGTTTGGTGTCTTGAGAGATTCGGATATCAGTCGTCAGGATACTAAGACTATCCAAAGTAGATTTCTTCTTTCGGAAGCCAAATTGGTTTGGAGATAAGATTGTATGATGTTTTACATACCAGTCTATTCGCATCTTAATCAAATGCTCAATTACTTTTAACAAACATGATGATAATGCAATAGGGCGGTATGATGATACTTCCGATGCACTTTTCCCCGGTTTAATGATAGGAATAATTCTTTGAGACTTCAAGGATTCTGGAATGAAACCGGTTTCAAACATAAAATTTATCAAGGAGAGGAAATATTCAGAAGCAGAGACAGAAAAAGCTCTTAAAAAACAAAATTGTACCTCATCAGGTCCTGGAGCTGAGTCCGGCAGAGAAGTAATTACAGATTTCAATTCATCAAATGTAAATGAAGAGTCTAACCAAGAGGAATGAGAAGTGAATTTGTCTTGTGTGGGAATATCATCTTTGGCAGGGGCTATTTGGGGAGCTAATTTGTCAATAAATGCTGAAATGACTTCATCTGAAATTTTCCTAGCCCTAGGGAGGGAAAATACGGATCCAAACTTCCTGATGCTGATCCATACGGATGACACCGGAGAGCAAGGCGATAAAGATTCACAGAAACTGCGCCAGCCTGTTCTTTTTTTCTTTTTGAGGATACGTTTAGTGTTCGCTTGAGCTTGTTTTGCTAAAAGATAGTTATCTAAAGTCAAATTTTTACGGTACGTATGAAAAGCTTTTTTACGAGCATGTACAATTAGGGAGCATTCTGAGTCCCACCATGAAGCAGACTGAAATTGTTTTTTAGCTGGTGGTTTGTGTATCGGGATCGTTTTCTTAGCGGTTTCTAAGATAACACTAGAAAAATTTTCACACAAATAACTTAAATCTGAGGGAAATTTACTGGAATTGTCTAAATAATGATCCAATTCAGTGGAAAAGTTCTTCCAATTTAGACCTTTAGTGCGGAATTTTAATGCTGGAACAGAGGTTGAAGATTTATTTTTTGATAGTTTATTAAATTTAATAATGATCAGAAAGTGGTCACTGGAGCGAGGATCATTTAGTACAGTCCATGAAAGTTTTGAAGCTAACTCATTGGAACAAAGAGATAGGTCGATGGCACTCTTTCTTTGGTGAGGGGGGTGATACGGGTTGGAGAACCGTCATTAAGAAAACATAATTTGTTGACGTCTATGAATTCTATGACATTATTGCCAGACCTGTTATTAGTTTCACTACCCCATGAGAAGGAATGTGCATTAAAATCGCCTAAAATTAAATACGGGGGTGGAAGATTTGAAAGCAAGATAGACCAATCATTTTCAGAAAAGATTGATGTTGGAGGGATGTATAAAGAAATTACAGTGATATTGGAAATAATGGCTGAAACAATCTGACATTCACCGGGAGGACGATTAAATGATAATTGTTTGAAAGGGATAGAGTTATGAATAAGTAGCGCTGCGCCTCCCTTTCCATCCAAGCGATCATCTCTGATGCATTGATATCCGCGTACGTGGACCAGGGCAGAAGGCTTGAGCCATGTTTCAGAAATTGCAGCTACGGAAATGGAGTGGCTTTCTAGTAGTTGTATAAGATCTGATTTATTTGGTGATAGGCTTCTAATGTTCCACTGTAGTATTCGGTTTATTTGGGGAGCCATGGTTAAGAAGAGAGATAAGGGGGGAAAGATAATCAGCAGCGTTGTTCGGTAAATTGTTGTTGTTGCATAAAACTGTTATAAGAAGTGAAATAAGTGTTTGTATAAAGGAGGAATTATCATTGTTCAAAATATTAGAAAGTAGGGTTGAAGTAGAAGGAGAAGAATGGCTATGATCATAATTTAGAGCACAACCGTTGAGTGACTGGCTTTTACTATTACCATTAGGATTAAGCACGAAGGAATTGTGTAAGTTTTTGTCGAAGGTTGAGTGAAAAGTTGGTTTAGGGTTGACTGGTTTGAAGATAGTTTTATGATAGGAAGTGGAAGCTGGTGGAGGAGATTGATAGGAGGTGGGAGCTGATAGAGTAGATGGAGTATTATTATTGTTGATTAGAGAAGGATTCGTTGATGCAATTTCAGCAAACGATTTTTTCACTGGAGGGAACAGTTTTGATGCCTGAAAGTATGATGTATTGTTGGTAGCCATAGATTCTTTAATATTTTTTTGTCTCATCAATTCCGGACAAACCGAGCTAATTGCTTTATGGTTTCCTGTACAATTTATACATTTAGGATCATCAGGATTAGGACAATCTTCTGCCGAATGGTTATCACCACAGTTGAAGCAACGTTGCGGTGAACGACACATTGGCTTTGAGTGACCGAATCTACAGCAGTTGAAACACTGTATAGTTGGGTACTTATAAATTTCGACAGGGATGGAATTGTAAAACAGATAAATATGAGATGGAAGAATTTGACCTGAAAAGGTTATAACTACTGACTGAGATGGTTTCCATGTAATGATATTATTTAAATTTTCTTTATAATTCAGACGCCTCACTTTTACAAAACTTCCCGCTCCCAGTGAGACATTAAAGGCTTCCAATATTTCAAGCTCGGTAAGATCTGTAGAAATGCCTCTAACAAGGCCCATGCGGATTAAATTAAATGTAGGTATAAAAGCCTTGTACATGCCATTTGTAAGTTTTTCTATATTTAAGACAAAATCATTGGCGAATTTATAGCTTTTAAATTCTAAGCGTATTTTATGCCTTCCTTCTGATTTTATTGAGCCATTTATAATGCCGCGAATAAAATTGTTTCCAAAAACAAACTTTCCGAAATCTAAATGGTTTATTATTTTTCCTTGTTCTATTCTCTGTACATATACTATAAAAGGAGCACTAACTTGACTTTTCTGAGTAAAGAAGATGGGATTCGATAGTAGGGAGCGAATTATGTATGTGATTATTTTGCAATGAAGTTGTAGGCGTATTTTGCTTTAAAAGTTTTGAATTTTGGTCTTTGTTAGAAAGAACTGTGCGAGATTTTCGTTTTCTATTTGATAGAACAAGAGAAATTTGGCTAGTATCCGATTCCGACAATCTATCAATGTCATCGATCGACAAATTATCGGACTCAGGCTGAGGATCTGGAGGTTTGGTTATTTCCTCCATCTTACAACATAAACAATTAACTATTTGCAACAAAAAATATATAGTATAATACAACAAACAAGATATAAATTAAAATTAAGATAATCTATTAAGAAAAAATGAAACAAAAAATCTTAGCTGTCAGTTGAACAGGTAGGTAGATATTATTGTCGTCCGTATAGCACAGAAAACACAACCACTCACAAACACTGCACGATTCTAACTCTTTTTTTTTATTAATTGTGATGTCTAGAGACCAAGTACAGGCACTATTGTGTTTATTCACTGCACACACATAAGCTTCATCATCACTTTCGCAGTTTTCAATATTAACAACACCAACATCTCTACTTCTAGTTTTGCACATTTTCCTTCAGCCAGACATTTGAACCTATGGACTTGACAACACCTTTCGCATTTTTTCTGTGAACCAAAGTTCCTTTGCTTCATTATATTTATATATGGACTCCGTCGACTCTCCCAAACTTCTGGCATGTACCTGCGCAATTTCTAGGCTTTTACGAATATTAATAGCCGACTCTAATGTCAGGTTTGATTCTTGAAGTAGTATTTCCTTTAAATATGTAAATTTCTTTTCTAAACCGCAAACAAGGGCGTCTTTTATCAGGCTGTCTTGTAAACTGTCAAATTCGCAGGATGCGTTCAGGTTTTTAAGTATTGTTATATAAGATGTGTGTATTTTTGTGTTCTACACACGAAAACAATAATTATAGAAAAGTTTGGAAGCACTATTCTAAGAAGGTGCCTCAGCGCATAAGATTTTTGTTCTTGCATGTTATATAAGATGTGTGTATTTTTGTGTTCTAAACACGAGAACAATAATTGTAGAAAAGTGTGGAAGCACTTTTCTAAGGTGCCTCAGCGCATAAGATTTTTGTTCATGCATATTATATAGTAACTTAACCATAGATAGATTCTTCCATTTGATTTTCTAGACTCTTCATATGTCCTTTCAGAGTTTTGCAAGGGGCCGTTATTAGTCCCCATAAGTAGAACGGGTGGTGGTGGGGGAAGAACATCTTCTTATGCATTACTTATCCATCCTATTGATAAATCATCACGCTGCGTATCTGCTATGATGTTTCCATGAATTTAATGTCCCGATTTTTACCTGTGTTATAGTCATAATTAGCCCAGAATTGGTGCGCTTACCCGCCAGTCGCACTGAATACATAAACAATATATTATTGTTGTAGTTTGTCATATTTTTATTTATTATTATACTGGCTAACTCGATCATACCTATGTACCTACCTATATTGTATTCTTACTGAGTAACGAAACGAAACTGAAAACGTAGCTTGAGCAAAAATAATACTTTCTTCTCTTTAACATATACCTAATTAACATTTCTTCTCCTCTTTATCATAGAATTTTTTTTTAATTTTTATACTTTTGTTAATCTGTTACACCATTTTGTTAGTTTCTTAATTTTTGTAAATTTCATCCTTTATGCTCTTTTCTATTTCTTAATAATATTTTTTTCTCTCTCTCAGATATTTCCTAGTGTTCTTTCATATCTTACAGTAATATTAGCTGTAATTTTTTATGTAAATTTTAAATCTTAAAATTATAAACAATTTACAATGTAAATCATTTCGCTTAATCATTGCGGAAAATTTTGTATATTGTATTTCTGTTTAGAAAAATAAGCAATTTATTCCTTTTTGTCTGCTTATCTCAACTATTCCTTATACCAATTATTTTTGAATTTCTGTAATTTTTAATATCCTTTATGTTTTTTTTTCTTTTTTTTTTATAATAGTTAAGTAATTGTTTAGTATCAACCTGCTATACAATATGTTGAATCAATCATCTTCCAACGATTCCTTCCACACATTCCCGACCACCTCAACCAAAATTCCTCTTCTAACTCCTCCTCCAACTCGACATTCTCGATGATGAGTTTTAAAGTTCCCCTCTAAAAAAATGTCTTCCCAAAGACATTGTGGTTTTTCACCCGAATGAGTGAGATGATGTGGTTTTAAACTACCCTTGTGAGAAAATTTTTTCACATAAAAATTGCATTCATGTGGTTTTCACCCGAATGAGTGAGATGATGTCGTTTTAAATTACTCTTCTGAGAAAATGTCTTTCCACAGATATTGCATTCATGTGGTTTTTCACCCGAATGAATGAGCATATGTTGTTTTAAATTTCCTCTTTGAAAAAATAACTTCCCACAGATATTGCATTCATGTGGTTTTTCACCCGAATGAATGAGTATATGTTGATATAATTTTCCTCTTCGAAAAAATGTCTTCCCACAGACACTGCATTCATGTGGTTTTTCGCCCGAATGAGCGAGATGATGTAGTTTTAAACTATTCTTCTGAGAAAATGTCTTTCTATAGACATTGCATTCATGTGGTTTTTCGCCCGAATGAGCGAGATGATGTAGTTTTAAAGTACTCTTCTGAGAAAATGTCTTTCCACAGACATTGCATTCATGTGGGTTTTCACCTGAATGAGTGAGTATATGAAGATTTAAATGTCCTCTTTGAGTAAATGTCTTCCCACAGATATTGCATTCATGTGGTTTTTCACCCGAATGAGCGAGATGATGTCGTTTTAAACTACTCTTCTGAGAAAATGTCTTTCCACAGATATTGCATTCATGTGGTTTTTCACCCGAATGAATAAGTGTATGTTGATTTAAATTTCCTCTTTGAAAAAATAACTTCCCACAGATATTGCATTCATGTGGTTTTTCACCCGAATGAGAGATGATGTAGTTTTAAACTAGTCGTGAGAGAAAATGTCTTCCCACAGATATTGCATTCATGTGGTTTTTCACCCGAATGAGTTAATGCGTGTTTTTTTAAATCTCCTTTTTGAGAAAATGGCTTCCCACAGATATTGCATTCATGTGGTTTTTCACCCGAATGAGTGAGATGATGTAGTTTTAAATTACTCTTGTGAGAAAATGTCTTCCCACAGATATAGCATTCATGTGGTTTTTCACGTGAATGAGTTAATTCGTGTCTGTTTAAATCTTTTTTTTGAGAAAATGTCTTCCCACAGATATTGCATTCATGTGGTTGTTCACCCGAATGAGTGAGATGGTGTCGTTTTAAATAACTCCTATCAGAAAATGTCTTCCCACAGGTACTGCATTCATGTGGTTTTTCACCCGAATGAGTGATATGATGAAGTTTTAAACTACTCTTACGAGAAAATGTCTTCCCATAGATATTGCATTCATGTGGTTTTTTACCCGAATGTGTTAGTTTATGTTTGTTAAAATCTCCTTTTTTAGAAAATGTTTTCTCGCTGACGTTACATTCATAAGATGTATGTATATGTGTATTTATTATGTCTTCATTTCCAATAACTGAGTGCTCTTCGATTTCTTTTTTTAAATCTACTTCACATTCTTCAATTGAGAAATCAGGAAATTCTTCACCGATGAATTTGTCTATCGAAAGAGTATGTTCATTGTTTGTTGTTTGTTTTGTCTTTTGGTTTACTGGATTATTCATTTTCTGAAAAATATTTATACAAAAGATTAATTGAAAAAACCCTTCATTGATTGTTTAGTGTCACTGAATAAATTACGAATGAACATTTCATACAAAAAAAAATTAATACAACATACGTAAAACACTCTCTTTAAACAGGACACTGTCAACAAACATTCGCGCAGGCCATGATTATATAACTGAAAATTAACTTCACCCTAACTCAAAATTTGTTTTCATATCGTTTATATATGATGAAATTCCATACGTAAGTTTTGAAAGATGTGCAACTTGATTCTTCAATTTATTTTACTTATTCAATTTATTATGATTTGGTGATAACGAATCAGGCACTCGATAGTAAAAGGGCTGAGATGATTCATGGTATATTGCGCGTTTGATTTATTGGTTGACAATATACTTCAGTTTTCCATACATTTTCCCAATATTTGTTCGTTATTTTCAATAATATTCTGGATTGGTGTTTTCTCTTTAGTGTAAGTGTGTATATTTATAAGACTAGGGTTATTATTTTTGCAATTTACAAATTATATCAATGTATATAAATGTCAAGTATATTTTTTAATTCATTGTAGTTTTGCAAGTTTGTTTAGATCGAAAGTAAAAAACTTGTATATTGAAAACCATCGTACATATTTTAAAAATGAATTACAATAATCACTAAAAACATTGTAAATAAAGATAAATGGCCCAGTATTTGAGTCGGCCCTTGGCTGTGTTCAGATTCAACGCTCGACGTCGGGCGTCGAATGTTCCTAAAGTTGCAGATTATGGCGTTTTGACACCAATTTTACCTGCGCGCTTTCGAGCGGCGTTTCAATCTGAACGCTGCGTCGGGTGTTTTATAATACATTATGTCTCTTTTTGGGTTATATTTTCATTAAAAAACAAAAATTAGGCAGTGGTGTAAATAATGATCTCTGACCTTTTATTGGAAATTGTTGAATGATATTTTTATAAATTAACCTCTTTGCGAATGCGTATTGTCATCATAAATAATGTCAACTGACATCATATTAGATACCCATAGACTTAATAATATAATATATGGACTGCGCTCAAAGGCGTTTAACTTGGCAGGTTTTCGGCGGTGACCGGACAAATCGTTAAAGTCAGTTAAAGTCTAATCAGAACACGTCAATTCGTAGCACGTCAAAACAGAATATGACATAGGCCGTGGTTATTCTAACTAGCCTTTGGCCGGAGTAGGTTTTAGTAGTGGAAATACGCATGCGCACAAAAATTGACTGTTGATTATAAATAGCCCTGCTGATATTCTTCACCTTGTAAACAATAACAAATATCACGTGATTTTGACAGATGTCAGTTTAAGTGGCTATTTTACACCCTATGTTTGTAAACAATAACAAATATCACGTGATTTTGACAGATGTCAGTTTAAGTGGCTATTCTACACCCTATGTTTGTAAACAATAACAAATATCATGTGTTTTTGAAATATGACAGAGACAGATGATTAAGACAGAGACAGATACTGTCAGGTGACAGTCCATGTGGTTAAATCTAACCATTTTTTGTAAACAATTGATAAACCGTCCTTCATTTCCTCTTAAGTATACAAACGAAGTATATTTTTATAAATACATATAATTTTATAATAATATAGTGAAGTTTTATAAGTATTTACATTTAAATTTCACTTAAGTTATGTAAAAGGTTGAACGTTATCAATATCTTCGAGGTTATATTCTGGATTATACAAGCTACTCAATGTATCAGAAGAATCGATTATCAAAATAAAATACCTTAAATTATTAAGATTTAGTGTTTTTTATATAAGTGTTGTGAACTTTCGAAATTAAGTCATTTGAGTGTATGAGAGCAATGCCTGTGGGAAATCATACTCTCAAAGGAGAGATTTATAGTATTACATTCGGATGAAAAAAAAACACATAAATGCAATGTTTGTGGGAAAAATTTCTCTGGAACCGGATCTTTGAAAAAAAAAATCATTTGGATGAAAAACACACGAATGTATTGTTTGTGAGAAGATATTCATTTTTTTATAGTGTTTGGTTATGATTATGGTTTGTGTTCTTTTGGTCTGTGATTAATATATACATAATTTAAGTTGGTGGACTTTTCCATAATTATGTACACAAGCAAACCATTACATCGAAAGACTCAACCAAGTATTAGTTGTCTATAAGCCTTGTTGAAAATTTGGTACCCACCAAAGGAATATGTCTTGAATTATTGATTATTATTTTGATGGTGTACAGTGTATGTAGATTATTGAAATGTTCCACAAAAGGAATGTCTGTTACCCATGGAACGAGGAGAGCCTTGGATAAATACGTTTGGACAAGATATTATTAGTATAGAGTCAGTATAGTGTTGGCTGACAGAAAGATGCTCTTTTACCAAAATCTTTTAAATTTTAATTAATTCATTAATAGGTGTTAATTTTATAAACAGAATGAATCGCTCAAAACAGGGCAGAATGGAGAAAAAAAGCGAAAAAACTTTGCTGCAAAACCATGCCAAACAAGTGTAAATTGCGCCAAATTGGATTTTCTGACATCTTCACATCTAGCTGTTTGTCATAGAAAAGCATAGAAGAGTGCGTATTTCTACTCCTAAAACCTACTCCGGCCAAAGGCTAGTGTTATTCTACACCAGGGGTGGCGAACCTTTCTGGGTCCGCGTGCCAAAAATCCTCAAATATTATTTCTCGATTGTCTGGCGTGCCTAAGCAGTAAAAAAGTAAACAAAATAAAAAAAATAAAAAATGAGTTTTTTTTCTGAATTTTACTAACAAGCTTAAAAATTACAATAGATTTACTTAAAAATAAAATCATAATCACTAAAAATACACATTAGTTATTAATTAATGAGATTTTTGCTGTTGTACATTCGATGACAATTTCTTAATATCTGGTTAATATTTCGTCACTTTTAGTAATACACACGACCAACTGGATTCATTAGTCATTCTATTCCTTGTATTACATTTTATGAAATTCATTTCTGAAAATAATGACTCACAAGAATATGTAGATGAGAAAATTGATAATATTGCTCTCGCTAGTTTTTTTTAATCGCTAAAGACTTCTGGAATGGCGTTCCAAGTTCTCATTATTTCTTCTTCTGCATTTTTATTAATTATGTTCGTTAATCGATCACTTTAAATTATTTCCAAAACATTTCTCAAATCAACAAATTTTTGTTTCCATGTCAAACTCGATTGGAGTTCGATAAATTGCATTTCAATGTCTTCTAGATTTAACCATTCGAAAATCTCCGAATTGAAGTCATCTGCTGATAGTGTGTCTGGATATAAAATAAATTTTGATGTCTTTTCAAACGTCCTGAATTGTTTAAATCTTGAAGAAAACTCGTTAATTATTGATCGAATAACTATAAAAAATTCTTTTGTTAATTTGATTAAATCTGGCTTTTCTTCTGCAATTTTTTTTTTGTATTTGGGAAATATTTGAAGGTGCTAGTGATACCCTCCTCCCAAGAGGCTTTGAGGTAGAGCTCACTTTTTTCAATGTCAAAAATGGAATTTGATATTCCACACATAGTCGCTGAACGAGATTGGAAAAAACTAAACAAAAATTGAGGCCGTGGTCTGACAATACACAAATGTCAAGTGTCAGCGCACAAACGTCAGACGGCACGGTCATGTCACAAGATAAAATGATAAAATTTGAAATAAAATAAATAATTAAAATTGGTAATAAATTAGGACGTCACAAATCAAAATTAAATAGAGTCAATATTGGACGTCACAAGTTAAAATGGATTCAATAAAATAAATAACTTAAAATCACACAGCCGAAATATTGTCACATAAAATAAAAGAATGTCACAAGTATTGTTTTGGGGCACACATAATTTTCTCTTCTCGGCCATGGGCGTGCTGATGCACCACCAATGCCGGAATGGATCGTCGTCGATGGGCGAAGGGGCAAGGCTATCGGCGACAGCAACCTCGGGTCCCAGACACCGGCAGATGCCGGTTGGGTGACTGGCGGGAGCGACAGCGGCGACGCGAGTTTCAAGGAGACGCAGGCCGTCGCTCCAGAGTCCAGCGCGACCCAACAGCGTTTGGAACACTTTCCAAACTCAGCACCCGCTTCGGTCCAGGAAAGCGGCTCTCTCGCCGAATGGTGGTGCGCCGATCCATCTCGGCACTCCAGGTGGTCACATCCATGGCTGCCGGTGTTGAGCGAGCCTAACCGACACCCTCTGGTGCGGTTTGCAGCTGCTCTGGCCACAGTGAGCGCGGTCCGTGCAGACACGACGCGTGTCTAATTTCGACTGTCAAAACTTTTCACCTGTCACATATTTTAGGTTGTGTTATTGTCATATTTTTTTCACATTTTATTTTTCGTAAATATTAGTTTGTGGTCTGATTTGGCGTCGAATTCAAAATAAAAAATAACGCGAACAGGAGAGGTCGCGTCACTAGATGCAACGTCACGATCGTAAATTTGTAATTTTGCTTGAAATGCTTTGATTAAATCAAACATACCAATAATCGTTTTGTTAACACCTTGCAGTTTAATATTTGATTTATTTAAATGTAAGCACAAATCAGTAAAAAAACATTAATTTTGAAAGCCACTCGACGTCTAGTAACTCGTTATATTTTTCAATGAGATTCTCATTAATTAAAAAAAGCTTAACTTCATCCAAACACTCGACAAATCTTTGAAGAACTTTTCCACGACTTAACCATCGCACATTGTTGTACATAAGTAAAACTTTAAATACTGAGTTTACCTCATTTAATAATTCTAAAAATTTTCTTTTGTTTAATCCGCGTGCAGATATTAAATTGACCAATTTTGTTACAAGAATCATAACATCTTCCAGTGACTGAAATCCGTGCTTTGAGCAAAAGACTTGCTGGTGTATAATGCAATGAAAGCCCAGAACGGAATGTCCAATACGTTCAGTAAATAAACTGATATAACCATTTTCCTCTCCAGTCATTCTGCGAGCACCATCTGTCGTTACTGATACAACTTTGGAAAGATCTATTTCTCTTTCAGTGAGTGGTTTTACAACCGCATTGCAAATATCGATTCCTTTTGTTGTTATTGCTAATGATACTAAACTGATCAATTCTTCTTTGATAAAATTTAACTTAGAAATCCTTTGCGTGCCATCCAAATTATCAAACGTGCCACCTGGGCACGCGTGCCCTAGGTTCGCTATCCCTGTACTACACCATTATTATTGTTATTGTTTTTTTATAATAATAATAATAAACTGTGATATTTCTATGGATTTGGCCATAGTGAATTTTTCCTATAGATAATTGTACAACCTTGTAAAACTCATACAAGACACAAATGTCTCGAGGAGTGTCTCGGGACAGTAAAACACGAATGTCTCGGGGCAGTAAAACAAATGGCTGCCATAGAAAAAACAAAATTATGTCGCTTGTCAATTCTCTATGATTTTTTAGCTGTCACCTGTCACTTATTTTGCATTTCAATTTTTAACAGGAATTGTATTATAAATACTTATTATTATTTTATAGTATTCGCTGCTGAAAATTCAATCTAAATTAATTAAACCGCTTCTATGTTGTCCAGTTACAAATTTCCTGTAATTCAATTATATACAAATAAGATATGTAAAAAGAAAAAATCAATAATTTCACTGTGAAACGGCAATTATTCTTTTCATAATGTATTTTCAAAATGTTCATGTACATAATGTTTTTTTTCCTAAAATACACTTGAAAACATGTCATATTATACTAAAGTCCTTATTCTCTATAAACCAACGATGTTTTTATTTTCATCCACTGGCTGCTAGAATTTCGTTGGCGTCAAATATCTTGAGCCATTTCGCCAAGAAGGGGGCGATTTGCAAGCAAAACACACAAATTTGCGCACCCAGAATCCCGGAATACGCTTGTAAAGCGAAACTAACACACTGACGGCATGGTCCAACTAAAATTTGACAGCGGAAAGCCTCATACTATTTTGTATTGCGGTTTGGAAGTGTTTTGAAAAACAATTTATTTAATTACAAAAAGGCTTCAAAATTATGTGTTTTGCACCTGGATGCAATCACTACAATGACAAGCATAAGTGTAAATTTTTTACATTTCCCAAAAATCAGAAAATTCTGAAAAAATGGATAAAATACATAAGGTATGTTGAACCACATGTGTTTGTGTATTGTGGCGTGCAGTGTTTGTTACTAATTTTATCATTATTTGTTCTTAAATAATTGGTAGATTTTAATTTGAAATGATAACTAAATGTAACTTCCTGTGTACATGTATTTCTCGTACTTTTTTGTTTTACCTAAATTATTTGACAAGGTAAATAATATGCATTTGTATATTACAGGAGAGCTGATTAGACTGCCGTCGAAGCATTCACGTATATGCAGTTGTCACTTCAAGGATGGCAAGAAATCTAATTATCCGCAGATATATGAGCGAAATAAGAAGAAGGTTTTTGATTTTGTTGGACCCAAAAAAACTTTGAATGTAGGTGCTGTTCAAAAAGTACTTCATGAAACAGAAAATGCACCTAGCACCGTAGACAATATGTTGTCTACGGCTGAAAATACATTATTGAGACATGAAAATGAACGACTTTGCAGTGAAATAGATGCCTTAAAAACAGTGCTCTGGTGCCTCAAGATAATAGAAGGGAATGATAAACTCATTCGGTATTACACTGGAATGCCCAACCAGGAAATATTAAATGTATTTTTATCTTTATTTAGCGACATTGAAGTCAATTATTACTTTGGTTGGAAAGTGACGAGAATAGGCCAAAATGATCAAATTTTCATGACATTGATGAAATTGCGTCTGAATTTAACACATACTGATTTAGGTGTGCGATTTGCATGTAGCAAGCAAACGATCAGTAATGTGACCATTATGTGTATGAAGGACTAATGAGTGACATACCATCTCAAGCAAAAAACAAAACTTGTCTGCCAAATTTACAAATTGTCGTATGGTGATCGACTGCACTGAAGTTTTTTGTGCCACTTCGAGAAAATCAATGACCAATCAACGGTTGACGTACAGTCACTACAAACACAGAAATACGTTTAAAGCTCTTGTGGGTGTGGCTCCTAATGGAGTCATCACATACACTAGTGATTTATACCCAGGCTCAACTTCAGATAAAGCTATAGTTGAACACTCCCAACTTCTTTTAAAATTTAATGCCGGGGACCTGATATTGGCTGATAAGGGATTCCTGATATCGGATATTTTACCTTCTGGGGTTTCAGTCAATATACCTCCATTTCTGACCATGCAACAATTCACACCAAGTCATGTTTTTAAAACGACATCAATTGCGCGTGCTAGAATCCATGTAGAACGAGCCATTCAACGAGTCAAAGGCTATTTGATATTTTTTTTATTTTTTTTTATTGAGTAACATAATATGAACATACACATAGTACAAATATTTAAATTAATACATTTTTTACATACACACACATACATATACACATAGTGAATATGAAAAAGGAATAGATAAAAATTTATTGTTATTTTAAAGATTTGATTTTTCTTTTAATGTCATAATATTTTTGTGTTATTTTTAATAATGGCAGGTAGTTTGTTAAAATATTGTATACCCAGGTATTTATAGTGATGTTGGGCATGCGTCTTATTACATTTCGGTATCATCATATTTCCTATGAGATGCCGTCTCTGTGTACTCAATAGATTTTCAGCCCGCTTTCCAAAGGTATCTTTATGTATTTGTTGTAAAGCAATATTTTTATATAAATTATCTAAATCAGGTACTTGGAATACATCAAATAATTGTTTTGTAGGAAAATTTCTAGGTTTTTTGAGAATGACCTTAATTATTAATTTTTAGTGATTTTAAGTTAGTCTTATATGTTCCACCCCAACCAATAATACCATATTGTAAAAGAGATTGTACAACACCATAGTACACTGTCTTTATTATTTTTACTTGCAGTATATTACGAAGTCGCACAAATATATAAATCAGTTTTCTTACTCTTTTTACAAGTTGTTTCAAATGTTCTTTCCACTTTAACTCTTGGTCTATTGTAATTCCTAAATATTTCACTGATTTATTTATCTGTAAAATACTACAATCTACACTTAAACATTGTTCATTCTGATTTTGTTTGCATATGTTACTATGGATTCTGATATCAATATGAGGTGGAATGGAGGAAGAGTTTATTGCGAACAGTACACATATTGTTTTTTCCGAATTTAAAAATAAAACATTTTTATCAAACCAATTTTTAATTACATTTATATCACTTTTTGCTTGTTTGGTCACAATTTCCCAGGTGTCACCACTTACAATTATAGCCGTGTCGTCAGCATATGAATAAATTTTACTCGAGATTTTCAATTGGAAAATCATATTTAAATATATTATAAAAAGTAATGGTCCAAGTACTGTTCCTTGTGGAATCCCGAAAGTGAGTATCTCTGGATCACTTAGAACATTATTTATTTTCACATACTGTTTCCTATTTGATATATATGATTTCAACCAATTAAGAATTTTTCCTTTTATAAATAAATAAATAAATAAATTAGTATGTCATGTGAAATGCTGTCAAATGCCTTGCGTAGATCAATAAATATTCCGATACATTTTTTATTAGAATCCATTGTTATAACCATAGATGTTAATTTTGCAATAGCATCTTGGGTACTCATTCCACTTCTATAACCAAACTGATTAGAGTTTAGTATATTATTTTCTTCAAGGTAACGCGTAAGTTGATTTTTAACGATTTTTTCAATTATTTTGGCTATATTTGATATTAGTGAAATTGGTCGGTAATTAGTCATTTCCTCGGTGTTGCCGTTTTTAAATATAGGTGATACTATGGTTTTTTTATAATTTGATGGGAATATTCCTGTCTTAAAACTCAAGTTGATTATGTGTTTTATGGGAGTGCTCAGGTAGTTCTTCATCTGCTTCAGGATTGTGACGGTAATCCCATCATATCCCGGTGCGGAGCCTCCTCTTAATGTCATTATAATATTTTCAACATCAGTTTTTGTAACAGGGCTAAAATATGAAGTTCCATTTAATACCATTGAGCATGAGGTATTATACGAATAATTTGTTACTGTGGTATCATTTTGTATTTTGCTTGCTAGTTTATTACCTACATTTACAAAGAAGTTATTAAATAAGTAGGCACATTTTTTAGATTCAGTTTTTGCATTAATAATATCCTGTAGATATCGAATTTTTTGTATTTCATCTTTTTTTTTCTTCGATTTACCAATTATTTCATTTATAGTCTTCCACTTAGCTTTGAGGTTGTGCTCACATAATTCAATTTGTTTAATATAGTACATTTCTTTGGATTGTCGAATGATATTTGTCAGCCTATTTTTATATTTTTTGTAATAATATAAATCTTGAGTATTTTTTTTTTTTTTTTTTTGTATATTGATATACAAAATACAATAGAACAATGTCCAACTTGTCTAAAGTACAAACTACCAGAATTGCCATGGGAAAAAATAGCAGTAGACTTTTTTGATTTTGATAGTAAGAAGTATATGATCACAGTAGATTACTATTCAAAATTTATTGAGGTTTGTCAATTATCTAGCAATTCGTCAGAACATGTAGTAAATGCATTAAAAACAATATTTGCTCGCCATGGAATTCCAGTCCAGCTTATAAGTGACGGAGGACCACAATTCTCCTCACTTGAATTTGTCAAGTTTGCCCAAAGTTAGGGTTTCTCTCATGTCAAAAGTAGTCCTCACTATCCCAAATCCAATGGCATGGCTGAGAGCAGTGTAAAAATAATTAAAAACCTTCTAAAAAAATGCAAAGATTCAGGAACAGACTTGTTATTAGCTTTATTAGATCAAAGAAATACACCGAAAGGCGATATCTTCTCACCATCTCAGCTTCTTCAATCAAGAAGATTGAGATGCAACCTCCCTATAAAGGAAACACTTTTAAAGCCATCAATTTTGCCACATAAGGATCTTAAAAAAGTCAGATTTAATGTAAATCAAAAAATAATTAAATACTATAATAAGTCGGCCAAAAATCTACCTCCTCTAGCAGTAGGAGAGTCAGTGTTCTATAAGCACAAACCAGATAGCCATTGGTTACCAGGTTCAATTAAAAGTATAGGAGATACACCTCGAACGTATGAGCTATGAATTCATTAATAAAAAGATGCATCTGACGACACCATTATTAAAAACTAGTCATAACATATCAGAAAATAATGTTAATATGGAAAATGTAAGAAAAAGTAGCCGTATAAGCAAACCATTAGTGAGATTGAATCTGTAAATAGAATGTTAGTCAAAATTGTCTGATCACCTGTTCATGAAATATTCATTGTGTAAAATAATAGGTAGGTCTAATCTAAAAAGAAACAATAATATAATGTAGGTATGTTATATGTATAAAATATAGTCTTTCTTATGTAGATAGAATATTATATAAGTAATGACAATACTTTTTTCAACTTGTCTTTATTTGTCTTATCACCCATTATTTGTATTTCAAATGTCTTTTATCTAATTGTCTTTACATGTAATTCAATTGTCTTACTACTCATATTTATTTGTATTTCAAATGTCTTTTATCTAATTGTCTTTACATGTAATTCAATTGTCTTACTACTCATATTTATTTGTATTTCAAATGTCTTTTATCTAATCCTCAGGCATGGGAGCACCTCAGGCATGGGTGAAAACTGTGTAGTTCTGAGAAACAGACGTAGCCCTCCAATTAATATTGAATGTGATTTAGAAGGGTTAATTTGAAGACCGTGTTTTTATTCCAATTAAGAAATTTAAATCAAAAGCAAGCAAACATATCAAAATTATAATTCATTAATTTGGAGGGAAACAAAAAAAATCACCTTAAATTAACACTTTGTGGCGCAACCGCCGATGGCGCCGCGTAGCTGAGTTACACCGGCAGGCGCCATCTTGCCCTGCGCCGTATTCACAGCCCGTCTCCTATTTAAGGGGAAGCACAGCGCGCCCAGACCATTCCGTCATCCAGATCTCGAAGCTAGGCATCACGCTGCCCGACCGCTCGTCGTCGTTCAAATCGTCCGCGTTTCAAATTTACATTTATATTCATTAAATAATAACTCGACATTTCTGTACCAAGTAATATTAGTAAGCACCAATTGTAATCATCAACTTGATAAATAAAAGAGTAAGTTCAATTTCCTGTTACATCTTTCAATCTGTCAACCATTCCTACCTGAGTAATATTTGATAATAATATTTAATCTATTGTATACGGTATCGCAGTTGCTTGGTCGATCAATCTGTGGCTCAGCTGTCGGGACTCTCCGAACAGACGGCCTCCAGGTTCGAACCAAGCGGTTGAGATATCATTTGGGTTGTATGTAGCTGAAGGCGGACAAACAGGTAATACCTACACGTCCAACTGACCGACCTTACCACCTCAATTACAGGCGTGTATACCAGCTCACGCTGGTATGCAATCGCTTCCAACCAAGTGACCACTCTGACACTTGAGTAAGCTCTACATACTACAAATACCTTTTTTCAACCCCAAAACTGGTGACCCCGATCGTGTCTCTGAACACCCACCAGTCCAAAACTGGTGACTCCCGATCGTGTCTCTGAACACCCACCAGTCCAAAACTGGTGACTCCCGAACGTGTCTGAACATACCTTCTAAACAGTCCAAAACTGAACGTGTCAACCGAACGTGTCTCTGAACACACACATACCTTCAGAAACTGGTAAGATTCCGAAATTTTTATATATGTTATATTGTGGTAATTGACTGGTAGCCATTGCGCGACAACCAAGTATTGTGTAAAGTAAAATGAATAGCTATATTTAACAGAACGATTATATGTGTTCAATAATATAATACTTAATATTTGTATAACACGACAGAAATAAAAAGATTTAATGGGAAATAGGTATTAAGCATCGAGGTCTGGATGAAGCGAATCTGAACGGGTAACTTTTAAATTTTTTTAAAAAATCGTTGTATAACTAAAACCCGCAAATTACGCAAGCCCCGTTCATTCGCGTTATTAAAAAAAGCGTAATTTAAATATAAAAAAATCGACGCAATATAAAAAAACATTCATATAAGTAGAACTAAGTACTAACTAACGCATATAAATATATATGCAAAATTATTCAATGATAATATATTATTTTTTTAAGTATTAAAAACGCTCATACGCAAATTCCACCTAACTCAAAATAGTTACAACTGTTTTTTAATATGTATGTAATTATTTAATATGTACTTTATATTTTTTCATGACTGACGAGACGCAAAAATAACACAGAGGAAACGATTAAAAAAGCTACCTAAAGAAACCAAAATTACAAGGAAATAAAGAGAGGAAAATAAATAAATACATACAAAAGACGAAGGTATAAAAATATAAAGCAAAAAGCCAGAGAAACGAAACGCCAAATAGAGGTATAAAAATTATAATATTACTAAAGTCATTCTAAAAGCCTAAAGTCATTATAAATATTTTATTTTGTTCATAATTGATAAAACGCAGAGAAAAAAAATAATATTTAAAAATAAATTTCAAAAAATATTTATTCTTGCTAAATATCGTAATACGTAAAAATAAAAAATTATCAATAAAAAATAAATATTACATTCCTAAATAAAAATTATAATCATAAAACCGTTATCATAAAAAATAAAAAATTAGAAACATATAGCTAAATAATTAATATATTCGTGAAACGCATATTTCTATGTAAAAATTCAGTAAACCAAATATATATTTCATGTTCAAGAATGTTACAACGCGCCGATCGGTAATAAAAAAACGAAGGTAAATGAACTCCAAACAAAAGAATAGCCGTATGAACTCGAATAACCCATGAAACCGCGATAAGGAATTAGAAAGTGAATAGAATAAAGTCAACAACCTTAGGGGCTGATGAACTCGGTCACAAAAACTCTAGCAAGCAACAATTTAAAACATTACTGAAATATTAAATAATATTATACCTCACTTTATCGAACAAATTAACAACGCAAAGCAAATAATATAATAAATTAAACATTAAAATAAAATATATATTAATTCTAAATATAATTACGGGAATAAAAAATTATATACAATTACAATTATATAAAATTATTTAAAATAAACTACGTACGCAAACGAACATTATAAAATATTTTTAAAAATAATTTTTGTATAAATAATATTTTGAAAATAAAATAAACTAATAGTCATAACATAAAATAGAAAGCGAATAAAAATAATAACTAGCTGTAAATAAGCATTGTAATAAAATATAAACATAAATAAATAAAACTAATACAAAAAATATTTTTTTTTGTACAAAATATTTTTCAAAAAAAAAAATTATAAAAAGGAATAATGAAATAAAAATACATTGATAAAATCCCAATATTTAAAAACTTATCAAATAATTTAAAAATAATATTTCAAAATAATTTTTCGATTTTTTAAAAAAAATACTTAGACTTTTAAATTTATAACATTTTTGCATAAAATACTTAACTAAATAAACGTGTCAATGGACAAAGCAACAAACAGAGAACAAGACAATAACGATGACGGACATCAAGAGTACAGAACAGAAATATATGCAACCAACATAAAACTACCAAGTGTGTGGAGACAGAAAATACACTTATGGTTCTACACAATAGAAGCCCAATTTGCCAACGCACGCATAACTAAGGACGAATCAAAGTACCACCATGTGCTGGCAGCCTTGGACGCAGAGACGATGTCATGCGTTGCGGATGTCATACAAAACCCACCAAGCATAGAGAAATACAAGAACTTAAAATCAACATTATTAAATCGACTCCAAGAATCAGAAGAAAAACGACTAACGCAACTTTTACACGGAATTCAATTGGGTGACCAAACACCATCAGAACTGCTACGAAAGATGAAGAATCTAGCCGGACCAACATTGAACAACAACAGTCTCATCAAAAGACTGTGGCTAGAAAGACTACCACACAGGGTGCAAGAAATAATATCTGCAATAACAACGGATGATGTCTTGGTACTCGCCACCACTGCGGACCGGATAATGGAGGTCAACTGTAGAACAGAAGTACTTGCAGTAAACTCTACTCCAACTTCAAGCAACCCCTGCTCAAATAACGAACAAAATACAATAAACATTTTATTAGGAATGCAACATCAAATACAGAATTTAACAGAAAAAATACAAGGATTGGAATTACAACAAAGACAATCACGCCCATGCTTTAGAAATCAACAAAGGGATCGTTCGAGATCACGATCATACAATAGAAACCGCTTTGACTACAGAAATAACAATAATTACCGGCATCCAAATAAAAATCAAAATTTCAAAAATAAATATAATACGTGTTGGCGCAGATGACAGATACTTCCTTTTTGTACCTATCCTCATCTTCCTGACATACCTAAAATCATCATACCTACATCCATACCTGAACGTGGCAACAACAATCTCGCCTCTGTTCGCGCGCGGGCCAGCCACGTTCTCCAGTCTCTCGAGAATACGCGTCTTTGCACCATCTCGTGTTACATAAGCGCCGTGCGCCATACATATAAAAACATTAAAATACGTTCGCGGCTTTCGCACGTATATTACAGACAATTGTGAACATAGTTTTGTTGAATCAGTGACGAGAAGGAAGGACAAACGCGACAGAGGAAAAGAAGAAAACAGCTGGCACAGTAAGTCCACTCCTTTTCATTTTCCGTCTAGTCCAATCTGTTCTTTGCCGATATCGCACATAAATATTTTGGTCCTTTCGAGCGGATCAGTAATTCGCAATTACTGACTGTATAAATTGAAGTAATTAGTTCGTGATTTCACACAATTATTTTCATTTATATTTATGTTCACAATAGTTGTCTTAAAATAGATTATTTATATATAAAAATAATCACCTTTTATACATTCTACGTATATATTATACGTAGATTATATCTAAACATATTTTTCTGTATACCTACAATATATTTAAATTTTGTAAATTTAAATATAAAATGTCCGACAAAAAGTTATTGTCGTTACAAGCTAAACGCGATCGAATTATATCGCGATTACAAATAACATATGATTTATTAAAAGATAACTCTAAAAAAGATATATTTTTATCGCGTTGTACCAAATTGTTGGATTGGTATAATGAATTCGAATCATTGCAAGAAGACATACATGAGATTCTTCTATCTTTAGAAAATAAACAGAATGAAATTAGTCAGTTAAATGCCATATCCACGCAAACTGATCAATTATATTTTGAAATCCTATGTAAACAAAAATCCTTTCAGTCAGATATATGTGAAACATCCAAAGTTACAAATATACATAATAATAATATAAGACCGCCGATTATTAATCTACCTACATTTAACGGTATCGATATTAAGTCTTGGTCATATTTCTATTCTATGTTTAAAAGTGTTATCCACGATGTACCTACATACTCAAATATCGAAAAATTTCATTACCTATTGTCTGTTGTATCTGGGCCGGCGCTAGGTATTATTAAATCTTTGCCTTTAATAGATGAAAATTATCACATCGCGTGGGACATATTAGTAAATCAGTATCAAAATTCGCGAATATTATTTGCTCATTATGTCGACGAGATTCTGAATATTCGCACTCTGCAATCTGAATCCGCTTCCGAAATTTCTAAAATTTTAAATACTTTTCAAGAGAATATTCAGGCTCTGGAAAGTATGAAAATTGAAAATTTATTTGATAAGTTTATCGCGCACATGGTGATAAAGAATTAAGACGTAACCACTCGTCGCACTATTGAGTCGAAGCTCAAAATTGAAGAAATTCCTAGTTCAGAAACTGTCTATTCTTTTCTTAGAAATCATTGTCGCACTCTAGAAATTGTAACGCCAAATGTTAGTAAAGAGAAAAAAGGTCATATTAAAACATTATTGTCATCAAACAATTCCCATTTTTCAAAATGCCCTTTGTGTAGTGGAGCACATTTTCTATATAAGTGTGCTCAATTTATGGAAATGTCTCCGTATCAACGCAAAGAAAAAATACAGAGTCTTAATCGTTGTACTAATTGTTTCAAACAACATGCTTATAAAAACTGCAATTCAAAATATACATGTCGAACATGTAATAAACGCCATCATACTTTATTACATTTTGAATTTACGCCCTCTAATGATTCGACGCATCAAGGCACCGGCGCGGGCGTCAGTGCGCCGGCTACGGCCCTGAACGCTAGAGCCGCCGACCGTTATAATATGTACTCGTCTCGAGCCAATTCAGTTTTATTAGGGACGGCGCGGATCCAAATAAAAAATAATAATAATATTTTTGAATGTATACGCGTTGTTATCGATAGCGGTTCCCAAGTTTTTGTGATTACATTGGAATGTGTACGACGTTTAAAATTAAAAATTAACAAATGCAACATACCTCTAAACGGTTTAGGAAATTCAATAATAAATAATTGTTTAGGTATAACAACCTGTTTTATTAAACCGAAAAATAAAACAGGACCAATGCTCAAATGCACCGCTATTGTGATAAAAGAAATTACGTCACATCTTCCTGCATGTAACCTTTCTTCGAAAATAATATCACAATTTCAAAATTTATATTTAGCCGATGAGTTTTATCACAAACCAGGTCCAATTGATATGTTATTAGGCGCTGATATGTACCTAGATATAATAGATAGTAATAATCACGAAATTATTCGTGGCACCCCTGGTGCAATTAATAGTATATTTGGTTACATAATAACGGGACGAATTGAAATGAAACAACATGAAATTTCTTCTTCATTTTTAATTGAAACAAATACCTCTTTATGTGACATGATAAAACAATTTTGGGAAGTCGAAGAAACACCTTCGTATTCGAATTTAAATACGGATGATAATTTAGCTGAAAACATTTTTGCGTCAAAACATTATCGCGAGAATGACGGGCGATATGTTGTACCGATGTTATTGAAAACAGAAAATATACCTATCAACAATTCCTTTCAACTCGCAGACACGCGATTAAGGAAATTACAATTTCGTTTTAAAAAAAATCAAGATTTAGCAAATACCTACGGAAAATTTATACAGGAATATGAAAGTTTAGGACACATGAAACGCGTTCCTATTAATTCTGAATCGTTTTTCTTGCCCCATCACTGCGTTTTTAATCCTTCTAGCGATACGACGAAGGTCAGGGTAGTTTTCGATGGATCAAGTAAAACCGAACCTGATAATATTTGCCTGAATAACTTGCTTCTTAGTGGTCCAAAACTGCAAACAGAAATTCCGTGCATGATGTTAAATTTTTGATTTCATAAATATGTTTTCACTGCAGATATTTGTAAAATGTATCGACAAATATTAATATTACCATCCGACCGTAAATTTCAACATATTCTTTGGAGACAATCTCCTGATAGCCCACTCATTGATTTCGAGTTACAAACCATCACATATGGATTGTCGAGTTCCCCTTTCTTAGCAATCCGAACTTTACGACAACTGGCCATGGATGAAAATTCAAAATATCCGGAGGCTGCACGGGCACTTGTGGAAGACTTTTACGTCGACGACTTAGCCACAGGCGCTGAAACCCTCGAGTCAGCCTGTCAACTTAAAAATGATATAACTGCACTGTTAAAACTTGGACAATTAGAGCTAAGTAAATGGCAGTCAAATTCGCCTTCACTATTGAAGCAAGATTTTATCGGAACTTCTGAATCAAGATCGTTTGATAATACTGAAACCGACAAAATTGTTAAGTTATTAGGCATTCAGTGGCTCCCCCAAACTGATAACTTTACCTATGATATAAAAATTATACCTACTGAGAGCTGTACAAAAAGAAATATTTTGTCAATTGTGGCTCGACTGTTTGATCCATTGGGCTGGATTACCCCTGTACTCTTTTTCGCAAAGTGCTTGATGCAAGAGTTGTGGAAACTGAGGGCCGATTGGGACGATCCTGTTCCATCCGATATTCAGAATAGGTGGAATACATTTGTTGGCCAACTGTCACTTCTTCGTACCTTAAAAATACCTAGATATTATAATACATTAAGCACCAGTCGCTTGATCCTCGTACGATTTTGCGACGCGTCACAACTAGGTTACGCGGCCGTCGCTTACTTAGTAAATTTAAATACAAATACTACTCATCTTATGATGGGAAAATCGAAGGTAGCCCCCTTAAAGACACTGTCTATTCCACGATTAGAATTGTGCGGTGCTGTACTTCTAACCAAACTTATTAAATACATTATGTCATCCGTTAAATTTTCTCAACAGATAGAAAACGGTTTTCTTTTTACGGATTCGACTATTGTGCTAGCGTGGATTAAAACTCCGCCATATTCATTAAAAACATTTGTCGCAAACAGGGTTGTCCAAATTCTGGACAATGTACCCACTGCTATTTGGAAACATGTTATCTCGGAAGAAAATTGCGCCGATTGCGGATCTAGAGGCCTTCTTCCAAAAGACATTGTTTCACACCCCTTGTGGTTTTCAGGACCTTCTTGGCTTCATAAGCACAAGAATGACTGGCCGTGTTCAGTCAATATCGAACTTGAAAATATACCTGATATTAAATCAGTAAATACGAAAACTTTGATATCTCAATTAGTACCGAATTCTATGTTATGCAAATATTCGTCTTTAAATAAATTACAACGCGTTATTGCGTGGATATTACGATTCGTTAATCGATGTAGAAAAGTCAATATTAGTAAGCAAAATCAATTATCTCTTACTACATTCGAATTAAATGCTGCACTTACAAAAATTATCTGTATTGAGCAAGATACATATTTTCTTGATGAAATAAATAAATTAAAAAACGGCATCCCATGCTCACGTCATATTCAAATTTTAAAGCCATTTTTGGATTCATGCGGAATCCTCAGGGTGGGCGGAAGATTACAATATTCAAAATTACCATATGATAGTAAATTTCCTATTTTACTTCCGAAAACATGTCATTTGGCATATCTCATAATAGATTACTATCACAAAATATATCTTCACGCCGGACCGCGAAGTCTTCAATCCGCGAAAATATTGGATATTGGGAGCACGAAACAAAATTCGTTCTCAACTTTCTAAATGTATTATATGCCATAAATTAAAAGCGACTGCGTTTCCCCCACTCATGGGTGACCTACCACCCAGTCGTGTCCAGCAAAGTCGTCCTTTTGCAAAAGTAGGTGTCGATTTTGGGGGTCCTTTCCTTTTGAAAGACCATAAGCGACGCGGAGCCAAATCTTCAAAAGCGTATTTATGTTTATTTGTTTGTTTATCCACCAAGGCATTACATTTAGAAGTCGTATCTGACTTATCGTCTGAAGCATTTTTAGCGGCACTCAATAGATTCACAGACCGCCGTGGTTTGTGTTCGGAAATTATTAGTGACAATGGTACGAATTTCGTTGGTGCGAATCGTCACTTGAAGGATGTATATAAGTTTTTCACAACCTCACCACAGCGTGAGAAAATTTATGATACGCTTTCAGAACGGGGTATCATTTGGTCTTTTTCTCCTCCATCATCACCACATTTTGGAGGTATTTTCGAAGCAGGAATAAAATCTGTAAAATATCATTTAAAACGGGTCATGGGTGAAATTCAATTAACTTACGAGGAATTCGCTACGCTGTTGACTAGAATCGAAGCTATTCTTAATTCCAGACCTTTATTTCAAATAAGTACTGACCCTGAGGAGGTCTATGCACTTACCCCAGGTCACTTCCTGATTGGTGGGAATTTAATGTCTGTCCCAGACTATGATTGGTCTGAATCTCCTTCAAATAGGCTTAGTCGTTGGCAACATCTCCAGAAGATGTCTCAACACTTCTGGAAACGCTGGCACAACGAATACCTCAATACCTTACAACAGAGATCAAAATGGTCAAGGTCTACTCCAAACCTAAAAGTAGGACTGTTAGTACTTATAAAGGACGAACGTCTTCCTCCTTTAAAATGGGTTTTAGGAAGAATAACACATGTCCATCCTGGAAAGGATAACGTCGTTAGGGTTGCTACTGTTAAAACCCAAAGCGGTACTTTTGTTCGTCCTGCATTAAAATTATGTCCATTACCGATTGAATAGGTAAACATAATGTATTTTTTTTTATTTTTTTTAATTTTTCCACGACCAGTTTGCGTCTTTATTTTCTTTGTTTACCTTGTTGCGCCCTCGCTTTATTTAATTTGTTTTTATTTTTCTTTGTAAGACCATGTTGCGTCTTCGCTTTATTTTTTTTTTTTTTGACCATGTTGCGTTTTCACTTTATTTGTTTTTTAAGACCTACTTGCGTCTTCATATGTCATTTGTATTATTGAATAAAATTTTGTTTTGTGTACTTGTATATAATTATACTCATATTATGTATACAGACAACTTACGTGAACATAAATATAGGATATATTGTGTTTGCTTTTCTTTTTTTTGTCAACTTTAATTTGCAGACCAAATTAGGTGGGCGGTATGTTGGCGCAGATGACAGATACTTCCTTTTTGTACCTATCCTCATCTTCCTGACATACCTAAAATCATCATACCTACATCCATACCTGAACGTGGCAACAACAATCTCGCCTCTGTTCGCGCGCGGGCCAGCCACGTTCTCCAGTCTCTCGAGAATACGCGTCTTTGCACCATCTCGTGTTACATAAGCGCCGTGCGCCATACATATAAAAACATTAAAATACGTTCGCGGCTTTCGCACGTATATTACAGACAATTGTGAACATAGTTTTGTTGAATCAGTGACGAGAAGGAAGGACAAACGCGACAGAGGAAAAGAAGAAAACAGCTGGCACAGTAAGTCCACTCCTTTTCATTTTCCGTCTAGTCCAATCTGTTCAACAAAATTATAATAACGAAAACAAACAAAAAAAACAAGATGTATGTAGGTACCACCCAAAATTCGGTATAGAAGCACATAGATGCCAACAGCCGTGCACATTCAATCAGCCGGAAAACTTATAATGCGGCAGGTGTGCGAGACAACACCGTCGCATATAAAGCACCGTCTCTTCATACAAGACATAGCCAGTGGCGTGCAATATCTCGTAGACACAAGCTCCGAAATTAGCATAATACCAAAGTATTATAAAAATGACGAATCAATAATATCTACGGACAGCATCAACACACCAATATATGCAGCTAATGGAACGTCAATACCTACATATGGCCACAAAATAATACACTTGAATCTCGGTTTACGCAGAAACCACAAATGGAAGTTTGTTATAGCCGACGTAACCAAACCAATCATCGGAGCAGACTTCCTAACGAACTACGATATTCTAGTCGACTTAAAAAGAAGAAGTTTAATTGATAGAACAACGGGCATCACCAGCAGAGGATGTATCTACAAAACGAGCGTCACAAATATCGCTACGGTTCAAGCAACATCAAAATTTCAAGCAATAATACGAAAATACCCGTGCCTGACAAGGGCACACATGTCACAAATAGAGCCAAAACATGACGTAACTCACCATATACAAACAAAAGGTCCTCCAGTAACCACAAAAGCAAGAAGACTCAATCCAATACAACTCGAAATAGCTAAAAAAGAATTCGCATACATGATAGAACAAGGCATATGCAGACCGTCGAAAAGCAACTGGTCTAGCCCACTTCATATGGTAAAGAAGACCGACGGAAGTTACAGAATGTGCGGAGACTACAGGCGTTTAAATTCCATAACAAAGCCCGATAAATACCCAATACCACAACTGCAAGACTTTTCGCACAAGTTACATGGAAAAACCATATTCAGCAAAGTAGATCTCGCAAGAGCCTATAATCAAGTAAAGATGGAAGAAAAAGATATACCTAAAACTGCGATTTTAACAACATTTGGATTATTCGAATTTACGCGAATGCAACCAGGATTATCAAACGCCGCACAGAGCTTCCAACGATACCTACACACAATTACAAGGGATCTAGAATTTGTATTCACATATATAGATGACATCCTGGTCGCATCAAACAACTGTAGCGGGTGCAACCAGCCGAGTTGACCACCCACTTCAAGGAGTAGGGGGACGTCAGCCGGCTATTTAAGGCCCTGCACACCACATCCCGGGGTCCAGTTTAACCAAGGCCAGCGATAGACAGTCACTCTGCTCGACTCACATTTCGATTCCGCGCATTCATCGATCTGTTTTATTTAAATTATTTAATAGTCAATTATTGAAGTATATACCAATCTTGAATTATAATTAGAGTCAAATTATCAAATAAACACGTAAGTCAAATTCAAACTATTTTAATACCTGTCTGTAATATTAATTAATTTATATTTCTTCTGATAAATTTATAAATGTTTTATGGTGTGGCGTGGGTACCTCATTCTGCTGTGTAACGCTCTTTAATTAGCTTGCAACTAATTACCGAGTTACGCACGGTAGGATCGAGTACACACGCGACATCATTTCGCGTTGGATTTGGGGAACAGGCGACAGGTTACCACCTAGTGCCTTTCTAGACCGGAGCACCCTTCTGTAAATTAATATTTAAATCCAATTCCCAACCTAGCGCGAAAACTGGTGACCACCGAGCGCGCAGAACAGGTATATTTTTTTGTGTAAAGATAATATTTGTAAAATAGTGTGTAAAACTGGTAAAACCCCATCTCTGTTGCAATTTTGTCGATTTTTAATTTATATTGAGCACATGACATCAAATTTGTGATAATAATTTTTTTTGTGTAACAAACCTATATATATATATATATAATCTGTTATCAGGAACAAATTATAATATTCGTTCAATAACAATTATCAAGTCACTTTGCACATTCTAAACTCATACGACAGAGATTAAAATTTTATTGAATAATAATTATTTCGGTTATTGGACCTGGTTAGACTGAACCCTACGGGTAACTTTAAATATGTAATAATTTAAATTCATAACCGTGCGCAGGCCCGTACACAGCGCACATTGTAAAAAAATATAAAAAATCGACATAAATAATTCACATAAATAGTTTGTAAGTATTAAACATACGCTGTAATAGTATGTTATCTCTAATTGTTATAAACCCTTGTAAAAAAACACATTTATAACGTAATTATAAGTAATATAATTAGTTATATTGTCGTATTCAAAACTAAAATATCGAAACTGGTATCGAATAAATATATGCTAAATAAAATACCTACTAAAAAATTGAAAAATATTTCCATATGTCAATATATAATAATGTGTATTTATTTTTTTTCATGAGCTAAAACTACGCAAAAACGGACCAAAAAAACTACCAAACGGAGGTAAAATAACGGAAGGAATACCAAAAAAACTAAAGGAGACTAAAAAAGATAAAAATATAAAAATAAAGAACCTAAAGAAGCATGAATTATGCGCAAAAACAGCACGCATAAAAAGATAAGTAAAAATCACATTTTATTTTATTAAAAAAAGCCAAAGTAAATTCATTTGTTGTAACATAAAATCATTGCAGAAATAAAAAAATAAAAAATATCTATCTAAAAATTCATGTAAAATCCTTATTTTTAAATACCTACAAGACAAATAATTAACATGTAAAGTAAATACGTAGGTAAATAAATTTTAGTATTATTGCTTAAAAATAACGCATAAATGTTACACGGAATGTGAATTAAAATTATTGTCTAAAAAATGTCACAAAAAAACTTGTTTACCATGACGCGCACATTTTTATCGCGATAATAAAAATATGTAACAAAATTAACCAAAAATATTATTTTAATATTATTTTGCGGTAGTAAAAAAATATTCTGTAAAAAATTACAATAATAATATCTTCCCGAACATCAATCGGAATACATTATCTGATACCTACTTATGAAATAGGTAGAATCGTATAGTGTAAATTTAAAATATATAACCGAGGTAATAATAATAAAAATATTCTCCACGAAAAAGTCACGAAATCGAAGCTCGAAACGAAACATTAAATATATTCAAAGTATATACAATAATTATATTCCATTGAGCGTACAGTGCCGTGCACATTTGAAACAAAAAAATAAGAAAGATAATAATGGTAAATGTAACAAAAATATTTATTTTATAATAGAATAGAAATATTGTATCAAATAATAATTAAGTACGAAAGCAGTCATATTAACAAAGGTATAAAAAACGAATTTAAAATACAAAATCATAACATAATTTAATAATCTATAGAAATATCGAGTAAACATCATTGAAAAATATATTCCACTCCGCGCTACTGCACACCGAGACAATACCGGGTACGTGGACGCAATACGACAATACGACAATACGAAAGTCGGAGTACGATAAAAATACCGAAATACCAAAATCTAACACCGCGGTGAATCACGCATGAATCTAGGACTATTCGCCACCAACATTTGATAACCACCAACATTTATTTAACATTTATTAGCCACCAACGTAATATAACATAACTCATTGGTAATATATACATAACTTGTACTTTTATTTCAGATTAAAAACGTTTAAACATTTATTCATTTTAAATTATTAAATCAAATATACATTTAAATTTAATAAATAATTATATACTATTTAAAAACAAAGCATTTAAATACTTTACGCTGAATATATTAAATAAAAAAATAATTTTTTTTTTTTAATTTTTTTAATATAGTTACCTAATCACAATAACAACAAACATATATACGTATAGGAACGTCCACAAACAAGAAGACCTATAAGCATCGAACAAAAATAAACTTTAAAAATATTTACAATTTAAAATTCATATAATTAAAACAAAGCAACTTCAATTATAATATACTGATAATAACATAATAAATAAAACACAAAAAATTATATTTTAGTTTAATACAACTATAAAAATATTTTTATTTTTTTTTATTTTTAAAAAAAAAAAATAGTTATAATATTTTTTTTATTTTTATTTATATTTATAAACTGTAATACAACTTGAAGAATATAACTCACATCAAATGTTATACGATAAAATGAACATCATGGACAAAGAAAATACAGAACAATCGTCACAAGATCAAGCAACCGAAATTTATTCAACAAACATCAAATTGCCAAGCGTATGGAGACATCAGATACAATTATGGTTTTTCACCATAGAAGCCCAATTTTCAAACGCAAGAATAACTAAGGATGAATCCAAATATAATCATGTATTAGCCGCATTAGATCGCGAAACCATGTCATGCGTCGCTGACGTAATACAATTTCCGCCAAGTATGGATAAATACAAAAACCTCAAACTCACACTTCTGAACCGTCTACAAGAGTCTGAAGAGAGAAGACTCACCCAATTACTCCATGGAATACAATTAGGAGACAAGACACCATCAGAACTATTGCGAAGGATGAAAAGCCTAGCTGGACCAACATTAAATAACAACACGTTAATTACAAGATTATGGATAGAACGACTACCTCATCGTATACAAGAAATAATTTCAGCCATTAATACAGATGACGTCACGGTACTAGCCACAACAGCAGACAGAATAATGGAAGTCAATAGCAGAACCGACGTTCAAGCAGTAAACCTACCATCAACTTCTTCATTGAGCAACACAGCAACAAGCGACCAAAGCACAGTAAACCTACTTTGTACAATGCAGCAACAAATACAAATGCTAACCGACAAAATAACGGGACTTGAAATTCAACAGAGGCAATCAAGGCCATTCTACAGAAATAATCAACGCGACCATTCAAGATCAAGATCCACAAGCCCAAATAGATATCAAAAATATAATAATAATAATAATTATAATCGGCAAAACAAACGAAATTTTAAATACAATTATAATAACAATAACTTCCAACAAATGCCAAATAATAATAATAATAACTATCAGCAAATGCGTAATAATAGATAGTCAAAATAGTAGTACTAATAATAATATAACATTAACCTCTGAATCAGATATTCGCGATTTTTGGTCCAAAATTTGGAGTAACGATATAAAACATAACAATTCGGGCCCGTGGATAAAAGATGAGGAGCTGAATTTTGCTGATGTGGAGGAAATGAGTTTCTCTGAAATAACTTTAGATTTATTAACAAAAAATATTAAAAAATCTCATAACTGGAAAGCCACGGGTTGCGACGGAATAAATAACTTTTGGTATAAACGTTTCACTTCTTTACATCCACTTTTGGCTAAAAATTTATCAAAATTAATACGACATCCTCAAAATATTCCAAATTTTCTTATTAAAGGAATAACATATTTATTACCTAAAAATAAAAATATTAATAATCCTTCTCAATTTAGACCGATAACATGTTTACCTACGATTTATAAAATTTTAACTTCCTGTATGACGGATTTAATTTATAAACACGTAGATGAAAAAAATATTTTATCGGAAGAACAAAAAGGATGTCGTAGAAAATATTTAGGATGTAAAGAACAACTAATAATTGATTCAGTAATTCTTAAACAAATACAAACTAAAAATCGTAATTTACATGTAGGATATATTGATTATAAAAAAGCTTTTGATAGTGTACCGCACTCGTGGCTTATAAAAATATTAGAAATATACAAAATTAGCCCAATTTTAATAAACTTTTTAAAATGTATTATGTTAGGCTGGAATACAGATTTAAAAATAAATTTAAATTCTAATAAAATATCTATTCCAGGAATTAAAATTAAACGCGGAATTTTTCAGGGAGATTCATTGAGTCCACTTTGGTTTTGTTTAGCTCTTAATCCGCTTTCTAAAATGTTAAATGAATCTAAGTATGGAATAAAAATTAACGGTCATCCACGGTCTAATATTAAAATTTCGCACTTAATATATATGGATGATATAAAAGTATATGCTAAATCTGATTCAGAATTGGAAAAAATGATTAGGATAATAAAAGCATTTTCAGATGATATTAGAATGTCTTTCGGTTTAGATAAATGTAAAACTTTACATGTCGAAAAGGGTAAAATACTAGAAATGGGTGGTGATATTCAAAGAATTTTTCAAATAGATAGTTTGAAAGGGTTGGAGGTTTATAAATATCTAGGTTATCCGCAGTCTAACAAATTAGACCACACTAAAATAAAATTTGATATTAATATAAAATTTAAAGATAGAATTACGAAAATATTAAAATGCAATCTGTCAGCTAAAAACTTAACTAAAGCTATTAATAGTTGGGCAATACCGATATTGACATATTCTTTTGGAATTATTAAATGGTCAAAAACAGATTTAGATAGTTTAGAAAGAACAATTAGAACGCGTTTAACTAAATTTCGTTGTCATCATCCTAATTCCGCGATTGAACGAATCAATTTGCCTAGGAATTTAGGAGGTAGGGGTATAATAAAAATAACATCGTTACATAATAATCAAATTGAATCGCTAAAAACTTTCTTTCACAAAAAATCTGATAGTTCTTTAATGCATAAAGTAATCTGTGAGGCGGACAAAACTTTAACAACATTAAATTTAAATTACGAGAATGCCAATAACAATATTATAAATATAAATGACGACCTTCTAAATTCGTGGCTAAATAAAATAATTCATTCTATACATCCAAAATTTCTCAACCAACCTTATGTTGACAAAATTTGGTCAAACAAATGGTTGAGTATTGGTGATTTGGACGCGGATTTAGAAGGTTTTATAATAGCAATTCAGGATAGAGTAATAAAAACTAAAAATTATCAAAAATATATAACAAAAGACATAAATGTAGTTGATGATAGTTGTAGGAAATGTTTGGCTTTTCCGGAAACAATCGATCATATAATATCGGGCTGTTCTTTTCTCGCGCAATCAGAATATACATTTAGACATAACCAAGTAGCAAAAATAATACATCAAAATTTAGCTATTAAATATAAATTAATTGACGCGATAAACATAAAACCATATTATGAATATGATCCGATTTCATTTTTAGAAAATAATAATATTTCGCTTTATTACGATAAAACAATATTAACTGACCGGTCAATTCAACATAACAGACCCGATTTAATAATACATGATAAAATTAAAAAAATAACATATATTTGCGACGTTGCCATTCCAAATTCTAGTAATATAATAAAAACTTTTGATGAAAAAATTAGAAAATACACCGCTTTAGGTAATGAGATTAAAAGACTTTGGCATTCTCGTAAAATAATAATATTACCGTTCATTATTTCAGCCACTGGCATTATTCCAAAATCGTTAATCCGTAATTTAGAAATTATAGATTTATCGAAAAATTTAATAATAAAAATGCAAAAAACGGTAATTATGAATACATGTAGAATCGTTAAAGATTTTTTAAACGTTAATATTCGGGAATCAGTAGGGTTGTTAGGTAGTATAGAGACCTCCTCAGAGCCTAATCCTTTGATATGTTAAGTATCTGGATGGGTGAACCATTCCCAATTGAAAGCTTGATGATGCGTTTGTTGCATTTTATTTTGCTCTTTTAAATAATTTACAATTTACGCATTGATCTGCTAATTCTTTTGAGGAAGTGTATAATGGTAATAATAATAATTGAGTGTTATTATTTGTAGTGCTTAATTGTTATTAATATCATTAGTAAATCGGCCAGCGCCGTAGAAAAAAAAAAAAAAAATAACGATAACGTCAAGCCGCTGGATATACATATGTATACCACATCAAAAATATGGAAGTCAAGCAAAATACTGTCGACAGCCTTGCACCTATAACCATCCGGAAAACTAAAAATGCGACAGGTGTGTGAGACAACACCGTCGCAAATGAAGCATCGTCTCTTTCTACCAGATATAATCATGGGCGTGCAATACCTTATCGACACAGGAGCCGAAATAAGCATCATACCAAGATACCTAAAAAACGACAAGGCAACCATCGCTACAGACAGTATCATCACTCCTATTTACGCAGCAAATGGAACAATAATACCTTCATATGGACACCGAATTATCAACTTAAATCTCGGATTACGCCGGAATCACAAATGGAAATTTATAATCGCTGACGTAACCAAGCCGATCATAGGGGCAGATTTCTTAACCAATTATGATATATTGGTGGACTTAAAAAGAAAATTACTTATTGATAAAAAAACTGGGTTGACAAGCAAAGGAACCGTCTATAGAACAAGTGTTATAGACATAGCAACAGTACAGTCAACATCAAAATTCAAAAAAATCATACGAAAATATCCAAGTTTAACAAGAGCAGATATGGCACAAAAAGGATCAAAAACAAATATTACTCATCATATTCAAACCAGAGGACCACCCGTCACAACCAAAATGAGAAGGCTCAACCCATTACAATTAGAAATAGCAAAAAAGGAATTCGCATATATGATCGAACAGGGAATATGTCGCCCTTCGAAAAGCAATTGGTCAAGCCCTTTGCATATGGTAAAAAAGCCAGATGGAAATTATAGAATGTGTGGAGATTACAGACGCCTAAATGCAATAACAAAACCAGACAAGTACCCGATTCCACAACTTCAAGACTTCTCACATAAGCTACACGATGCAAAAATATTCACTAAAATAGACCTCTCAAGAGCATATAACCAAATAAAAATGGAAGAAGAAGACATCCAAAAAACCGCCCTACTAACGCCATTTGGACTGTATGAATTCACGAAAATGCCACCAGGACTGTCCAACGCAGCACAAACGTTTCAACGACATCTACATAACATAACAAGGGACCTAGAATACGTCTTCACGTACATTGATGACATTCTGGTCGCCTCCAAAAACATAAACGAGCATGAGAAGCACCTCGACAAACTTTTCGAAAGATTATCCGAAAACGGATTAATTATCAACCAGGATAAATGCAAATTCGGCGTAGAAGAAGTACACTTTTTGGGCTACCGAATCAACAAAAACGGAAGTACACCAATACCAGAAAAAGTGGAAGCAATAATAAAAATTGAACCCCCAAAGGACGCAAAAGGACTCCGACGTTTCATGGGCATGCTAAATTTTTACAGAAAATTTTTGCCAAACGCAGCCGAAACGCAAAAAATATTATTCGACCAATTAAAAGGGTACACCAAAAATGATAAAAGAAAACTACAATGGACAACTGAATTAAAAAAAGCGTTCGACAAATGTAAGCAAGATTTGACACAAGCCGCACTACTCGTACACATAAACTCCTCGGCAGAGATATCAATAATGGTCGACGCATCAGATCACGCCATGGGCGCAGCACTTCAACAAAAAACGGATAACAGCTGGCAACCTATATCATTTTTCTCCAGAAAATTTAATAGCGCACAAGAAAAGTACAGTACGTATGACCGAGAACTCACCGCCATCTACGAGGCGATTAAATATTTCAGACCACAAATAGAAGGAAGAAACTTTGTAATAATCACCGACCACAAACCGTTAATTTTCGCCTTTAATAAAATCAAGCTCAACTCTCCTAGACAAGAAAGACAGCTGAATTATATAAGTCAATTCACCACGCGCATCAAACACATATCAGGCGAAGAAAACATAGTCGCAGATACTCTATCAAGAATCGAAGAGATAGAAATAACATCAAACATCGACTATATTAAAATGGCAAGAGAACAACTCACAGACAAAGAGCTCAAGAAAATGCAGGAAAATTCATCTCTATCACTGAAGAAAATCTCAATACCTAACTCTAACAAAATGTTATGGTGTGACATCTCAACCAACACGTTACGCCCATATGTACCAATCACAATGCGAGAAGAGGTAATACTATCGGTACATAAATTAAGTCATCCCGGAGTAAAAACAACATCAAAGCTATTAAAACACAAATACATTTGGCCCAACATTGACAAAACAGTAAAAAATGTTGTGAACAACTGCATCGAATGCCAAACTTCGAAAATTCATCGCCACACTGTAACACCTTTGAAACAATACAAACCAGCAGATGGAAGGTTCAAGAATATACACATAGACCTGGTGGGGCCGCTAACTCCATCCAGAGACTACATATACCTGCTGACGATAATTGATCGCTACACAAGATGGCCCGAAGCGATCCCATTAAAAGACATGTCTGCAGAAACCGTTGCAGACGCTCTCATGTATAATTGGATAGCAAGATTTGGCGTCCCGAATTCAATCACGACCGATCAAGGCCGCCAATTCGAAAGCTCACTATTCAATAAACTGATGAATAAGCTCGGAATAATACATAACAGAACGACTGCATACCACCCACAATCGAATGGGATGATCGAACGTTGGCACCGCTCATTAAAAACATCACTAATGGCCGCAGGAAACATATCATGGTCGACGACATTACCACTGACACTCCTAGGACTACGAACCGTAATCAAGGAGGGGTCAGACTATACACCAGCAGAGATGACATACGGAACAACCCTCAGACTCCCCGGAGACTTCTTCGAAGATGGACCACCTGAGGAGCAAAACACCTATGGACATAAACTACAGCAGACAATGTCAGAAATCCGACCTATCCCAATAGCAAATCACGGGAGAAAAAAAACATTTGTGCACAAACAAATGGCAAACACCAAATATGTCTTCTTAAGACATGATGCTGTGAGACGACCTCTACAAAAACCATATGACGGACCATACTTGTTAATAAAGAAAGATGACAAAACGGCTACCATCACAATCAATGGTAAAAACAAACAAGTATCATTGGACAGACTTAAACCAGCATTCTTCCTGAACGAGAACACAGACTACGGCGTAGAACCAAGCAGTAGACACACCACCTCTACAGAACAGAGATGGACGTCCACGCCACAGACGCACCAAGCCACTACGCCAGATGACACTTCAGATGACACTCCAGATGCCACCCCAGAACGGCAACCACATACAACCACTAGAGCCGGAAGACGAGTATATTTCCCGGAGCGATTCACCAGCTACAAATATTTCTAAGCTGAGTAATTTTTAATCATTTTTATAACCTGAATAATTTCTATTTTTAATTTTTGTATAATTGTAATATGTATTCAATATAGAAAAAATTTGGTCAATATTCAACTAATACTTTGAATATAATATTTGAATATAAAGTCTTATAAAATCACAACTTGACCAAAACCAAATAAGAAAATGCTGTATACTAAGAAAATGCTGTGTAGAAATGTAAATTTAATTGTAATTTTATCTTCTTGTTCAAATTACAGTACATGTAAAAAAAGTACATTGAACAAGTTAATATAAACAATATTTTTTTTTAAATGTATAAGTATAGAAATAAGAACATGATAAATATATGACCTATAAATTTTTATTAGTAAAATAAACTGCTATATATATATGTAATGCCATTTCAGGTAAACAATATAAAATTTTTCTGTATTTAAAAAAAAAACATATGTCATTGTTACAGACAATCATAGGAAATGCTGAGGAACGGACCAGGGTGGCGCTATCCAGCTGGCAGGGGGGTGATGTAGCGGATGCAACCAGCCGAGTTGACCACCCACTTCAAGGAGTAGGGGGACGTCAGCCGGCTATTTAAGGCCCTGCACACCACATCCCGGGGTCCAGTTTAACCAAGGCCAGCGATAGACAGTCACTCTGCTCGACCAGCGCCCTCTGGATTTGCAGTTTTTGCAGTTATATCATGCCGTAATGTATGAGAGAATATTTTCCAATATGGCCGACGTATCAGTCGGGGGTTTACGCGTCTTGGCGTCTGTTTTTGCATAGAAATCAGTACATTTTGATTCGTTTTCGGTTAGTGTTGGTTTGTCGTGCTGTTTTTTAAATCTCCGTAAGTACAAATATAATTGTTTTTATCATTTATTTATTAATATTAAACATTAGTATGTCTGAATGTCTGCATTAGATACATCTTCGGTCTGAAAAAGTTTGACCATGTATCGGAATTTCGTACAAAACTGGGCTGGTCTTCAATGGGCAAACGCAGGGATGTTCACACACTCTGTCTTCTCTATAAGATTTTGTATAGTGAGGTGGCACCAAAGTATCTCAGAGACAGGTTTCATTTTTCATCGGAGCATGGTCTTCCTCTGAGATCGGGTAATAACGGTCTTCTTGTGATTCCCTCCCACCGATCGGACTTCTACACTAATTCTTTTACTGTTCATAGTGCTAGGCTCTGGAATCAACTTCCCGTTGATACTCGAACCTTACCATCATTTTTCTCTTTCAAACAGCGGGTGAAACTCTGATGTCTCTCTTCCCTCCCTGCCTCATTTTCCTCCTTACCACTATCTCCGCCCCTTCCTTTTTTCTCCTTCCCATCCCCCTAAATGCATATGTGTGTTTATGTGTGTATGTATGTATGTGTGTGTATATGTATATATATGTTCTGATATATATGTTCTTATATATTCTTATATTATTTTTATTTTCTAAGGTTGACTGGAAGATGTTAATTTTATTAACAAGTCCGCCTTTTGGCTTTTTTAATGTTTTAACTTGCTCTTGTTTGCACTTATTTTGTTATGTTATTTTAGCCAATAAAGAATTATTATTATTATTATTATTATTATTAGTTAAGCGTTTTCATATTATTTTGTGTGGTTATTTACCATAATTTTTGATATATAACGTAAATACATTGAAATGTAATGTCAGAAACATTTTCATGGTTATGAAATATTTTATTGATACAATATTGTCGTTAAAATTGTAATCTAATGTTTAGAAGTGATTAAACACAAATTTATTATGATATAGTGCATATTATTTAAGAAAAATATATATAGGTATATTTCGAAATATGATCACACTAATGCGACTAAAATGTGACACGGCGATCGTATTTGTTCACAATCATATTATTGGGTTGATTAATATTTTCATTATTGAATTATTTGTTTTTGTCATAGAATTATAATGTGTTTTTGTATGTTTATGTTTAAATTTAGTTTTTGATTGTATAACGAACTAATATACATGAATAGTATTTCGATGCGTTTATTTTTCAAAATTTCTCCCAAACCACCTTACATGTTTTATGGAAAACAAATTTGAGTCCATCGATTATAATGTAGACAATTTTGAGGGCATTTCTGATTTCAAATAAATATCTTTATTTTAGAAAATATATTTAAAACCGTGGCTAGGTTTGGATTGTGATTTATATTTTTTTGTATCGAGATCCTTTCTTCAGATATTTTATGTTACTGTCATGACAACCGGTATAATATAGGTATTCTAAAATTGATAAATTTCTTATTTACCCGCTCCTTATAGTTACAATATAAATTTCTGTTGATTTTGTCAATTAAATCAATTAAATGTTTTACAGAAATATGAAGGGCTGTCGTGCTCCTGGATGCCAGTCCAATTACAATAAGAAGTATACAAATTGCTTTTCTTTTCCTAAAACTGATGCATTAAGAAGGCAATGGATTCAAAGCATACCAAGAGCCAACCTAACTGCTTCTCCATATACAAGTGTGTGTATAAAGCATTTTCGCGAAGAAGACATAGTTAAGGAAGATACATTTAATTGCACAGATGGTAAGTGATTTTTCTGTAAGTGACTGACGTATGCTAGTGAGACCTGGACATGGCAGAAGTCGTACGAAAGCAGAATAAATGCAGTTGAAATGAGATCGCTTAGAAGAATTTGTAACAGAATGATATATGATAGAGTTCGAAATGAAGATACAAGGAAAGAATGTAAGATGAAGAAAGATGTAATTAACAGAATTAAAGTTAACACATTGAGATGGTTTGGCTACTTGGGGAGAATGAATGAAGAACGCCTGATGAAAATATATAAAGCTGACAGGAATGGAATAAGAGGTCGGGGGCGCCCAAGAAAAGTATGGCACGACCATGTAAACAATATTCTGAAAGATGGAAATGTAAGAAGCGTGAACAACAGATGAACGTGTATAAGACAATATATGAATGTTGATGAGGCGATGAATGTGCGTCAAGATAGAAAAACGTGGCGTTCGGTTCTCTCTGCCTACCCCGTGAGGGACATGGCGTGATGGTATGTATGTATAGATATCTGACTCCTGAGACACGAAGATAAATATAATTAGTCTCCAGAATGTAGCAACTTACTTGTTATTGGATGCATGTTAGATAATATTTAACATAGTAGTTGCCCGAAAAGCAATACACAAGAATATACCAAAACGTACAAAATAAGTTTGGAATGAAAATTAACGTTAACAAATCTTTTCATACGGCTATGAAAAGTCAAATCACATACTTCAAAAAAGAAACCAGCATGGCTACCCATGAAGTTGATTTTAAGATCAGATTCAGACTTGATGAATGACATTTTCATACTAAACTTTGATCTTAACAAAATATCTTTGATTTATGATATTTATAGTCTCACAAATTTAGACAGAAAACGCAATTTAAAACTGTGAACCCAAGACCTATCTCAGAGTCAGATATCTTACCGACAAATAAGAATCATACAAACAAAAAAATATATAAAAAATTATATATAAAGAACTCTACAATAAGTGCGTTCAAGTTTAGACATTTATTATGTTCCATCAAACTATTATTTATCATTTATCACCATAAATAAATTGACTAATAATTATGTTTCAATGTTTCAGGTCAAATCATTAATGTACATCGAAAAAGATTGAGGTTGAAAAAAGATGCTGTACCATCAGTGTTCTCCAATCTACCAGAATATTTATCAAAGAAATTGCCACCTCGTCGTAAGGAACCATCAAAAAGAAAAACAGATTTCGTAGTCCGAACCAACAAACAAAATGAAGCTTGGGATCAATCCGATAAAATCACCAAGATTTTCAACATTTCAAACCAACCTTTGAATTTTAATATTAGTAACTGGAATTTAAAATCAAAAATAATTTTATACGGTGTTAAATTTTGTCCTTTTGCTCTTGTAACATTTTTAATTATTATGTGAATCATTTGAAATTAAGATATATTTTAAAGATACCGAACTAAGTATAAAAAAATTTAAAAAGGTTTGAATTTTTTTAATAAATATGTTTTCATAGAAAATAAAGTTAATCACGTCACGGTTTTTGAGGATTGAAGAAAAAAACACATTTCTATATGTTACGTTGTTCTTGCAAAAAGGCGATATATAAAAGTGGATGTTGGTATATTTGTTTCTTTGTATGTGATCGATGGACTCCTAAACCGCACATCCGACTGCGATGAAACTTTGGGGATTTGTTCAGCGCGCACCGGAGAAGGATTTTGCATTAAAATTTATTTAAGTATTTGTTCGACTTGTCACTAAAAAGTTTTGAAAAATGAAACTATGAGGATTTGAAAATTATGCTACCAGGGTAACATATGTCGATCCAAATTTTTTTTAAAATGATCTATTTGATATTGCAATGAAACATTGGGGATTCGTTCAGTCCATACCCAAGAATGTTTTTTAATTTAAATGTATTTTTTTTAATATTACACATAACGCATTATTACAGGAAAATATTTATTAGACGGAAGTGACTGAGGAGGGACTGAAGTAATTGAGGAGACAGAAGTGACTGAGGATAGACTTAAATGACTGAGGAAGGACATAAATGACTGAAGAGAGACTGATGAAGTATGGAATAGGGACTAAAGTGACTAAGGAGGGACTGAAGTGATTGAAGTGAATGAGGAGTGATGGAAGAGGGACTGAGGAAGGAATGAAGTGACTGAGGAGGGACGGAAGTGTCTGAAGTTATGGAAGGGACAGAATAATAATGAGAGATTCTAGATTATAATCTTAAAAAATAAAACATACGGATCAACCATTTTTATCTATACACAGGCAAGACAACGTCTGCTCGGTTTTCCTAGTATCCATAGAGTCAGAGGTTTGCGGGTAGACTTGTGTGGGAGAAGAAGTATATTAAAAAGTATATTTTTTAAATAAATAGTAATTTGGCAATAATATCACCACATGTCATTACAGGGTGAAAGAAAGAGTAAATGTATTATTATAAAAATATACGCTTACCCTAAACGTGGAATTTTTGATATTCTCTTTTATGTAATTTGTTAATGAGAGAATTTGTAGTGTGTCAATGGTCTGGATGTGTATGTGTACCCTTCCATTGTCTCTGTCTTAAATATATATAATATTTAATTTTTTTATATACCTTTTATTATTGTCATCAAACCTCTTTATGTAAAATGTCATGTATATTATAAATAAGTAAAATGATTATATTATGTACAAGTATTTTCATCAGTCATTCTTTTTTCCTAGACAGAAGTATAAATTTTAATAATTGCTGTATTTTTGTACGTTGATAATTGACTACCTACTGAATGGTTCCTTACAGTTTCGATAAAATTTATAAAAGAAGGTATTTATATGTGTGAATGTATGCATGATTAATTGAATATTTTTTCAATGAAAAAGTAATTATATATAATGAAAGATATCCATGTTTAAAGTTGTATTTAGTTTGATACACCTCAGAAAAGAAGTGAGTTATGCAGTAAATCTAGACATCTAATTAAGGCTCCTAAGTCAAATTGTAAACGCTGTTCGTTATCGCCAAGCACTTGGAGATAACGTTTACAATTTAACTTAGGAGCCTGGACCTCAAGGTGTATTGATTTCTTCAATACACCATCCAGAATATTCAGCATCTTTGTAAAGGTGTATCTGACTTTTCGTTCAGCACAGGATATCTTGATCTTCTGATATATTTGTTCAATTGAAAACTTGAGTAAAGTAAGAAATATAAAGCTGTTTTTAAATGCTAATCTATTGAAGAATAATGTGAATGAATATATTTGGAAAGAGAAATGTTTGTATAGATAACAATAACTTTTGTGTTTTCCAAAATAATATGTATGAAGGATCTGAATCTAAATCAATAAGGCCATGTATGTAAAATTTATGTGTGTGGAATAATCTGTATTTTAGTTATGTAAAATGTTTTAATTGATGAACATAATATTTACAATAATGAATTTTTAGGTTACCAAATGTAGAATTTAATTTCTGAATTAGCTTGGAGAACACATGATGCTATGAACATGCTAATATTTGCAACAATAGTAACTACCTATGTATTTATTTCAAAAACTAAAAACACATCTATTGTTCAAACTTATTGTTGATAAGAATGTATACAATCTTAAAATGGGCATAACATAAACAGACTGTTTAAATCATAACTGGAAATTTGAAATGTAAACTATTAGTAGTGCCTTATGTCTAAACAAAAATAATGAATATTTCATAGAGCTGTATAATGACTATGTAAACAAAATTCTCAAAGGAAAGGATAAATCTTAATATGTTTAAATAACAGACGAATGAATGTGTGTGAGGCAATGAATGTATGGTGCTCGCTTCTCTCTACCTACCCCAGGAAAACGGGGTCCTTAACCCGTATAAAGAATTCTATATATCTCTTGAACATTATTACTCTCCACACTATGGAATAGGGGAGAGTCATGATTTCGCAAAATTTAAGCGCATTTTTTTTATATCTCATAACATGATTTCCACCTTGTTCACTGTGGCTCGGAATAAGAATATTGTTCTTTTATTGTATCGCTAATTTCAAGTTCTCCTCAATACACCATCCCTTTTCCTATTCCTGTATCATGTATTTAAAATTCCTCAATAGAATTTGAAGAAATTATTTACTCATATTTCTATACGTACACAATGATACATGAAATTGAAGTGTATGATAAACAAGAATGAATGTTTCAACTGGATACATATTTTTTAAATTCAATATCAGACATCAGTTTTCTTTGCCAGTTCTTCCTGGTAGATGTATTAGAACTGGCGGATATTATCTTGTTTATTTTTAATAAAGAAAGTCAATAACTGGTGCCATTAGTAAAGACAACTGCAGTATATTTGTAGTTTTACAGAAAATGCTTCTATGTTATTGACAAATTTTAAACAAATACTTTTGTGTTTTTTTAAAATTAAAACAACCTTTTTTCCCTAACAGTATTTTGAATATAAACCTTGTAAATATATGAGGTTTCGAAGAAAAGTTTTTTTGTGAAACAGAAGACCTAAGGAGATGGTGGGTATTTGGAAGTAATTGAGTATACATATTTTTTTAACTTTTTCTATCGACAATACTTGATGGAATTTGATTATAATATATTACAATAAAATACAGATTTATAATTTTCTTCAACTAAATTTAATTGAATAACTAGTTTCGCTCTAGACGAGCATATTCTGAGTGGTCCACTACTCAAGAGAATGCTCGTCTAGAGCAAAAATAGTTAGTCAATAAAATTTAGTAGAAGAAAATTACAAATGTGCATTTTAATAGAGTACCTATATATTATGCATCATGTCAAGTATTTTTATATGATCAAACAAGCAAATTTTTTAAGACTAGATTATGTTAAAAGACTAGAAAATGCAATTTAAAATTTCTAGGAGATAAATTTCTAATAGGGAATATCATTTGTAGTTACATAATTAAGTTTATAATTTTATTATTACAATTGGTTCTTTACATAGGTGTTCTAGATTTTTCATATTTAAACAGCTGAACGTTGGTCGTTATAGATAATAAATCATATTCAAAACAATTGAAGGAAGCTCAATATCCCTGATAATAATTTATAATATATTAACTTTATTAGTATTTTGCTGAAATTAGTCATGTGCCTAGATATTTATTTGTTTTCAAAATTTTATACAGTTAGTAAACGATAATTGAATTATAAATGTATCAAATATTATTAATGAACATATAAACAATGCAATATGAATAGTTAGTTATCAATTTACCTAGAAAAATTCATAACTCTTTGTATCAAGACTGATAAAAAATATCTTTTAATATAAGCTCTACTTGTTCAGTTTCCATCTTGGAGATTGTTTGGCAGTAAATCTCTTCCTCCACTCTGTTTGGTCTTCAGCGATGCACACCTGTTCCATATACTCCCAGCGGGAACGCCTTCTGTCAGTCGATCCCTCAATTATTCCCTCCAACAAGATGTGTAAGAGATGCTCATGTCACAACGCATGACCATCCAATTTGCATGCCTTTTCAATATGGTGATCAACATGTTGTATTGTGACTAGTTTAATTGATTTTGCTGAGGACCTCATCTTTGCATAATGTGTGAAAACCATACAGGTACAGCAAAATACTCCACACAGATTTACTAATTGTTTCCGGAGCTGCTGGACTCAAAGATCTTTGATTGTTTAAGGCAAGTTTTGCTTGTTGGATGAGATTATCTATTTCACTCTTTGAACGTCCATCTCGTATGTGATCCTGTACCCAAGATAGACAAATTGGCATTCTATATTTCACTCTATATTGGCACATCTCTAGACATAAGTATATCAATTATAATTTGAATATGGTTATTACCGTTGTTTTGTTCTGCAACCTTATGATGAATATATACTATTTCTTGTACAGAATATCTGTTGGTACAGTAGATAAATTTTAACCGATTGAAAAAAGAGGAGGTTATATTATATTGTAGGTATTATTGGTTATTTAGGTGCTCGAGATTTCTTTATATTTAAAATAAATGAACGTACCTAGTTCATTCTGGATGATAATATTGAAAACAATTGAAGGAAGCTAGATTTCCCTGATAATTATTTATATAAAATTGACAATTTATTCTGTATTTTGCTCGTGTAACAAGATACTAATTTGTTGTCATTCTTTGATATAAACTTTTTATACAATTACTCTGAATAAATATTATGTTTTCTCATATATAATCTAAGGTTTTCTCAATATTTTTTTTTATAAATATAACTTTCATAATGCAATGATGCAATATGAATTATTTAAAGATTGCAAAATTGACCTTGAAAAATTCGTAAAATGATTTTTTGTACTATGTAGATTTATAAAATTTATTTTTTTATGTCATAATGAACATTATAAATGAAAAAATGTTTTTATTCAAATCTGATCTGTCACATTCAAGTATATAAAACATGTTCTATGAACATGAGAAAAAGAACAATCCGCCAATATGGATAGCTGTCAAACTCCATACGACTGATAAGTCGGCCATTTTTTTTCCCCTACCTTGCGGCCTGTCTAGAGGAAAACGAACGACGAACAATCCAGAGGGCCTTGGCTCGACTCACATTTCGATTCCGCGCATTCATCGATCTGTTTTATTTAAATTATTTAATAGTCAATTATTGAAGTATATACCAATCTTGAATTATAATTAGAGTCAAATTATCAAATAAACACGTAAGTCAAATTCAAACTATTTTAATACCTGTCTGTAATATTAATTAATTTATATTTCTTCTGATAAATTTATAAATGTTTTATGGTGTGGCGTGGGTACCTCATTCTGCTGTGTAACGCTCTTTAATTAGCTTGCAACTAATTACCGAGTTACGCACGGCAGGATCGAGTACACACGCGACATCATTTCGCGTTGGATTTGGGGAACAGGCGACAGGTTACCACCTAGTGCCTTTCTAGACCGGAGCACCCTTCTGTAAATTAATATTTAAATCCAATTCCCAACCTAGCGCGAAACAACCTTCAAGACCACGAAAAACATCTGAATACATTGTTCAAGAGACTCGCTGAGAATGGCCTAATTATTAATCAAGAAAAATGCCAGCTAGGAGTAGAAGAAGTAAAATTTCTCGGATACAAAATCAACAAAAATGGGAGTAAACCCCTCACAGAAAAAGTAAAAGCCATTACACAGTTAGAACCACCTAAAGAGGCAAAAGGATTAAGAAGATATATGGGAATGTTAAATTTCTATAGAAAATTCCTACCAAACGCAGCGGACACCCAAAAACCATTATTTGAGCAACTAAAAGGCTACGCAAAGAACGACAAAAGAAAAATAGTATGGACAGAAGAGCTACTACACGCCTTCGAGAAATGTAAGAAAGACTTAGCTCAAGCTGCACTACTTGTGCACGTTAACCCATCCGCTGAAATAACAATCATGGTCGACGCATCGAACAACGCCATGGGCGCAGCACTCCAACAGAAAAAAAAGACATCTGGCAACCAATATCATTTTTTTCAAAAAAATTTAACGACGCGCAACTAAAATATAGCACCTACGATAGGGAACTTACGGCTATATACGAAGCAGTAAAGTACTTTCGATCTCAAATAGAAGGAAGACAATTTTCCATAACAACAGATCACAAACCATTAATATTCGCATTTTCAAAAAATAAACTCAACTCTCCGCGACAAGAAAGACAGTTAGATTACATAAGCCAATTTACAACAGATTTGAGGCATATTAAGGGCGAAGACAACACAGTCGCAGACACACTATCACGGATAGAAGAAATAGAAATAACACCCAGCATTAATTACCAAAAAATGGCAGAAAAACAAAGTAACGATAACGAATTAAAATACCTGCAAGAAAAATCGTCACTACAATTAAAAAAAATAATAATACCCGGCACCAAACAAACGTTATGGTGCGACGTTACTAATAACGCATTACGCCCATATGTACCGGCCGACATGAGAGACCAAATAATTAAAACGATACACGCGATAAGCCACACCGGAGCAAAGGCAACAAGCAAGATAATAAAGCATAGATACGTATGGCCAAATATCGACAAATCCGTAAAGAGTATTGTAGACGCCTGCATACAATGTCAAGCAGCAAAAATTCACAGGCATACGATAACACCGTTAAAAGACTATCAGCATACCGACGGAAGATTCAAGAATATTCACCTGGATTTAGTAGGCCCGCTACAGCCTTCAAAAGAATATACATACCTACTCACCATAATAGACAGATATACGAGATGGCCCGAAGCAATCCCGCTTAAAAACATATCCGCCGAAACAGTTGCAGACGCCTTAATGTACAACTGGATAGCTAGATTCGGCGTCCCAACATCGATAACCACCGACCAGGGCCGGCAGTTTGAAAGTGCCTTATTTAACGGCCTAACAAGAAAAATGGGGATCACACACCATCGAACCACAGCCTATCACCCACAATGCAACGGAATGATAGAGAGGTGGCATCGCACATTAAAAAGCTCCATCATGGCAGTCGATAATCCCTCATGGACGTCATCACTACCGCTGATACTCCTGGGGCTACGATCCGTAACCAAAGAAGGCTCAAATCACACACCCGCAGAAATGACATATGGAGCTACGTTAAGACTCCCGGGGGATTTCTTCGAAGAAACCACACCGGAAGAACCAGATACGTATGGACAAAAACTACAAGAAATAATGTCGAAAATGCGACCTATACCAATCAGCAGACATTGTACCAGACAGACTTTTGTACACAAGCAACTTAAAAACAGTAAATACGTCTTTCTCAGACACGACGCCGTAAAACGCCCACTTCAGAAGCCTTACGACGGACCATATCTGGTACGAGACAGAGACGATAAAACAGCCTTATAATAATCAACGGAAAAGAAAAAAAAGTCTCTTTAGATCGCCTGAAACCAGCCTTCAACATAAATGAAGGAATGGAACACTATGAAGACAACACCGAGCATCAACCGAATACCACTGAGGAACACATAAGGATGTCCAGCCAGCACACACAGGACGACACTCCTTCATCCAGCCCAGTATCGGAGCAACCACACACCACAACAAGAGCAGGAAGAAAGGTCTACTTCCCACAACGATTTACCAGCGTCAGATATTTTTAAAAAGATAAATAACTTCATACCTTGTACTAAAACAAATTTATACTTATAATATGATTAACTTTATATATGTATAGACTAAGTTGTACTTAAATAATTACATTACTGTGTAGTAGGAAAGACTACTTTGTACTAAAACAAATTTATACTTATAATATGATTAACTTTATATATGTATAGATTAAGTTGTACTTAAATAATTACATTACTGTATACTCATTACATAACATGTACATAGCGGTTTAAAAGAAAACCCTATACAAAATAACATAACAAATCAAATGCTTTAAAATAATGCTTTAATTTTAGGCGACAAGCTTTTGAATCGACCGAACGATAAATTCATTATTTTGGGAGATTTCAATTTATCTGACATAGATTGGGTCATTCAAGAGGGCGGAGTCGGCCTTGTACCTCGGAATCACACTTCAGCAGTAAGCTCATTATTTATCGATGATATTAACTATTGTGGTCTTCACCAGTACAACTGCATTTCGAATCAATCAGGAAGATTTCTTGATCTTGTCCTATGTAACTTCCTAGTGCAAGTCAGTCCTGCGGATGATCCTTTGGTTACGGAAGATGCTTATCACAGATCCCTTATCATAACTGCAGACGTAGGCGAGTGCGAGGTTTTGAAGGAAAACAAAACCAAAAGGCCACTTTTTCATAAGGCAAACTATGATGACATTAGAAACAACTTAGAACAGGTGGACTGGGGTGTACTCAATGCTGCTGAGTCAACAAATCATGCAATCTCTCTCTTTTACAATGTCATTAATAATATAATTTCTAATAAAATCCCTTCAAAACCAGTAAGAAAATGTTTTTATCCTCCGTGGTATACACAGTCTTTAATTAGGCTCATTCGAGAAAAAAGCAAAACTCACAGACGTTATGTTACCTACAAGAATCCTTCCGATTACGAAATCTTTTCCTTGTTACGAAGTAGACAAAAAAAACTCGCAAAGAAATGCCACGATGACTTTATTCGTGATGCGGAGGAAAATATCATTGGAAACCCAAAGGCATTCTGGTCATACGTTAAATCAAAAAAACTAACACCCCCAATCCCAAATGTATTGAACTTCAATAACAGGAAAGCTGAAGGTGGTCAAGCTGTCTGTGATTTATTTGCTGATTATTTTCATTCTGTTTACGAACCAACAGAATTACTGAGCTCTACCATTAATAACTCTTCGGCAGAATATGTTGATACAGTGGGATCAATTTCTGTCCACAGTGAGCTTGTATGTAAATACTTACAGAACTTAGATTCTAGTAAGGGAGCTGGGCCGGATGGCATTCCACCATTATTTATTATTGAATGTGCAAAGCAGTTATCAACTCCTCTATCGATATTATTCAATTTATCTCTTGATTCAGCTGAGTATCCTGATCATTGGAAAAAAGCATATGTAACTCCAATTCACAAATCGGGCTCAAAGAATGAAGCCAATAACTTACAATAACAATAACTATGTATTTTTTCTAAAGTTTTTGAAAATATGGTACCTATATGATCAAATATTTCCTGTTGTAAAAAAAAACAATAAACGATTTTCAACATGGATTCTTTGCAGGTCGTTCTGTCCTTACCAATCTCGCTTTACTTACAAACTTTTTATTAGATTGCATGGACAAACGGAAGCAGGTTGATGTTGTTTATACCGACTACAGCAAAGCCTTCGACAAAATCAACCATAATATACTATGTAAAAAACTTGCTAACCATGGTATTCATGGAGACCTACTCCGCTGGGTGTCATCTTACATAACAAACAGATCTCAGGCTGTTGCCGTGGGTGGGTTTGCATCAACTTGGAGAATGATTACATCCGGTGTACCTCAGGGATCCATTTTGGGCCCCTTACTTTTTTCCATCTACATAAATGATATCGCAACTCGTTTCCATTCTGCTAAAATACTTCTTTTTGCGGATGATATGAAGATTTTCCTTCCAATCAACTCAGTTAGTAGTTGTGTGAGCCTACAGGAAGATCTTGATCGATTGTCCCAATATTGCCATGAAAATAAACTCTTTATAAATATATCTAAATGTTACAAAATTACCTTTACTCGTAACCGTAATAAAGTAATCCATAATTATAATATTTCTGGGTCGCTCTTATCAAACAAAGACTGTGTATGTGATCTTGGAGTTATTCTGGACTCAAAACTTACTTTTGAGGCTCATATTAATAGCATAGTCACTAAGGCAACAAAGAGCCTGGGTTTTGTTCTAAGAACATGTAAATTTTTCACCAATTTCAGAACGTTCTTGCTCCTTTACAATAGTTATGTTCGTCCACATTTAGAGTATTGTTCACAGATTTGGAACCCACGCTACAGTATATACGTTGATCGACTAGAAAGAGTTCAAAAACGATTTCTAAAATTCTTAAATTTCAAATCATATAACATATACAGTTCTTATGATGAAATTGAGAAACATTTCCGAATGAAAAAAATCGTACACAGGAGAGAAGTTGCGGATCAAATGTTTCTCTTTAAAATTATTAATTCAAAAGTTGACTGTCCTGATTTATTAAATAAAATTAATTTCCATGCGCCGTTGCGAAATGGCAGATTGAACTACTTGTTTTATGTTCCTCGAAGTAACACTAATTCTAATCAAAATGAGTTTATCAAAAGGGCTTGTAACTTCTATAATGTCAACCTCTCAGCCAGCATCACACATTCTGATATATTCACCGCTAGTAATAACGCATACAAAAATTCTCTCTATAAGTGCATAGCATGAACTCGTATGTTGAATTTTTTTTTTTTTTTGTTAGTTATTTTTGTTTTTTCTAATATTATCTTTTGTATACTTTTATTTACATTTTGAGTTGTTGCTTGTAACAAAAATATAACAATTTAACTGTCATAATCTTTTTCTCATCCTTTTCCTTTCCCGTCACAGGCAAACATACATCTTAGTTATATTTAAATTTATGATGTTTGAAATGTTTTATATTTAATATCTGTGGACATATGTAATTGGTCTGTTTGTTTTTATTTTATAGTGTATTGTTCCATTTTAGTATTTTAAGACTGTATTTGTCCCTAAATAAATAAATAAATAAATAAATAAATAAAATTGTTTTTTTTATCTTTCACAGAACGCAATGTAAGGACTTTGAACTTCGAGGAGGGGTCGTGTTTCGTCTAAGAGACTGCCAGCGGGGTCTGTGGCGCAACCGCCGATTGCGCCGCGTAGCTGAGTTACACCGGCAGGCGCCATCTTGCCCTGCGCCGTATTCACAGCCCGTCTCCTATTTAAGGGGAAGCACAGCGCGCCCAGACCATTCCGTCATCCAGATCTCGAAGTTAGGCATCAGGCTGCCCGACCGCTCGTCGTCGTTCAAATCGTCCGCGTTTCAAATTTACATTTATATTCATTAAATAATAACTCGACATTTCTGTACCAAGTAATATTAGTAAGCACCAATTGTAATCATCAACTTGATAAATAAAAGAGTAAGTTCAATTTCCTGTTACATCTTTCAATCTGTCAACCATTCCTACCTGAGTAATATTTGATAATAATATTTAATCTATTGTATACGGTATCGCAGTTGCTTGGTCGATCAATCTGTGGCTCAGCTGTCGGGACTCTCCGAACAGACGGCCTCCAGGTTCGAACCAAGCGGTTGAGATATCATTTGGGTTGTATGTAGCTGAAGGCGGACAAACAGGTAATACCTACACGTCCAACTGACCGACCTTACCACCTCAATTACAGGCGTGTATACCAGCTCACGCTGGTATGCAATCGCTTCCAACCAAGTGACCACTCTGGCACTTGAGTAAGCTCTACATACTACAAATACCTTTTTTCAACCCCAAAACTTTAACCAATATTTTTAGAGACAGTTAAATAAAATATGCATATAAATTTCATATGTAAATCATAACAATATTTGGTGTACTTCACATTTATCCCTTAACCAACATTTTATTTGTTTAACGAATACCAAATGACTTTTTATATTCTTCAAGTGATTCGTTAAACTATTAAAAGTTCTTGGAGCCACAAACATGGCATGTCTTTGAGTCTTTCTTGTTTTACAACTTGGGACATTATACACATGATTTAGCCGTCGACTGACTCTATTCTGCGTTTTTATTTGGAAAAGATGAGACCTTTTATGTATGTATTTTAGACACTGTAATAGATAGAGTTTTCTTAAATCAAAAAGTTTGGAATCATCAAAGAGTGGTAATGTACGATACCTTAGTGGCTTTCGATATATTTTTTTAATTATTGTCTTTTGGAGAATCTCTAGGGGCTTTATGTAGCAACTCAAAGCTCCTACCTTCTGTGTTTAGATATTATACCTTCTGTGTTTAGATATTATGCTGAAAAAATAGGAAATTGACCCGTATAAACGTCAAATGGTCAGTCATGAACAAAAATTACCAGCGACATGTATCATAACTATCAAATTTAACTATAACTACTGATTTACGGCTGGTTATAGTTACGGCTTAAGTAACGGGCTAAATGCATAGTTATAATTTGAAAAAACCCATTTCTGTGATGACCAGTGGTAACTATAACTCTAACTTTAACTAAAACTAAGGTTGAAAAAACCACCCTGAGAGTATTCATTGCCAATGTTATGGAAACGACTGACTAGCGAGTGATATTCCGTCTGTGTGCGTGTATTGTTGTAATAAAATGGTGCTGTCTGTCTGGTGGATAGTCGCGGTATAATGTAATTAATCAGTTCTGTTAGTGTAGGGCTGCCCAAACTCGAGTGAACTATTATGTGTAAAATAACTAAGTCAAATGTTTGTCTGCAATCTGATAGTTTTAGTAATTTTGTTAAATGGAGATGGGCATTGTAATCTATTAAGTCTCTAGGAATGAAAATCTTGAAATTCACAGATCTAAGAAATCTACGTTGCACTTTTTCGATGGATTGAATGTGAGAGTTGTAATGTGGAGACCATATTGTCGAATTATACTCTAAAATACTTCTCCCTAGTGAAGTGAACAGAATTTGAATACTATGTATGTCTCAATTTTTTTGTAATTCTCATTATAAATCCTAAAAGTCTTTCCGCACGATTAACAATATTTTATATGTGGCTAGCAAAAGTTAGTTTCGAATAAAAAATTACGTCTAGATCATTAATTTCTTCTAACACATTTAACTTTGTAGTATTGATATTATAGTCATAAAAAATTGGTTTCTTAATTTTAAAAAATCTAATTACTTGGCATTTAGTGATATTAAGAAAGAGTTTATTCGAATTACACCATTCAAAAAGTTTATTTAAATTTTCCTGCAATTTCAAGCAATCATTATGATTATTAATTATTTTAAATATTTTCAAGTCATCTGCAAACAATTGATATTCTACATCAACAAATATATCAGCGATATCATTTATAAACAAAATAAAAAGAATTGGTCCCAAGTGTGAACCCTGTGGTACACCACTAGTTGCAGTAAAAGCCTCAGAGATCACATCGTTTAACTTTACGTATAGCTTTCTATTTGACAGATAGCTCTCAATCCATCCCAAAAACTACCTGTTATGAGTAGGTATATCGTCAATTTTTTTAATGGCAGATATGATTTTACTAGAATCATATTTCAAGTTTTCCTCTTGAGACAAATCACTTTCCGGTATATTCATAAAAATAACATTCTTTGATTTTTCCTTTCTTTCCTCCATTTCAATAAGAGTTTCGCACAGATCTGAATTAATTTTATTTGGCTGAATTTGTGTACTTTTAAAAATGCTAAGTTTGCCTTCCATTTTCGCCATCACAGCGGCCACTTGTGAGATAGCAGCCATAATAGTATTAGACTCCGGCATTATTTTCGCTATTTGTTATTGAATTTATTATTTGGGTTCAACATTGCGTTTGTTAGATTTATAATTGCATCATTAGCAACGGAGATAAAATTCAAGGCATCCATATTCAAGAAAAACAATATGAATAATATATTTAACGTGAGATTGTACAGCCCTGATTTTTGTGTTAATGTAATGGTGATTTACACTGGCAGGTCTGTATACTTCGCCCAAACAGTAGGTAGATACTCGATACTGTTTTTTGAATATAATGTATATTTATTGTCACAACAAATAAATACCTTTAGATTTAAGACTTCATCTATGGCAAATTTATATGAAAAAATATTATTTTGCACTCTTTTTATATGTGATAGTCACTACTTAGTACCCTTTTTCTTGCTTAAACACAGTTAAAAGAAATATTTCACCAAGAGGTTAAACAATACGTGCTTACAGTTCAATATTTTGACAGAATTAGAGATATTGGAGATCGTCTGCGAATATGTGATATTTACATCTGATAAATAGCTTTTCTCCTGAATGAGTTAATTGATGACTTTTTAATTGACTCCTCCTTATGAATATTTTCCACACACATTGCATTCAAATGGCTTTTCACCTGAATGAGTTAATTGATGACTTTTTAACTGACCTTTGCTTACGAATGTTTCGCCACAGACATTGCATTCAAATGGCTTTTCATCTGAGTGAGTGGATTGATGACTTTTTAGGTGACCTTTGCTTATGAATGTTTTTCCACAGACATTGCATTCAAATGGCTTTTATCATGAATGAGTTAATTGATGTCTTTTTAAGGTACTTTTGCAAATGAATGTTTTTCCACAGACATTGCATTCAAATGGCTTTTCTCCTGAATGAGTTAATTGATGTCTTTTTAAGTGACTCCTCTTTTTGAATGTTTTTCCACAGACATTGCATTCAAATGGCTTTTCATCTGAATGAGTTAATTTATGTAACCTTTGCTTATGAATGTTTTTCCACAGACATTGCATTCAAATGGCTTTTCACCTGAATGAGTAAATTGATGACTTTCTATCTGACCTTTGCTTATGAATGTTATTCCACATACATTGCATTCAAATGGCTTTTCACCTGAATGAGTAAATTGATGTTTTTTTAAGTTACTCTTTATTGCAAATTTTTTTCCACAGACATTGCATTAAAATGGCTTTTCACCTGAATGAGTAAATTGATGTTTTTTTAAGTTACTCTTTATTGCAAATGTTTTTCCACAGACATTGCATTCAAATGGCTTTTCTCCTGAATGAGTGAATTGATGACTTTTTAAGTGACTCCTTTGTGTGAATGTTTTTCCACAGACATTGCATTCAAATGGCTTTTCATCTGAATGAGTTAATTTATGTATTTTTATGTAACCTTTGCTTATGAATGTTTTTCCACAGACATTGCATTCAAATGGCTTTTCATCCGAATGAGTTAATTGATGTTTTTTTAAGTTACTCTTTATTTCAAATGTTTTTCCACAGACATTGCATTCAAATGGCTTTTCTGCTGAATGAGTGAATTGATGACTTTTTAAGTTACTCTTTTTTGCAAATGTTTTTCCACAGACATTGCATTTAAATGGCTTTTCTGCTGAATGAGTGAATTGATGACTTTTAAAGTGACTCCTTTGTGTGAATGTTTTTCCACAGACATTGCATTCAAATGGCTTTTCATCTGAATGAGTTAATTTATGTATTTTTATGATACCTTTGCTTATGAATGTTTTTCCACAGACATTGCATTCAAATGGCTTTTCATCCGAATGAGTTAATTGATGTTTTTTTAAGTTACTCTTTATTGCAAATGTTTTTCCACAGACATTGCATTTAAATGGCTTTTCTGCTGAATGAGTGAATTGATGACTTTTTAAGTAACTCTTTATTGCAAATGTTTTTCCACAGACATTGCATTCAAATGGCTTTTCATCTGAATGAGTTAATTTATGTATTTTTATGTAAACTTTGCTTATGAATGTTTTTCCACAGACATTGCATTCAAATGGCTTTTTACCTGAATGAGTAAATTGATGACTTTTTAAGTCACTCCTCCTTATGAATGTTTTTTCACAGACATTGCATTCAAATGGCTTTTCATCCGAATGAGTTAATTGATGACTTTTTAATTGATCCCTCCTTATGAATGTTTTTCCACAGACATTGCATTCAAATGGCTTTTCATCCGAATGAGTTAATTGATGACTTTTTAATTGATTCCTCCTTAGGAATGTTTTTCCACAGACATTGCATTCAAATGGCTTTTCTCCTGAATGAGTGAATTGATGACTTTTTAAGTGACTCCTTTGTGTGAATGTTTTTCCACAGACATTGCATTCAAATGGCTTTTCACCTGAATGAGTTAATTCATGACTTTTTAATTGATCCCTCCTTATGAATGTTTTTCCACAGACATTGCATTCAAGTGGCTTTTTACCTGAATGAGTAAATTGATGACTTTTTAAGTCACTCCTCCTTATGAATGTTTTTTCACAGACATTGCATTCAAATGGCTTTTCATCCGAATGAGTTAATTGATGACTTTTTAAGTGACTCCTTTTTGTGAATGTTTTTCCACATACATTGCATTCAAATGGTTTTTCACCTGAATGAGTTAATTTATGTATTTTTATGTAACCTTTGCTTATGAATGTTTTTCCACAGACATTGCATTCAAATGGCTTTTCATCCGAATGAGTTAATTTATGTATTTTTATGTAACCTTTGCTTATGAATGTTTTTCCACAGACATTGCATTCAAATGGCTTTTCACCTGAATGAGTTAATTGATGACTTTTTATCTGACCTTTGCTTATGAATGTTTTTCCAAATACATTGCATTCAAATGGCTTTTCACCTGAATGAGTTAATTGATGTTTTTTTAAGTTACTCTTTATTGCAAATGTTTTTCCACAGACATTGCATTCAAATGGCTTTTCTGCTGAATGAGTGAATTGATGACTTTTTAAGTTACTCTTTATTGCAAATGTTTTTCCACAGACATTGCATTCAAATGGCTTATCACCTGAATGAGTTAATTGATGAATTTTTAAGTTACTCCTTTGTGTGAATGTTTTTCCACAGACATTGCATTCAAATGGCTTTTCACCTGAATGAGTTAATTTATGTATTTTTATGTAACCTTTGCTTATGAATGTTTTTCCACAGACATTGCATTCAAATGGCTTTTCACCTGAATGAGTAAATTGATGTGTTTTTAAGTTACTCCTTTTTGTGAATGTTTTTCCACAGACATTGCATTCAAATGGCTTTTCATCTGAATGAGTGAATTGATGACTTTTAAAGGTACTCTTTTGTGCGAATGTTTTCCCACAAACATTGCATTCAAATGGCTTTTCAATTGGATGAGTGGATATCAGAGTTTGTTTTTTCTTATAGACATTAGTTTCATATCCAATATCAATACCTTGGGAGGACGTTTCTTGAACAATGATTAAATGCTCCTTAATTTCTTTTTTTAAATCTGGTACAAATTCATCTATCGGAAAATCAGTTTTTGGCTCTTTCGGAGAAGTTTCTTCGTCACTTGTATGATATAATCTTTCTTGCTTCACTTCTTTGATCTTGTCCATACTGTAAAACAATTATAAGCAATACATATTTATGATAAGTGTACATAATGTATCAATTTTCAGCATTTGTTATATTTAAGCGTCACATAAGGCAACTGATTTTAGTTGAAGTTATTTGTCGATAGCCGCATAGACATCCGTTTTCGATTTTATAAAAACAATAATAATATTTTATTATTTTCGATTTTGGACCAACCAACAAAACCCGGCAGATGCCAAACATAATGATTTTTGTGCATAAAAATATCTAAATATAAACAATTACTTACTCCGAATTCGTTGAATATATCAAATAATTTGATTGTTTTCTCAAATATTTCAGCATTTAGCACTCAAAATGTAAACCAAAATAAAATAAAACGATCCGCATTTAGGCAACGCCATCTTGTAAACCATTGTAAACTTTCATGTTTTACCACGGTGTTTTCACTTCATAGTAAAAATTTGGACATTTTGTGGGTTCCCATATCAGATTAAAGCGGCGGTAGCATCGATTTTTTTTTCAAAAAACATGAATCTACCCTCTAAATACACTTTATCTTTATCAATAAGCTTAAGAAAAAATATATAAATACTTAAATAATACTTGTAGTGAATTTAAATACACTTTTATGTAATATCTTACTCGAGACTCAAACCAGCGTTCTCTCCATTTCGTCTGTAGAAATCTGCAAGATGCCGTTACAGATTTCTACTTGTGCGTAAGGCCAAGTTTGCTAGAGGTTAAAAATCTCACTGGAATATTGTGGAACGTATTTTCACAAATAAGATGATATTTACGCCAAACAAAAATAAAACAAGAGTCCATTTTATTGCAAAAAAATCTAATAATTCGATTAATATATTTTTCCTGTATTTCTTTGTTGTTGATATTTACATAAGTATTATGATCAAGATATTACCATGGGTTATGGTATCATAGAAGCCAAACATCTATTATTTTGTTTCAACAAAATACCTTAATTCTTGGAAAACTTTCTCTTATAATGGTTTTATCATATTAACGGATCTTTGGGTCCTTAATGTGTTTAAACAATGCTTATATTTTGTAAATATGTAATTCTAATAATTTTATATTCATTGCAGGTTCCTGGAAGTTTGTACCTTTCAGCTTTGTTGGCCGACGAGACTGTTTAAATGGAGGCCTCCTATTGGTGGATGGTAGAACGCGCCCTGGCACGCGGTGGTGTAGCTCCTCCCTCGTTGCCTTCAGCGGTGAACGAAAGGTATGCCAAGTAAAGTTCAGAGGGAAAGGTATGTCAAGTAAAGTTCAGAGGGAAAGGTATGTCAAGTAAATCGAGTAAATAAAACTAAATTCGGTGATCGTGCTTTTGCAGTGGCTGGTCCATCATCATGGAACAAACTACCCCACAGGCTAAGACAAGTAAATAATATTATGACTTTCGAAAAACAACTAAAGACACACCTCTTTAGAAAATCACATGGAAATAACTCAAACTAACCTAACTGACCTGACTAACTGACAAACTTCAAATGGTTTCGATTCTAAATGTCTCATGGCATTAAATTTCGAATTTGTATCTGTTTAAATTTAAATTAAGTTAATATTAAGGTCACTAATCTAGATTTTAAGATACCACTAACTCATGCAAAAATCAATGTAAAGCGCTCTTGAGGTGAGCTCTCACGAAAACGGCGCTATATAAATCGTCCAAGTATATGTGGTTTGAGGTAGTATTGAGTGGACGCTAGCCCGGGATAGACGAATTTTAACTCACGTGTACGAAAGATAACCTATAATTTGTTTTTAAAAACGAACGTAGACAGCGAACGTTGAAAGACAAAAATCTTATCTCTGCGAGGCGTCTGCTTGATGCTCAGCATTAAATTTCGTATTTGTATGGTAGTGACTAAGTGTGTTTCAGATCCACATAACCAACGAGGGGTGAATTTAAGATAGATTAAGTTAATATTAAAAATAATTTTTTATAATAAAAATAACTTAAATACTCGCATAATAGTAAATAAGTGTGTTTCAGGTCCATACATAACCAACGAGGGGTGAATTTAAGATAGTTTAAGTTAATATTAAAAATAACTTTTAATAATAAAAATAACTTAAATAATCGCATAATAGTGAATAAGTGTGTTTCAGGTCCATATAACCAACGAGGGGTGAATTTAAGATAGTTTTAAGTTATTTTCAATTAATAAAAAGTGATATTATGTAGTGCAAGTGTTTCATCTACAGCCCCGTAACGAGAGCAGCGATTGGTAAGATTTATTATTATTTGTTTTCTTTGCTCTGAACGTTTCGTTTCCTAATTTATTTTAGCAGGATTGTCATCAATATTACACGTGCATTTCATGTATGTAGTTGATTATTTTTTTCAGCACTGTTATTCTCTGTTCCACGTGTATTTCCTGTATGTAATAATTCTTTTCAGCGGCCGTCATCACTGGTTTTCTAATTAATTTTCTTCTTAATTTTACAGCAATTTTTATTAACCGATAATAACTATTACGCGTGTATTTCTGTCAATTTAAGCCTTGTTTATTTTTATACGCTCAACACGTTCTTTCGTCTCCACCATATTTAATTATTGTATTGACTAGCCGGCATTTAAACACTTTTATCAACGCTCTTATTTGTTATATGCGATAACAATTTGGCGCTATCCAACGTGTAGCCTTTTATAAAAACAGTAGTTTTTATCGAACCACCCTGAGGTTTTGAGCGTTTACTTTTCATTTGTTTTTTTCTCGTATTAACAAAAAAAATGTTATTTCAACTTATTTTTCGTTTATTCAAACATCTTATTTTCGGAGTAGTAGAGCGCGAAAACGATGGCGGCGGAGGAGATAGTAGACGGGTTACTAGGGCAAGAACAAATGATAATGTTAGCCGCGATTTTCCAGAACCCCCAAGAAACGACCGCCCGGGAATTGAACATTTATTCCCATATTTACAACGTCACGAACTGGAAGATACGTTCAGCGGTCTTCCAGAAGAAGACCCTGTTTTATTTATCACGGCATGCGAAGCGTTTTTCGGCTACATGTTTTGTTCTCCTGCGTCAATGGTCGGCCGTACGTCTCAGAGGTTGCGAGGAGAAGCCAAGCGTTGGTGGTCTCCTCATGCGCAGGGTAAATGGACATGGGATGAATTCAAAGGTTTTTTAATTGGTAGATATGGAATAGACGTTGCCCGGTCTTCGCTTATGGCTAATTATTATGGTGACCGTCAGCGTGCGGATGAGGGTGGAATCGCATTCCTTAAGCGGAAGGAAGCGGTTCATACATATGCGACTCTTTGGAACGGCTCCGTCGGATGCTACATGTGCCGACTTAATATATCTGATGAGAGACACGTATCGCAGTATTTTAGACGTTGGAGTGATTTTCGGAAAAAAATTTACGTTCACGTCGCTTAAGGAAAAAGTTATGATGATTGATTTTCCCCGACAAACGTTGTTTCAGCCAGTTGCCGAACGTAATCATGAAAATAGGAAAACCCAACGTGACAATTCGTGCGAAAGCGGTAATAACTATAATACCCCAACGTACCGGCAGGATAATTATAATATGCGTCCAAACAACAGCCGTAATGAAAATTCGCGCCCGAACATTTCTTGATCTTGCATAGGCATTTGATACTGTGTCCCATGAACGATTACTTCTAAAATTGTCACATGTCGGTATTGTAGGTGTGACCCATGACTGGTTTAAAAGCTATCTGTCAGACATAACACAAATAGTCTCTCTTGAGGGATTCAATAGTTCACCAAGATTGATTAACTATGGGGTACCTCAGGGAAGTGTCCTTGGCCCTATACTTTTTCTCTTATATGTGAATGAAATGTGTAACTTGTCAATAGAGGGTCAAATTATTGCCTTTGCCGATGATACTGTTTTACTATTTAAGGCCAGATTGTGGCAAGACACATTTAAGCTAGCCGAAAACGGTATCAGAACGGTTAAAAACTGGCTTGATCTTAATCTTCTTTCATTAAATGTTGCCAAAACTAATTACTTGACATTTAGTCCAACGATGGCTGGTCAACCAATAGGTATTCCTGAACGTAAACTCCAATTACATGACTATGACTGTACTAATATTTGTGATTGTGTGAATCTCAGAAAAACTAATGTCATAAAGTACTTAGGAATACTTATAGATAACAAACTCTGTTGGAAGGATCATATACATGATCTTTCTAATAAGATTAGAAGACTGGGATACATCTATAGGTCTTTAAGAAACATATTGGACCACGTCTCAATGAAAGCAGTTTATTATTCCCTCACTCAATTTTTTTTTTTGTGTATTTGTATCATTCATATAACATTTTTTTATTTTACTCTTGATTACCTACTCTTCTTTTATAACTTGTAAAATATGAAAATAACAGCTGAATAAAGATACTCAACTGTGTAAAATAACAGTCCCAGAACAGGCATTTGCCTAGTGGGGCGTTATTAGTTAGTTTGTATATGTTGTATTTGTTTTTGTGTGTAATAATAAAAAAAAAAATAATAGCCCAGTAAATAACAGAAAACAGTTACCAAAGTGTCAATTTTGCCCTGGTCGTCATTTTAATAAAGATTGCGTGGAAAGAAACGAGTTCATCGCATCGGCATCGGGAAACGCTCGCCGCCCCGACAGGAACACAAATTACGGACCTCGACCTGTCGCGGGCTCCCGAAGAAATTAAACCTGCGTTCCACCAGGTTAACAAACGTGGAACTGGCGCCTTGTAATAATAATGAGAATGTTATTAATATGATTAAGTCTGTTGATGAAGTAGTTTTAGAAAAAGACGATCAAAAATCTGCAGGTTTTACTGTGATGGTGGTAGAGGCTGATGTGCATAGAGAGGATGATGACGAGGATAGCATTGAGACTGTGGAGGCTTATAATGAAAAGATTGAATCTGGTGATGAAGTAATGGTAGAAATAGGCGATCAAAACTCTGTAGGTTTTACTGAGATGGTGGTAGAGGCTGATGTGCATAGAGATGATGAGGATAGTATTGAGACCGTGGAGGCTAATAATGAGAAGGCAGGTTACATACGAGATAGTTCGAAATTCGCGTCGGAGGTAGAGTTGGTAGATGTGTTGAACGATAGGGAGTTGATAGTTGCGTCAGGTACGTCGGATGTTGAGAAGCTGGTAGTTGCGTCAGAGGAGTTCGAAGAGATGAAACCGATTGTCGCGCCGGATCACGAGGTAGGTACGGCAGTAGTTGCGCTGGGTAGTAATGAGATGGCGAAAGTGATGAGTAGGTACGAAGAGGAGTACAGTGACGGAATTTGCGAACTAGAACATAAAGTAGACGGTGTATGTGCGATTGGTAAAGTTAGCCTCCCACGGATAAGCGTGACGATCGATGATCGTCTCTATGTAGCGTTAGTAGACTCTGCTGCCTCTCACAGTTTAATTCGTGCAGATTTAGTACACGAGTATAGAAGAAAATTTTGTGATGTAAAGAGTTTAAATCTTGCGCATGCTTCGGCCAAAATGACGGTAGTAGCGAAAGCGGAAATAAACTGCTCGATAGCAGACGTTAGGATGAAAAATGAATTTTTAGTAGTCGACGGCCTTCGAAATGACGTAATATTAGGTATAGATTGGTTAATAGCGGAACACGGCGTGATTGATTTTATTCGTGGAGCGTTGTATTTCGGCAAGAAGGAAAGAATTACGGCATATTTTCATTCGACGAAGCGTCAACCAAATTTAACTAACGTACAGTTACCAAATATTACGAACGACTTATCTAATGCGAAAAAAAATGAATTGCATAAAATATTGCGAGAATTGAATGCTTTATTTACCCCATATGCAGGCCCTGCTCGCTTGCAGCCGCACGTTATCCGGCTGAAAGATGAGACACCCATTCGTATCCCACCGTACCGTTTATCAGACGCTAAGAAACGTAACTTACATAAACAAATCGAAGAAATGTTAACTGATGACGTAATCGAAGCGAGTAGATCTCCGTATTGTTTTCCTATCGTGATGGCTCCGAAAAAGGGAGATAATGATTATCGTATCTGTGTAGACTTCCGTCGGCTAAATGACGTCACCGAGGGCGAGGTCTCCACTTTACCGGTCATCCATGAAACATTAAAGGATCTCGGGAACGCAAAGATATTTTCCACGTTAGATTTAACAAAGGGGTATTGGCAAGTGCCTCTCGATCCTGCTTCTAAACCTTATACGGCATTTTCTAATCCTGACGGTGCGTTATATCAATTTAAGGTTATGCCCTTCGGACTTAAGGGAGCCCCGAGCTGTTTCCAGAAAGCGATGTGTCAGCAAGTTTTTGCCGGTTATTTAAGAGAATTTTGTGTTGTTTATATAGACGATATAGTCATCTATTCTTCTGACTGGGAGAGTCATCTCCATCACTTAAGACTGGTTTTTGAAAGGTTAAATCAGTTCGGGTTGAAATGCTCGCCTGATAAATGTAAATTAGCCACGTCAGAAATAGAGTATTTGGGACATGTTGTTACTGCGGAAGGAAATTATCCTCAAATGTCTCATTGCAAGGAGATTTTCTCTGCACCAGCTCCGCGAACTCGTTAAGAACTACGTGGCTTCTTAGGACTGTGTAATTGGTTACGAGAGTATGTACCGCGATTCTCTGAGATTGCTGCTCCGTTAACCGATTTATTAAAAGTTAATCGGCCGTATCGGTGGAATAGCCAAGCCGACACCGCTATGCGTAATATTAAGTTGGCTATGTCACAACCGTTAAAATTGTCACGGTCCGATTTTAATCGCGAATTTATATTACAAACAGACGCAAGTAAGTTAGGTATTGAGGCCGTATTATATCATCCACGCTCTGACGGAGAACGGGATGTTGATACCCTCCTCCCAAGAGGCTTCGAGGTCGAGCTCACCTTTTTTTTAATGTCAAAAATGGAATTTGATATTCCACACATAGTCGCTGAACGAGATTGAAAAAAAACTAAACAAAATTTGAAGCCGTGGTCTGACGATACACAAATGTCAAGTGTCAGCGCACAAACGTCAGACGGCACGGTCATGTCACAAGATAAAATGATAAAATTTGAAAAAAAAAAAAATTAAAATTGGTAATACATTAGGACGTCACAAATCAAAAATAAATAGAGTCAATATTGGACGTCACACGTTAAAATGGATTCAATAAAATAAATAACTTGTGGCTATGGCCATCGCACAACTCTAATTGATGGTCATTGCCCAACTCTAATTGGCGGACGTATATATATACGGCCATTTTGTACCCAACTTCAGATGAAGAAGTCAGGGGTCACAAGACCCGGCACTTCATTTGTCAGTGATGACCAATGACCAATAAAATATTCATTCCGTTCTGATACCCAATTGTGTGTCGTACTTCCCGTAAGCACGTGATTTATAAGTGTAAATTTTATTAATAAGGTATAATTTCAGTAGTTGTTAATTGTAATCTTTTTAATTTGTTCTCAACAATAAATACGTAAGTCATCTTCACTCTTTCAATCTTAACCTGTCTTATGTATGTACCAACTTGCATCACATAATTATCATTAATCAATTTGGATTATCGCTATCCACGATAATCAATTATATGGGACTGTTGGTTGAACACGCTCGTTAATAAAGAAGGCAAATTATGAATTACATATCCCGGTTCGATTCCGGTATATAGGGATAATTTGTGAGCCAGCAGAACTTACACGTATGTGGTTTAGTGTACATTAGATCTAGTACATGTACCCCTATTGATCTACACGCCACATGCACGTAAGCCCCCATATTGGTGACCCACGACGATTTTAAATTTTTTTCAATAGATATTTTTTTGTTACATTTTTTTTTGTTACATGTTTTTCGTGTTGTAAATACCGACCGAAAACATTATAGGTTATTTGAACAGTTAATTCACATTGATTTTTTTTTTAAATAGAAACAGATAATTATTCATATTAATTTACTTGAAAATCTCGTAAATAGTGTGATAATTAAATTTGTGTAAAAATTAACAATTTTGTTAAAATCGTATTGATACTTCGCTAAAAATTCCAGAACATTCCATTTAAATGTTTCTGATGCATACTAAATAAATGTATAAGTGCCTAATTTATTTTATTATTACATTGAAAATTATTAAGTTAATAAAAAAATTACAAATCATTATATTGGTGAACAAGTAAGTTACATTTAAACATACAAATATTTCATAAAAATATACGGCAAATCATTTAAAAAAATATATCAAGAAAAAATATTTTTGTTGCAAGGTAGCAACACGATATTTTTTTCTCCAGAAAAGTGAACCGCGTTTTGATTCGGTTGACTGAACACCGACGCGGACAATACAGTGTTTTGTGATTAATAATAAAACAACGATTTAAATTGAAATAGTGCATAGTTGGGACATATTTTGGTTATGAGTATTTAATGAATCGACAAATGTCGTATAAACAAAACAGCAGTTGGGTTATTAGAATGGAATCTTCGTAGTATCCCAGGTATAATATAAATTCAATATTTCTTAATTTAGTATATTAGCAAGGCAAAAGGGACTACGAATATGCCTGTATAAATAAAATTAATATTAATTCTTCGCAATAGTGTGTTTACCTACATTTAAAGTATACGAGAGAGATACATGCAATAATATATTGCATTTTGAAAATGTCACTGTGACAAAAATATTCTTATAAATTTTACAAACCTATTGTTTTGAGACCATAATAATCATTTAAAATTCAATTTTTGATGTATATTGTAGAAGTAAAAAAAACATTTATAGAACTTGCAATAATATATAGATCAAACTTGTTGTATGTTAAATGGTGGACTGTATTGCAAATAAATGAATCAACACTACGGACAAATCAGAACTACAGTTTGGTAGCACTTACCCTTCTTGCAGATCCCAATCCACCGAAGCCTTGGAGAAAGGAATTCGGGAATTGGAGTTGGAAGAGAAATTAGGATAGGCTTCTTTTTGCGAACTTACACCCAAATTCACTATCACAGATTTCTAATGATACAAATATGGTTCAAAATGAATGAGAACTTTTTTAAACAAATTATAAATGGTTACTGATGTAACAATGCGAAAAAAAATGGCAACTGATGTTGCTCCCACTGATGTTTGAAATCGAATGAAATATGTAACAAAAAAAACCACCTACACCCACAATAGTAGGTAGGTATTATCAAAATGACCCAACATACCCCGGCTCCTGAAATATTAATTTCAGAACCTGGTCCAGAAGTCACAAAAGCACAAAAAAAAAAAAAAAACAAAAAAATGTTGGTAAAACTAAACACAAAAATTATCATGAATAATTAACAAATTACAACTAACTTACTAACTATGTCATCGTTGCCTACTAATTGGGCAGCTTAAAAAGTTTGACGACTGGTCGCCGTACAATCTTTTTGGACGTTTGTACGTCCACCACCCTCACCACCGAGTCTGGGCCGGGAAAACATTTGATAATTCGTCCCATTGGCCACTGCATTGGCCTTGTATTTGCTTCATCAATTAGTACTAGATCTCCAACTTGTAAGTTGGGTGACTGATCTGTCCACTTTGCTCGATTTTGTAATGTATGTAAATATTCACGCCTCCATCGGGTCCAGAAATGTTGTGCCATTTGTTGCAATAATTGCCAACGAGATAAACGATTCATTGGGACATCCTTGGCATTTAGTTCTGGTACTGCAACAAGAGGTGCGCCGATCAAGAAGTGTCTAGGAGTCAAGACATCAATCTCTGCTGGATCTGTAGAAAGAGGCGAGAGAGGTCTAGAGTTCAAAATTGCTTCGATGCGACAAAATACTGTTGATAATTCTTCAAAAGTGAGAACTTGCTCTCCAACAACCTTTCTTAATACGGATTTTGCCGATTTTATTCCAGCCTCCATCAACCCATTGAAATGTGGGGCAGAAGGCGGACTGAAATGCCAATTTATGTTACGAATTGACATGAACTGAGTGAGATTATCATGGCACTCTCTGGTATGTAAATATTTGCAAAGTTCATCCAAATGTTTATTGGCACCGATAAAATTAGTACCACAATCACTAAACAAATTTTCACAAATTCCTCTTCTAGCAACAAATCGGTCCAAAGCAGCTAGAAAGGCTTCCGTTGTTAAATCCGAAACCAATTCAAGGTGAACAGCTTTAGTCGACAAACAGACAAACAAACATAAATATGTTTTCAGCTGCTTCGCACCACGTCGTCGGCTTTCTTTACTAAGAAAATATCCTCCATAATCAATACCGACATTCAAAAACGCACGACCTTCACGAAATCGAGATGATGGAATATCACCCATAAAAGGTTGAATTTTACGTGGATTTGCTTTAAAGCAAGTCAAACATTTACGCAATCTCTTTCGAATGGTATTACGTGCAGATACAATCCAAAATTGTTGACTGAGTACTGATTGCAGTGTTCTAGATCCAATGTGTAAATATATTTTATGATAATGATCTATCAGTAAATTGGTAAATACATGATTCTTTGGCAACAAGATTGGGTGTTTAGCAGTTTCCGTAAGATTGGAGTGTCGCAATCGACCTCCTACACGTATGACACCAACATCATCCAAAAACGGTGCAAGGTTCCGTATTGAAGATTTTAATTTATCACTGCGATTCAATGCAATTATTTCATCACGAAAACAAATAGACTGAATGTATTTGATTAATATGGAACGTGCTGCTGTAATTTCACAGAGATTCAAATGTTTATTAACATTTCGCTTGCAAGATGATAATCGACAATTCCAACTGAAACGACAACACCATGCTGTAACATTCACCAATTTGTTAAACGATGAATATCTATAAAATATATTGAAGTCTTCCATATTCTGTTGAATGACTAAAACAGTAGGAATATCTGGTGATTTCCTTTCTGGAAGATCTTCCATGCTTATATTGACGTTACTAGCAATTGGCCAATACTCAAGTGGGGTTGAGAGCCACGATGGTCCATTCCACCATAATAACGAATCTACAATGCATGTGGGTGACAATCCCCTGGACCCAAGATCTGCAGGATTATCTGATGATATCACATGATACCAACTATCAATTGGAACTTTATCGCTGATTTGTGAAACTCGATTCGCGACAAAAGTTTTTAACAAGTATGATGGTGTTTTAATCCATGCTAAAACAATAGATGAATCAGTGAATGCGAATGTCCTATCAATAGGTATTTCATCTTTATAATGATTATATGTATATGACAATAATTTTGATAACAAGTGCGAAGCGCAAAGTTCAAGACGAGGTATCGACAACGTTTTGAGAGGTGCGACTTTAGTTTTAGCCAGTAATAATCGCACTTCTGGATTTGAAGTATCAATATTTGAACAATATACCTACTACGGCAGCATAACCTAAATTTGAAGCGTCTGAGAATCCAACCAAATAACAGTTCTGTATGTTTCCAAGATGACGAGGTATATCTAAAAATGCTAAATTATGAAGATTTGACATAAGATTTTCCCACCTGGTTTGGATGTTATCAGGCGTAGGGTCATCCCACTCCAATCCAAGCTTCCATAATTCTTGGAGTAAACATTTTGCCACAAAGATAACAGGCGAGATCCACCCTAGTGGATCAAATATACGTGCTACACAGGATAAAATATTTCTTTTGGTGGCAATCATCTCTGGTGATGTTATTTGGTAGGTGAATGAATCACTATTAGGATTCCAATATATCCCAAGAATTTTGATTCCGCCGTCAGAACCCAAATTCAAACTCAATGGAACCTCCCGATGATCCTCAGGAAGATCACTGAGAAAATCTTGTGAATTACTCGCCCATTTACGCACTTCAAAACATCCCAATTTGAGTAATGAAATGAGTTCGTTCCTTATGGACAATGCATCATCCACAGTTTGCCCACCACTCAGAATATCATCTAGATATACATTTTGCAATATTATTTTTGACGCTCTTGGAAAATTATGTTTTTCTCTGACCGCTAACTCGTTCAGTGTCCGTATTGCTAAGAAGGGTGAAGAAGCAACACCATATGTAACAGTGTTTAATTCGTATTGCTTAAGGGGTTCGTCTGGAGACTCACGCCACAATATCCTTTGGTAAGGACGATCTTCTTCTCGAATTAGGATTTGTCTATACATCTTACAAATATCAGATGTAAAAGCTATTTTGAACATTCTGAAACTACAAATCAAGTGAATAATATCCGATTGTAGTTTTGGTCCAACGAAAACAACATCATTCAATGACTTATTTGACGTTGTGTGTGAACTGGCATCAAAAACAACGCGAAGTTTTGTAGTGGAGCTAAGAGGTTTGATAATACAGTGATGTGGTATCAAATATTTTGTGAGTGAGTGTTCTGACATTGACAGCTCTCTCATATGACCAAGAGTTTCATACTCTCTCATGAATGCAATGTAATCTCTCTGCAATTCTGGCTTGAATTTGAGAGTTCTTTCTAATCGATGAAAACGCAATAAAGCATTTTGTTCTGAAGATCCTAATGTATTAGAATCATTTTTCAATAGTAATGGAACTACAAAACGTCCCGATGGATTGCAATATGTTTGTGATTTAAATACTTCTTCACATGTCTTGTCATCTTCCGATTGATAATGTTGATTTGGTATGTCTTCGATTTCCCAGAATTGATGAAGATGATGTTCTAAGGATGATACGCAAAGTGTTACATCATTAGATTTTATGGATTCACTTTTTGGTATAACAGGGATGCTTCCCATAATTACGATCCCCAAAACAGTGTTAATACCTATTGGCAAATCAGTTGGACCCTCAACAAGTCCAGGTCTTAATAATTTGGCAAATACTGAGGCTCCCAATAAAACATCTATTTCTCCTGGGATACCAAACTTTTCATCCGCCAATTGATGGTGATTTAGGTATTCTAAAAATGATGTTTGTACTTCACAACTGGGTAAACAATGTGTAATTTTATCTAACACTAAAGCATCTATCTGATATGTCATTCTATTATTAAACTTTGAATAGAATGTAAAGGATGCTCCTGTATGAATTGTGTTGTTAGACATTCCAATTCCTTGTATGGAAACATTTTTACTGTAGGTATTTAAACCTAATAATTTACAAGCTTTAAGTGAAATGAAATTTGATTGACTGGCTGTATCTAGTAAAGCACGCAAACAATGTGCTTTACCTGCCTGTCCTTGTACGATGATTGTTGCAGTTGACAGTAACTCTACCATTCTGGCCCTCTGTCGAATGCAACTGGCAGTCACACAACGTTCAGGTTGATCAGTCGCAGGTGAGCTCGGATCCGATGGTTGAGTAATTTTGGGAATAAAATGCAATAAACTGTTGTGTTTTCCATTGCACTGCTTGCAAGATGACTTTGATTTACATAAATTCAATCTATGTCCTCTCTGTAGACAATTGATACATAATCTGTATTGTTTGATTAGTTCAAACCTTTCCTTTGGAACCAATGACAGAAATTTGGAACATTGATAGATAGGATGGTTAGTCTTTGAACTACAACAAATACAATGATGATTTTCTTCTGAGGATATACCAGTAACGAATACTTTGGTTGCCTGATTTCTGTGTTTCGTCAATGAACTGTTAGAGGTTGGTAAAACCTCCAATATACCACAATGATTTTCTAAAAATTTTAGCAATTCGTTAAAGGTGGGGACCGTGTTGTGTTCAACGGTCAACTCAAATTTTGTTCTAATATCAATTGATAATTTTCTAAGTACAATATTCAATAATAAAAATGACCATTCTTTTACAGGAAATCCCAGTGAATCCAATCCAAACGTATTCTCTTTAAGTATGTCAACAAATGCTCGAAGGTTTTCCTTGTTTTTATTGAACGAGAAATTCAATATATGATCAATATGTGCGTCAGCTATGAGACGTTTGTTTTCGTATCTTTCTATCAAAATACGATACGTTACACTATAGTTTTCCGGAGATAATGGCAAGTGCTTGACGAGACGTAACGGTTCAATGTCTAATAAACTCACTAAATATTGCATCTTCTGTACATTTCCAAGTGAACAGTTTTCATCAATCATGGATTTGAAGAGATTATTGAAGTTTATCCACTCTGTTGCTTTCCCAGAAAATTTAGGTATTTCAAGTATTGGTAATTTTAAACTGTTACCTCCTTTCTGTTGGTTAGCAATTTTACTTTCAGAAAATATGTCATAGTATACATATTTGATTTCCTTGTACATTGACATGAAACTATCATATTCCACATAATGATTTTTCTCATCAAAATCTTTAGATTCAGATTCAATGTCAATATGAGCTTGAACAAATTTGGCTTTAATTTCCTCCAATTCTTTAAATCCTATTTCAAAACTCTTGACATCTTTAGCTGACCCAATTATGGCACACTTTGACAAGTTAAGCAAGGCGACTAACTCTCGCTTTGCGAGTTTATAAATGATAAATGCTGACATTGTAGCTAAGTGTCAAGATCAATCTGTAAACGAACAACTGTCAAAAAATCAAATGTAAACAAAATGACAAAACAAGATGGCGACTAAGATGGCTGACCAATCAAAGACAAGAAGTGTAAATGATCTTACCACAGTAAAACTACAACTTTTTGCAAATTTATTGTTACAAAAATTTGACACAATGCAAATATTAATGGCAAATATTAATTACAACAAAGAATATTAATACAAAATTATCTGACGAAATCTGTGACCATGTGCATGTACAATAAATAAACCACTGCAATTCTGCTCTTTCCGTATGAATTTAAAACAAAACGACAAAATTATCCGGCTCGAAGGACCAACAAATATGTATGTTAAATGGTGGACTGTATTGCAAATAAATGAATCAACACTACGGACAAATCAGAACTACAGTTTGGTAGCACTTACCCTTCTTGCAGATCCCAATCCACCGAAGCCTTGGAGAAAGGAATTCGGGAATTGGAGTTGGAAGAGAAATTAGGATAGGCTTCTTTTTGCGAACTTACACCCAAATTCACTATCACAGATTTCTAATGATACAAATATGGTTCAAAATGAATGAGAACTTTTTTAAACAAATTATAAATGGTTACTGATGTAACAATGCGAAAAAAAATGGCAACTGATGTTGCTCCCACTGATGTTTGAAATCGAATGAAATATGTAACAAAAAAAACCACCTACACCCACAATAGTAGGTAGGTATTATCAAAATGACCCAACACTTGTTATTTCTGTTATTATTTTCGAATGTAATTTTATCTGTGACAACTTCGTCAAAATATCTGGAGTCAATTTATTAAATATCATGAATGCATGTTATTAATCAATTTCCTATGTTTCTATTTTTCATGAGAAATTCAATATAAATGGATCCACTATAAACCAGGAACATAAATAAGATAAATTTCAGCATATCGGAAAATACAACCATAAATATAGTACAAATAAAGAAAAAGCAGTATTCATATGAGAACACAAGTATCATCAATAGAGATATACAAGATAAGTAAACATAAAAATTTATATTACACAGTATTAAAAATTTTAAAAAAAGTTTTCATAACAAATTTATCGAAAGAAAGTTCATATTAAAATCATTGCATAGTAATAAATATCTGAATAATTGTGCATAAAAGTTTTGTATTTTCAAAATAAAATTATTCAAATTACAGATAACATAATAATGTTTAGAAAAGTCAATTAAATGTAATTAATATTTGAAATTCAATACTATTAAAGTAGATTATTTGAGTTTGTTGTGAACAATAATATATGTATCATAAAGTGCAGTAAATCGCCACAGAAGGTATACTTATGTACGTATAGATAGATACATTGTTTGTTTACACCAGCCTGTTCAATACGCTATAGGAAGCGAACATTTTATTATACCTACTTAGCTATTGTAACTGAATGCAATAAAAAAAAAACATACTACGAATATAAAGCATTGGTTCGCATGGAGAACGAACCCCACTGGAATTTGCAATTGTATAAAATATTAATGTCATATTATGAAAAATAACATGTAATCTATTTTTCAGAATACCAGTTCAATGCCATTACTCTAGATTAATGCCATTTTTTTTTAAATTTATGAAAATTAATTAATATTTAAAGAGAAATTAATTAAAAAAAAAAAACAAATCTTTAAGTAGATACTTTGAATAATAGTAAATTTATTTGATTATTTGTCAAAAATATTCATTTTTTTTTATAAAAAAAAAACATTAAACTTCAAATAAATACTTTGAAAAATATATTCTCAAAATAAAATACTTTGTTTTAAAAAAAAACTTTTTGTCTAATTGTATAAAATTATAACTTGTAATAATGTCATTCGAAAAAAATATCATGGATTCAACACTAATTCCAACATCAGAAGAAAATAGATTCGACGTATCTGCTACAAATTTGAAATTGCCAACAATATGGAAAGGAAATCTACACTTGTGGTTCTTAACCATTGAGGCGCAGTTTTCAACGGCGAGAATAACCAAAGATGAAACTAAATACAACCATGTTTTGGGAGTATTAGATCCAGAGACAATGTCCTGCGTAGTCGACATTATACAATTCCCACCTGTCAGCGATCGCTATAAAACATTGAAAACAACATTACTCAGCAGACTTCAAGAGTCAGAAGAAAAAAGACTTACTCAGCTGCTACATGGATTGCAACTAGGAGACCACACTCCTTCGGAATTATTGAGAAAAATGCAGAACCTCGCAGGTACATCATTAAGTAACAACGCTCTGATTAAACGCTTATGGATAGAAAGACTACCTCACAGGATTCAGGAAATCATATCTGTAATCAACACAGAGGACGTCATGATTTTAGCACAGACGGCAGATAGAATCTCCGAAGTCAATAATAGAAGTGAAATACATGCAGTCAATCTACCTTTAACCTCTTCAGGGAACACTTACAGAAACAATGATAATTCACAAGAGGAAATACTGTCCAAGCTTTTAAAACAAGTAGAAACATTAACCAACAAAGTCATGGATATGGAAATACAACAAAGAAAACCCAGACCACAATTTGACAATCACTGGAGAAGTCGATCTAGATCGAGATCACCGAGTAGAGGAAGATATAACAATAATCAAAAAGTAATATATTTCAATAAAAACAATAAAAATAACAATTATAAAAACAATTACCAAAATAATTTGAACACCGCTGGAAATAACGTAAATCAAAATATCTGCAGTTTCCACCAAAAATTCGGAACGAAATCGAGATGTTGCAGACCCCCGTGTTCATTTAACCAGCAGGAAAACTGAAGTTGCGACCCGTGTGTGAGACGACACAGTCGCAGATTCACCACCGTCTCTTCATAGCTGATATAATTACGGGCATCAAATATCTGATAGACACCGGGAGTGAAGTTAGTGTTATTCCCAGGCACTACAAAAACATCACATCTATAATCTCCAGCGACAACATAGAAACGCCAATTTATGCAGCAAACGGTACACCTATACCTACTTATGGACATAAAATAATTGACGTTAATTTAGGTTTGAGAAGAAACCACAAATGGCAATTTATAACAGCCGATGTCATGAAACCTATTATTGGAGCAGACTTCTTAACACACTACAACATATTGGTAGACTTGAGAAGGAAATCACTAGTCGACAGGAATACCGGACTATCTACAACAGGATTCATGTACAAAACCAATATTATCAATATAGCAACAGTACAGGCGAAAGGAAAATTCCAGAATATCCTCAAGAAATATCCTAATCTTACAAGAGCAAACATGAATTTGAAAACACCAGCACACAACGTCACGCATCATATCGAAACAAGAGGTCCACCAGTCACTTGTAAAGCCAGAAGACTGAATCCAGAGCAACTGGAAATAGCAAAAAAAGAATTTCAATTCATGATGGAGCAAGGCATTTGTCGACCTTCAAATAGTAATTGGTCCAGCCCACTCCATATGGTAAAAAAGGCCGACGGTTCATATAGACCGTGCGGTGATTACCGCAGATTAAATTCCATAACAAAACCTGATAAATACCCCATCCCTCAACTGCAAGATTTTGCACACAAACTTCACGGGAAAACCATATTCAGCACCTTGGATTTAAGCAGAGCTTATCACCAGGTACCCATGGAAGAAAGCGATATTCCAAAAACAGCAATACTCACAAGTTTTGGATTATTCGAATTTTTAAAAATGCAGTTTGGTTTGTCCAATGCAGCACAATCGTTTCAACGATTTCTGCACAGTATAACTAGAGACCTAGAGTTCGTTTTCACCTACATCGACGACGTTTTGATAGCATCCAAAAATCTACAAGAACATGAAGAACATCTGGACAAAATTTTCAAACGACTATCAGACAACGGACTTATTATAAACCAGAATAAATGTCAATTTGGAAAAGACGAAATAAAATTTCTAGGATACAGAATAAATAAATATGGAACCTCACCACTACCAGAAAAAGTAGAGGCTATCACCAAAATAGAACCCCCTGAAACCGCAAAGGGACTACGACAATTTATGGGAATGCTTAATTTCTATCGCAAATTTTTACCAAATGCCGCAGGAACGCAACAAGTACTTTTTGACGAATTAAAAGGGTACAGAAAAAACGATAAAAGGAAAATTAATTGGAACGAGAATCTAAAAAAAGCATTCACTAAATGTAAGGAAGATCTAGCCCAAGCAACGCTTCTTGCACACATCGATCCTTCAGCAGAGATAGCTCTGATGGTTGACGCGTCCGATACAGCCATGGGCGCAGCTCTTCAACAAATGAATCAAGGAAACTGGCAACCGATAGCATTTTACTCAAGAAAATTCAACCCCGCACAAACAAAATACAGTACGTATGACAGGGAGTTAACAGCCATGTACGAAAGTGTCAAATATTTCCGTGCACAAATAGAAGGGAGAAACTTTACCATATACACAGATCACAAACCATTGATATTTGCGTTCACCAAAAATAAATTGAATTCACCAAGACATGAACGACAGCTTGATTACGTTAGCCAATTTTCCACCAACATCAAGCACATTTCCGGTGAAGAAAATATAGTTGCCGACACCCTATCCAGGATAGAAGAGATAGAACTACAACCAAATATTAATTACAACAGAATGGCTGAAGAACAAATCTCATGTAAAGAATTAAAGAAAATTCTAGAAAAATCATCATTGTCAATGAGAAAAATCGGGATACCAGGCTCGGAAAAAATGTTATGGTGTGATATTTCACAGAAAAATATACGTCCTTTCGTCCCACCATCCATGAGAGAAGAAGTAATTATGGAAGTACACAGAATAAGCCACCCAGGAATAAAATCCACGTACAAAATTATCAAACAAAGATACGTGTGGCCCAATATAGAAAAAAGCGTACAAAATGTGGTAAACAACTGTATAGATTGTCAGACATCAAAAATACATAAACACACCACTACGCCACTACAAGAGTTCAAGCCTCCAGACGGAAGATTCAAAAATATTCACATCGATTTAATTGGACCACTTCCACCTTCAAAAGATCATATCTACTTGCTGACCATAATCGATAGGTATACAAGATGGCCAGAAGCCATACCTCTGAAAGACATGACCGCGGAAACCGTAGCTGAAGCCCTGATGTACCATTGGATATCACGCTTCGGCTTACCAACTTCAATTACCACCGACCAAGGCCGTCAATTTGAAAGCTCATTATTTAATAAGTTAACTAAAATATTAGGTATAAATCATATTAGAACCACGGCATACCATCCTCAGAGTAATGGCATTATAGAACGTTGGCATCGGACGCTGAAGACATCACTGATGACCATAAATAACAAATCATGGACGACATCACTACCCATGGTATTACTAGGACTACGATCCAGCATTAAGGAAGGCTCAGAATTCACCCCAGCTGAGATGACATATGGGACAACGCTCAGGCTGCCAGGCGATTTTTTTGAAAATACACCAGCAGAGGAACCTGACACTTATGGTTACAAATTACAGAAGTTGATGACAGAACTTCGACCAATACCAGCCTCCAATCACAGCAAGCAGAAAACATTCATCCATAAAGATCTAAAGGACGCTAAATTCGTGTTCTTGCGACACGACGCCACCAGGAAACCCCTACAAAGACCTTACGAAGGGCCGTTTCCAGTACAAGAAAAAGATGACAAAACAGCAGTAATTTTAATTAATGGAAAACCCAGGAAAGTCTCCTTGGACCGAGTAAAACCTGCCTTTGGGATAAACGAGGACATGGACCCCGAACCCAAGACGCCAGAAGTAAAACCACAACCACTGAATCAAACCAATACCCCCATCCAGGATGTGGATCAAGAAGAAGCAAAACCACTTCATCATTCCACTACCAAATCAGGGAGAAGAGTTTATTTTCCTAAAAAATTCACTCACTACAGATACTTTTAGTGCAATAAATAGCAAAAGTGAACAAAGTGTTTATAAAAAATTATAAATTCAGTGTATTTTATAAAATAATTATATTTGATACACATATATGTATATATTCAATTTTTTTTATCTAAGTTTTGAAGTAAAAGTTGAGTAAAAATCCCTACAAAGAGGATAAAATATGAAAAGAATTTAAATGATTTACACTTGAATGAGCGGGGGCGTAACTTCCCGCTCAGTGTGTTGGGGATGGAATTATGTATGTGTCAACAAGTCAACCGAAGAAAGCCTGTAACTCCTTCTGCGAATATGAGACAGCCACTTACCTTGTGACGGGTCTCCAGTCTTCGCAGGCACAGAATTCGTATCTCCGGTCCTGGTATGGTGGAGATGATGGTTCATCTACTTCACAAGTCTCACACACAACAATTCCTCCCGTGGCGTAATTATTAAAGCACAAATAAATTATGGCTATTTTTTCCTCGACAAGACGTAACTTGATCTGTCGACGAATGTGACAATACAGTGTACCGCTAACGGGCGACAACGTGCGAACTGTCCAAACTGGTCAAAAAAACTGTAGTCTTCCATATCGATGGCTCAAACCATATCCGCCCATCTGTGTTGCTCAGACGTCGAGAAAGCGCAACAAATAAGTGACTATCTAATTCACAGATGGCAGACTGGTCCCACAGTTGACCTGTTTGAAATAAATAATTCAAATAAATTATGCAATTACTGTGGCAAGTGAATATTGCTCAACCATACTCCCCGCCTTGGAAATTCGGAGAATTTTCAACGAAAAATAAAGAAATAAAATAAAATAGAATAAACGCGAGTAACTTTCGCTTTAGGAGAGTATGAAAAATCTTATGTCTAAGTTAACAAAATTATAACTAATCACATAGGCCCGAGATATCAGTTGGCCCTTAAATCGTTGGATTTAGTAATCCAAGTTAAAAGTTTAGGGAAGATTAAATTTCATTCGCGTATTTCAGTGCAAAATGAAACGTCAGTTACGTAATCTTCAACTATAGATATATTTTACGTTTTCTATGGTTATTGTCTATAACGCATCTGTCAAATTCAAGTCAAATTGTAATAACCTTAAATGATACGTGACGCGAAGCTGTGACTAATATTATTTTATTGTTATAACAACACATTATTTTATTTGTTTCATTACACAGCATGTTACTTTTTCAATTTATTATACAGATCGATGTTTTTTTAATTAAAATCAAACATTGTAGTGAAAAAATGTGATTGAAGAATATGTACTACGTACGTAGTACTTCAATGCAAAATGTATGTACATTTTACAGATGGATATGGAACTAAGTGATAATGGTAAAATAGTGTCTTATGTAGAAAATTTAAGAATACACATTATATATAGAAACAGGATGGATCAATTTAAAAAGTGGGATGAAAAAACATCGCAAAAATAAAGTTGCGTGCCTGACGTTTCATTATGGCTGACAGTTTATTTCGTTTGTTGTCAGGCAATACAATATAATTATGTAAAAAAGAAAATAAATATTAAATACATGAACCACTTCTATATCAAGTCTTTTATTTTAACATCAAAAATAAATCATGATTATAATTATTATGCATAGTTATTTGTAGTATAAAATGAAATAAAACATTAAAGCGTGCGGCGATTAGTACGCCACCTGGCGAAAAAGACTAGAAACAATACTTAACTCAAGATTAAGACACGCAATCCGCCAGAAACGTTGAGTTAAATATTTGTGGTTTAGTGACGTATTTGAGGGAAGATTTGGTACTGAAATACGCAATATTTTTGTTAAACTTGAGTTAAACTCCTAAGGGCCGACTGAAATACTGGGCCATAAAGTATAAAGTTAATCTTAAGTTATATAAATATTTAAAGATATATTAATTATTGCGTCGGGATCGGATATAATTTGATTACCGGACGCTTAAAATGTCCAAATCTATTTTCGACGGTCGCGACTCGCACAATTCCGTCTGACCCCGGGTGAATTTCGGTGATTACGCCCAACGGCCAACTTAACGGAGGCGAGTCCTCCTGTCCCACCAACACAACAGTCCCGACCTCAACAGGACGATCAGGAGGCGTAGGGTGCGAAGGATTTAGCCGGAAGCAGCAATTGCATTTCCGAACTCTTCTCCTAACGACGGTTCTGGCATCTAATATCCAATACCGTTGTCGCAATATGGAAACAAGAAGTCCTGGGCCAGTGTGACAATTCCTAACATGCAAGTGATCAATAAGAAGATCCACTACATGGTCATGTTTGGGAAGTAGAAGTGGATGTTTCGCCTCAAATAGCAAGTCCGAATTGGAAAGTCTACCTCCAATGCGTGTGAGGACCGAGAATTTTTTAATAAAATTCTCAGAAGGCGTATCATCCCAATGAATGTTATAAAGATTCTTCTTAATGAGAAATTTAGCGTATAGAATAATGTGGGTGACCAAACCGAGGACATAAAATAAGCGGGCAACTATGGGGAGTATATTCCGCTTTATACACTTCTCCCAAATATAAGATGTTGTAAAGGAGAAGCTGTCGTCCACTGGTTCCCATAATGGACCCAAAATCTTAGAGGCATTGTCAGAATAAGTAGATAAATTTACTGCACTTAAATGAGATTCTGAAGGGGTTTTGAGTACAACTTGAGAATTATTAGGCAATTTTATCAAATCAAACGTGCGGGTCATGAATAGTGAGATTAGTTCTCTGAAAGAGCGTACGACTCTGGATTCATCTTTAATATAATAGACCAGGTCGCCCATATACAGTTTGGACTCTGCCACATTGGCAACTTCTGGGGAATGTGGTCTCATATAATGAGCCAATTGGCGTAAAATCTTTATCGCCAAGAATGAACTAGTATTAATTATGAAGTGGACCAGATTAAATTTAAAGGTCCATGTGAGATCATTGTTTACAAATCGAAACATCCTCACATATTTACGATGCTTACTAGAATTTTCAGTCTCTAAACACATTTGTTTTATATCCACTGTCTTAGTGACGGGAAAAAGACGAAATTCAAGAAAACGTAAAAATAAATTGGCCTGCAAATTAGGATCAAAATGAAGGACGTTATTTAATAACAACCTTGAATGTATTTTAGCACTAAAATTTAAACTCTCTTGTAAATTAGATGGTTGTTTAAATCTTCGCTCCAAAACCATAGAACGGCTTTGGGTGGCAGTACGAGAATTAACTGGATTATTCGAGTCTTTACAGAGAGGCAAAGCAGCAGAATATCTATCTTCGTCAGCGTGAGTGACAGAAGATGCAGTAAAGAGATCTTCACACTCTGTCTCCTCTGGGCTCAAATTTTGTATGTTAAGTATTTTATCTAACTGCGGAACCTTTTGCACTAAATCATTAATTGCAAGTGCTGAGAACGAAGTACTCGTATCGGAAACATTATTATCGTAATCACCCATTAGGACATAGCCAAACGCGGTTAATAAAGCGGGAGGTGCCCTACTTCCTGATTCTACCTTGTTTCCTAAATAAATATATGGGAAGAGTTGTGCGCCTAAAACGACATCTATATTTCCAGGAATATTCCACGTCAAATCAGCGAGGGGTAATCCCTCTAAGTAGCCCATATCACCCTTGGTTATATAATGAGTAGGCAACTGATCTGTGATGCAGTCTACGACAAGCGCATGTATCTTAAGAAACTGTGTTGGTATGTTTATTGTATGTATTAAGACAGTAGTAGTGCATTTTTACGAGCGCGTAATGAAGCGATGCTATTGTGGATCCGCTGATATGGTAACGAATTGTTGCATTGATAAAAAATGTACCTTTTTCCTATTCCTCACGATAGTTATCAAAAGGAATATAAAAGGTACATATATAAGAACAATGATTAATATGTATAGTGATATAAACCAATATAGTTTACTGATAATCACACGTAAACCTCAGAAAGACTATAGCAGTGAGCAAGTGTTCACTCTACTTAAATGTCATGTATATTATTTTTTTATATTATGCTATTTGTGTATATCCCTTAGTTCAAATCGAACATGCTCATTGCTGTCTCTCGTAACTACGAACACTGTACGTAAGTACCGTAACAACTATTCGTGCGAACGGATTGTTCGACAGCGATACTTATTTCTTGTTGTGTTGTGTCTATTAAATGCTAAAAATATAACCAAAAATGGGTGAAGAATTAATAAATAATATTGACGACTTTTATAATATTGAACAAATAACATGCAACACAATAGACGAATGTAATGCTCAGATAATAAACAACGACAACTTCTCAATTTTTCATACCAATATCAGAAGTTTAAATAAAAATTTTGATGAGTTTCTAACAGCAATAAACAATTTCAAAATTAAACCGCTATGTGTAGTATTAACGGAAACACATAATAATCAAAACGCGAATTTCTCCATACCTGGTTATCAGTGTATTTCGACAAATCATTTCATCAACAAAAATTCAGGAATAATTATCTTCGTCGCAAATGCTTGTGAAATAATCTCTATCGAAGAAATACAAATTGAATTTGTTAATTGTCTGACAGTCAAACTATCATTTAACAAGATGCTTATTCAAACGGTAGCAATATACAGGACACATCTATCCAATCCAAATATTTTCGTAAATAAATTGCAGGATATTTTGGAAAAATTTAAAAATGTATTTACCATTATGGTTGGCGACATAAACATTAATATTTCAGAAAATAATAAAAATATAATTAAAGATGAATACCTAAATGTAATGGCGGGGCTAAATTATAAATCATGTATAAATGATTACACAAGAGAGTGTTCAGGGCAGCGTCCTTCATGTATTGATCATGTATGGGTAAATACTAATGATATTCACAATATAAAATCTTTATTATGGAAAAGTTCTATTACGGACCATTACTCGACAATACTATACTACAAAATGAAAACCTGTACCGGCTTCTCAAATAACAAACCAAATATCCTAAGATGTTTTAATATGGAACAACTGAAAAATGACTTAAAGAATGAATCCTGGGATTCTGTAATATCTGAAAATGATACTGATAGAGCCTCAAATACTTTGGAAAATATCATTAAAAACTACGTGGACCGAAATACGTCTACAAAAACCTCAAAAGCCAATTCGAAACTGAAACCAGTTAAACCATGGATTACCCTAGGATTAATTAAATCTATCAGATTGAAGGAAAAGCTATTCTTAAAAACAAAAAAAACCCTGAAAATACTCAAGATTTATATTATTACAAAAAATATAAAAATAGGCTGACAAATATCATTCGACAATCCAAAGAAATGTACTATATTAAACAAATTGAATTATGTGAGCACAACCTCAAAGCTAAGTGGAAGACTATAAATGAAATAATTGGTAAATCGAAGAAAAAAAAAGATGAAATACAAAAAATTCGATATCTACAGGATATTATTAATGCAAAAACTGAATCTAAAAAATGTGCCAACTTATTTAATAACTTCTTTGTAAATGTAGGTAATAAACTAGCAAGCAAAATACAAAATGATACCACAGTAACAAATTATTCGTATAATACCTCATGCTCAATGGTATTAAATGGAACTTCATATTTTAGCCCTGTTACAAAAACTGATGTTGAAAATATTATAATGACATTAAGAGGAGGCTCCGCACCGGGATATGATGGGATTACCGTCACAATCCTGAAGCAGATGAAGAACTACCTGAGCACTCCCATAAAACACATAATCAACTTGAGTTTTAAGACAGGAATATTCCCATCAAATTATAAAAAAACCATAGTATCACCTATATTTAAAAACGGCAACACCGAGGAAATGACTAATTACCGACCAATTTCACTAATATCAAATATAGCCAAAATAATTGAAAAAATCGTTAAAAATCAACTTACGCGTTACCTTGAAGAAAATAATATACTAAACTCTAATCAGTTTGGTTATAGAAGTGGAATGAGTACCCAAGATGCTATTGCAAAATTAACATCTATGGTTATAACAATGGATTCTAATAAAAAATGTATCGGAATATTTATTGATCTACGCAAGGCATTTGACAGCATTTCACATGACATACTAATTTATTTATTTATAAAAGGAAAAATTCTTAATTGGTTGAAATCATATATATCAAATAGGAAACAGTATGTGAAAATAAATAATGTTCTAAGTGATCCAGAGATACTCACTTTCGGGATTCCACAAGGAACAGTACTTGGACCATTACTTTTTATAATATATTTAAATATGATTTTCCAATTGAAAATCTCGAGTAAAATTTATTCATATGCTGACGACACGGCTATAATTGTAAGTGGTGACACCTGGGAAATTGTGACCAAACAAGCAAATAGTGATATAAATGTAATTAAAAATTGGTTTGATAAAAATGTTTTATCTTTAAATTCGGAAAAAACAATATGTGTACTGTTCGCAATAAACTCTTCCTCTATTCCACCTCATATTGATATCAGAATCCATAGTAACATATGCAAACAAAATCAGAATGAACAATGTTTAAGTGTAGATTGTAGTATTTTACAGATAAATAAATCAGTGAAATATTTAGGAATTACAATAGACCAAGAATTAAAGTGGAAAGAACATTTGAACCAACTTGTAAAAAGAGTAAGAAAACTGATTTATATATTTGTGCGACTTCGTAATATACTGCAAGTAAAAATAATAAAGACAGTGTACTATGGTCTTGTACAATCTCTTTTACAATATGGTATTATAGGTTGGGGTGGAACATATAAGACTAACTTAAAATCACTAAAAATAACACAAAAATTAATAATTAAGGTCATTCTCAAAAAACCTAGAAATTTTCCTACAAAACAATTATTTGATATATTCCAAGTACCTGATTTAGATAATTTATATAAAAATATTGCTTTACAACAAATACATTAAGATACCTTTGGAAAGCGGGCTGAAAATCTAGTGAGTACACAGAGACGGCATCTCATAGGAAATATGATGATACCGAAATGTAATAAGACGCATGCCCAACATCACTATAAATACCTGGGTATACAATATTTTAATAAACTACCTGCCATTATTAAAAAAACACAAAAATTTTATGACTTTAAAAGAAAAATCAAATCTTTAAAATAACAATAAATTTTTATCTATTCCTTTTTCATATTTACTATGTGTATATGTATGTGTGTGTATGTATGTATGTGTATGTGTGTGTATACGTGTGTATGTTTGTATGTGTATGTAGATGTGTGTATGTATGTATATGTATGTATGTGTGTGTAGGTGTATGTGTGTATGTATGTATGTATGTGTGTATATGTATATATGTGTATGTGTATGTGTGTATGTATGTATATGTATGTGTGTATGTGTATGTGTGTATGTATATATATATGTGTATATATATGTATATGTATGTATATGTATGTATGTATATGTATGTATGTATATGTATGTATGTATATGTATGTGTGTATGTATGTATGTGTATATATGTATGTGTGTATGTGTGTGTATATGTATGTATGTGTATATGTATGTGTGAACATGTGTGTATAAGTATGCGTATATTATATGTGTGTATGTTGTATATGTGTATGTATGTATGTGTATGTGTATATGTGTATTTGTATATGTGTATTTGTATATGTGAATTTTCATTTTTTTCTCCTTTTTGGATAAATTATGGTTTTTATTCTATATTCACTAAAAAAAAACAAAAATAAACTTTAATCATCTGTATGTATTAGCTGTAAGTTGAACTTGATTTACAATTTATTAAATGATTCTATTATTATAAGTAAAATGTATGTAATATGTTAAATGTAGATATGTTATTTGCTCCTGTCCCAAGCACAAGTTTTTAACTTTTTTGGGACAGTACCTATTGAAAAAAAAATTGTATTAATTTAAATATTTGTACCTACTATGTGTATGTTCATATTATGATACTCAATAAAAAAAAAAAAAAAAAAATCTTGTATTTCTTACAATATAATTTATTTCTTATAAGCGTGACTCAATGTCTATATACACATATCCTATAATAGGACGAGATGCTGAACCTATCCCTTTGACGATAGAGTTACTCAAAGGAATTATCGTAAGATTCAGTGCCTTACAACAATCGACAGTGATCAAATTATTTTGTGAGCCATTGTCAATGAGGCATCGTATTATTTTTTTATTTCCATTATTCTGTTTCGCATAAACCTGCGCAGTTGCCAACAAAATCGCTGAGCTTGGTTTCACCTCGACACATAGGGACATTGAAGCGTTTCCGCTCGAAGTATGCTGCGCATTGCAATTGCACACTACGTCAGTGTGAGATGGCGTCGAAGTAGGTAGCGGTCTGACATTATCTTCTCCGTTAAAATGCAAAGTCGTATGATGTCTTTTCTTGCATAACTTACAAGCGAACGACGATTTGCAGTTTGCTACCGTATGCGTACCACTAAGACAATTCACGCACCCACGTTTCGATTTTATAAATTCGAATCGAGCCTGTGACGACTTCAGGCCTTTAAATTTGTGGCAATTATTAACTTGATGTTGAGTGGCGTTACAAAAAATACAAATTTTCTCTGAATTAGTATTCGGTATTTTCTGGTCACTGGCGACGAAAGATTTATAAGTCGACCGAGGTGATTTGGGGGCATGTGGCTTATTTGCCACGCTATTGCCATTAGAACGTTCTAATATTTTCACTTGGTCGTGTATGAATGAAACAAAATCATCATACGAAGGAATTTCTTTATCGCGAAATGACAGTTCAAAAGTTTGAATATTTTGAGGATCAATTTTCCTCAATGCGACGTGTAATAACACAAAATCAATAAGGTCGTCGATTTTTAATTGTTTCAAAGCTGCGACGGATGCAGAATAATTCTCGATAAATTGATCAAGGCTTGCGGACGTATTTGTGCAATTTTTTGCATCGAGAATATTATTTAGGTAATGCGTGGCTAATGCACGTTTATCTTGATATTTTTTAACTAAGTTATTCCAGATTATTTTATAAGATTCGCCGGAGGGCACAATGCCCGCGGTAATTCTCAGAGCACCATGGGTAAGTTTGCCCATTAAATATTGAACTCTCTGTGAATCCGTAAGTTGTTCATTTTCGTGAACATTTGCTTTGAAGGTCTCATAGAATTTATTCCAGTTTTCGGTCTTACCGTCGAAACTAGCCAGCTCTATTGCGGGCAGATTAATGACGCGTTTTTCATTGCACGAGTAGGTGTCTGGTCGAGGTGCTTGCACGATTTTATTACGAGCGCGTTTAACCTCCAGAAACATGTCGTCAAATGCGTCTAAAGGTTGGAGATCTGGAACGTATTCTGGATTCGATTTGAGTTGATGATCATTAATGTCATATATTATACCTTCAAATTGACTACGCATGTCGTCCAGCATTTCTGATTGCGCCAGAAACCTTTCTAGACTCCTTGACTCGAAGCTAGAAATGTTATTCATCATACGGTAAAGATCGTTCATCCGCGTAAAAAGGCGTTCCTTTTTTGCCGTTAAAATAATGAACGTTCTGTCCGTTTCTGCACTTGACGAAGATCCGGTAGTGTTAGGCATATTGAGAAGGTATTTAGGTATTATTTGTGTTTAGGTATACAAAAAATACCTATCTAGATATTAGGTAATTAAGTAAATATTTAATTTAGGTATAAAGTATCTAGGTATTATTTGTATTTATGTAAATATTTAATTTAGGTATAAAGTATCTAGGTATTATTTGTATTTATGTAAATATTTAATTTAGGTATAAAGTATCTAGGTATTATTTGTATTTATGTAACTATTTAATTTAGGTATAAAGTATCTAGGTATTATTTGTATTTATGTAAATATTTAATTTAGGTATAAAATATCTAGGTATTATTTGTATTTATGTAACTATTTAATTTAGGTATAAAGTATCTAGGTATTATTTGTATTTATGTAACTATTTAATTTAGGTATAAAGTATCTAGGTATTATTTGTATTTATGTAAATATTTAATTTAGGTATAAAGTATCTAGGTATTATTTGTATTTATGTAAATATTTAATTTAGGTATAAAGTATCTAGGTATTATTTGTATTTATGTAACTATTTAATTTAGGTATAAAGTATCTAGGTATTATTTGTATTTATGTAAATATTTAATTTAGGTATAAAGTATCTAGGTATTATTTGTATTTATGTAAATATTTAATTTAGGTATAAAGTTTCTAGGTATTATTTGTATTGATGTAACTATTTAATTTAGGTATAAAGTATCTAGGTATTATTTGTATTTATGTAAATATTTAATTTAGGTATAAAGTATCTAGGTATTATTTGTATTTATGTAAATATTTAATTTAGGTATAAAGTATCTAGGTATTATTTGTATTTATGTAAATATTTAATTTAGGTATAAAGTATCTAGGTATTATTTGTATTTATGTAAATATTTAATTTAGGTATAAAGTATCTAGGTATTATTTGTATTTATGTAAATATTTAATTTAGGTATAAAGTATCTAGGTATTATTTGTATTTATGTAAATATTTAATTTAGGTATAAAGTATCTAGGTATTATTTGTATTTATGTAACTATTTAATTTAGGTATAAAGTATCTAGGTATTATTTGTATTTATGTAAATATTTAATTTAGGTATAAAGTATCTAGGTATTATTTGTATTTATGTAAATATTTAATTTAGGTATAAAGTATCTAGGTATTATTTGTATTTATGTAACTATTTAATTTAGGTATAAAGTATCTAGGTATTATTTGTATTTATGTAACTATTTAATTTAGGTATAAAGTATCTAGGTATTATTTGTATTTATGTAAATATTTAATTTAGGTATAAAGTATCTAGGTATTATTTGTATTTATGTAACTATTTAATTTAGGTATAAAGTATCTAGGTATTATTTGTATTTATGTAACTATTTAATTTAGGTATAAAGTATCTAGGTATTATTTGTATTTATGTAAATATTTAATTTAGGTATAAAGTATCTAGGTATTATTTGTATTTATGTAAATATTTAATTTAGGTATAAAGTATCTAGGTATTATTTGTATTTATGTAACTATTTAATTTAGGTATAAAGTATCTAGGTATTATTTGTATTTATGTAAATATTTAATTTAGGTATAAAGTATCTAGGTATTATTTGTATTTATGTAAATATTTAATTTAGGTATAAAGTATCTAGGTATTATTTGTATTTATGTAACTATTTAATTTAGGTATAAAGTATCTAGGTATTATTTGTATTTATGTAAATATTTAATTTAGGTATAAAGTATCTAGGTATTATTTGTATTTATGTAAATATTTAATTTAGGTATAAAGTATCTAGGTATTATTTGTATTTATGTAACTATTTAATTTAGGTATAAAGTATCTAGGTATTATTTGTATTTATGTAAATATTTAATTTAGGTATAAAGTATCTAGGTATTATTTGTATTTATGTAAATATTTAATTTAGGTATAAAGTATCTAGGTATTATTTGTATTTATGTAAATATTTAATTTAGGTATAAAGTATCTAGGTATTATTTGTATTTATGTAAATATTTAATTTAGGTATAAAGTATCTAGGTATTATTTGTATTTATGTAAATATTTAATTTAGGTATAAAGTATCTAGGTATTATTTGTATTTATGTAAATATTTAGTTTAGGTATAAAGTATCTAGGTATTATTTGTATTTATGTAAATATTTAATTTAGGTATAAAGTATCTAGGTATTATTTGTATTTATGTAAATATTTAATTTAGGTATAAAGTATCTAGGTATTATTTGTATTGATGTAACTATTTAATTTAGGTATAAAGTATCTAGGTATTATTTGTATTTATGTAAATATTTAATTTGTACTAGTTAAAATTTAATCAATTGACTGTATATTTAGGTATTTATGTAAATATTTAATTTGTACCAGTTAAATTTTAATTAATCGACTGTGTATTTAGGTATTTATGTAAATATTTAATTTGTACCAGTTAAAATTTAATCAATCGACTGTATATTTAGGTATAGGTATAGGTATAAAAGTAATATTCAATTATATTACTTGGTCACAGTTAATATTCAATTAACCGCCTGTATTTAGGTATATAAAAGTATATAATTTGTCCCAGTTAATATTTAATTAATCGACTGTATATTTAGGTACATAAAGTATATAATTTGTCTCTGTTAATATTCAATTAATCGCCTGTATATTTAGGTATATAAAAGTATATAATTTGTCCCAGTTAACTGGTTTAGGTAGGTATGTACATACGCTTCGTATTATTTAATTAGGTACTGTGAAATAATTATTTTATTTTATTGGTTTTAAATTATTTGTTCATAACATATGTACATACGACTCGTATCCACTAACAATTATGTTTTATTAAATTGTTTATCTGAATAAGTATATAAATACAGACCGCACTGGATTATTCCCAACACTAATGTACTCATGTACTTAATGTACATATATATATCGCAATGTTATATACGAACGTACTGTTGTACGTCAATGCACTGTCGAACGCAGGAATATAATATATTATATCAAATATTACATAGGTACCTACGTAGTTATACGCAATATCGCTTTAGATTTGTGATATTTCTTACACACAGACATGTACTCACTGTACGAAGCGAATAATGAATGTATAATTGTATAGGCAGGTACCCATTCAACTAACAGCTAACTTGATCTGGTAAAAATAACTAAATCTAACAATTAACTTATATTATGTTCCGATTGATTGAACATAATTGACTGGACATAAATCCAATAATTCGATTCGAAATATACCAAACATTACGTACCGATACCTACAATATTTTTTGTGGGTATATTTAAATAAATGATATGCTATGCGCAATACGTTTATGTGATTATTTATAAGATCAAACTATTTAAACTTATTCAAATTTAACAAAATTACGTAAATTAACAAGTTAGGTATATGAAAAATATAATATTTATCGTTAAATACGATATCTAATTTAGGTACTCAATTAACCAACTCAAAACATTCCTTAAAAATTCACCAAAAATTACGTAAATTCACAAGATAGATATTATATGATAAATATAATATTTATCGTAAAGTATGATATTCAAGTTAGGTGCTTAATTGACCTACTCAAATTCATTAAAAATTCACCAAAAATTACGTGAATTAACAAGTTAGATATTATATGATAAATATAATATTTATCGTAAAGTATGATATTCAAGTTAGGTGCTTAATTGACCCACTCAAATTCATTAAAAATTCACCAAAAATTACGTGAATTAACAAGTTAGATATTATATGATAAATATAATATTTATCTTAAAGTATGATATTCAATTTAGGTACTTAATTGACCAACTCAAAATTCATTAAAAAATTCACCAAAAATTACGTAAAAATTCTACGAATTTCCAAGCAGTTATATTATTATAAATATGTTCAATATTGCTAGGCAATATTCGACTCGAAAGGATCATATGCGTCCGATATTTAATATATGTAGGTACTTAATGGACCAACTCAAAAATTCATTAAAAAATTCACCAAAAATTACGTAAAAATTCTACGAATTTCTAAGCATTTATATTGTAACAAATATGTTCAATATTGCTGGGCAATATCCGGCTCGAAAGGACCAAATGCGTCCGATATTTAATATAGGTACTGTTATGTTATAGAAAATTATGTATAGGGAAAAATTAATAATTGGGAATTTATAGTTTTTTTTTGTGCGAACACACTAAATTGATTTTTGTCAAGTGGCAATATTTTTTATGATGAGCAAAGGTTATGTCAAATTCTTTCTTTTTGCATACACCTATCGAAGCGGTACGGCCAGTGTAGGAAAATGGCGGCCGACGTCGATTAGAATTTCTGAATTTGGGGTAAGTTTGTTTTATGTGTTCGTATGTCAAGATATTTTTGCAAGAGATCATTTTTCAAACCAATAATCCTGTTTTCTTTTCTATAATCTAGATGCTGATATAAATGTCAGTCATCCCAAATTTAATCCTACCCTGATATTGCGCACCATTCTGACGAACATAATTTTTATTTAATTCTACAAATGGATTACTCGAATGTTATTCCATTTATTTTGCCATTGGAAATATATTTTTTTTGGATATTATTTTGCAATTACCATGCTTGCATATACACGACGATGAAATGTACGACATTTAATTCTGCCTAACCTAAAATTTTATAACTGACGACAAAGGAGTCACATATAGGAAATTGTCGGAGACAATTTCTTCACTTGGATTTTTTTTACTTGGACACAAACAAATTTCTTCACTTGGATTTTTACTTGGATACAAACAAATTTCTTCACTAGGATTTTTATTGTAACATAGAGGGATCAAGATACAAATAGTCACGAGAATTTTAAAATCTAAATACATCTTCTACAACCGGATTCATTTGAAGATATTGGTCATCGAGGGGATCTCCTTATTCATGCTGCGAGTCGATATTGTTTTAAAATGTTTACTCCATAGTTGTATGATGAGTTATACCTTTATGATTTATTGTCTGAATATATGAATGTGAATCCATTATGTTTGAACCTAATATAGATTGAAATCATGATTTTGAGTATGATATGAAAGAGATTTAGTTTGGTTTGATTTCGATGTAAATTCATGTTATATATAAGTTTCAATCTTTAACATTATTTTTATAACAAATATTTAAAAATTTCACTTTTATATTCAATTTTCATTTTCCTCTTATAGGAAATAGTTGGCACTATACAAACAAAGTTTGATATTTTAGAGTCATGTATTATAATTTACTTCTACAACAAAAATGTAAATATCTCAAAGTGCGTTGTCTCTCTATCTTCCTAATGCAGTACATCATTATTTCTTATATTCAGTTGATATTTTATTTAATTTAATTTAATTGTTTGAATTCATTTCGTCTTCATATAAGTTCACGATTAAAAACATGACCCTGAGAGTAAAATTTTCATGAGTCTCATTGCCTCTATCGCTGACTGTTGGTGGAAGGAAGTGTTGAAGCATATCAAAATCTGTTTCACTATCACACACCTTCTCATTGGCGCCCAACGTGGGGCCCCTTCTCATTAAAGTCACATCGAGGAGCTTAATTTTTAAAAATTCTTTGGCGTGGACTATTAGGCGTTCATGGATCGTGAATTTATGTGAGGACTGGCGCCCAGATTTTAAATTTTATACCTTTATTTTGTTGTACTGTGTTTGGAGGGGAGAGATTAATAGGTAGAATCTATAGAAAGTTTACGTTAGGTAGGAACTCCTATATTCCATATAAATCCCACCTTTTAACCTTCCTTAAAACTGACAAGGACACTAAGATGATCAACATGACTTGGAGTATGACCAGGAAAGATCTGATGCTCAGTTATGTACAACTTCAATACAATTTGGCTTTGAGCATATCTCACATCGTCAAAAGTTAAGTGATTGTTTTGTGTTTTTTTCTATCATTTTATAACTGATCGTTGAAAGAATCTGAATTTTATTATGTCTCTTTTTATTCCAGCATACAGAAGCATTTATTTGAAGATTTTTTTTTTATATTTGACAAATTTTCAATGTCAAAAGAAATTTCATTACCTACATAATTTGAATTTTTTTTATATATGCAGAATGTTGTACAGAATGTATTGTTTCAGTAAAAAAAAAATATCAATTGCCTAGTGACAAGAATTATTGTTGAGTGTATTTTTTTTTGAGGGAAATTATAATTATTGTATTATTGTAATTGCATTCTGTGGGGAGACAGATCTTTTCTAACTTTGGAAGTGAACAGTCATATTTACAAATTCAATTTTGATTATTTTTTTTGAAAAGAAAGTTCTTGTTTAAAGAGTTGATTATTAATTGGAAGAATAACTTAGTGATTTTTTTTAGAGAGAATATTTCAACATAATCATTTTAATGTTTTCTTTTCTTCTTAAATATGAACAATTTAGTTTTGGTGTTTTATCAAGATTTATTTTTTTAACTTCATTATAGTGTGGAAAGGAATTGTTAAATAATTTTCAATTAGTATTCTAGGGGGATTTATTTGTTAAAGGGGGAAGTGTGAAAATTTTTCATCGTTGTTTAACAGGTGTGATTAATTCTTTTTACAATTTTCAGATTTTGGATTTTGTTTTATTCGAGATTCACTTCTGGAAGCTTTTATATTAATACCATAATATTCAGATGATTTTAAAGGGAAAATCTCACATTTAATACAAATAAGTGGAGGTAAAAAGGTATTATTTATTTTATTGAATTTTTCACTACTACAGTTTTTTTTTTATATATGTTTTGAGTTTATTATGCATTTTTCCAGTTATTTTTTAGGAAGATTAATATTCCATATTGAGGTGTGATTTTGTTTATCATTAAATATAGTGTTTTATTTTTAAAAAGAGGTCATTATTTGTTATTTTAAAGGGAATCAATAATTATTTGTTCAATGAATTTTATAGAAACGAATTAACGCCACCTGTGAATAAACGGTCATACTTTTATGTTATTCAGTTATCTATTCAATATTTTCTGTATTTCGAATATCACGAGCAATTAATTGTTATATATTATAGAAATCTACTTACCGACATAAATACGATTTGTCATTCTGACATTGTTTAATGCGTTAATATTAAACATCTCTTTTCTATGATATTAAACGTTAAATATAGTTTAATAGGATGAATATTATCAAATTATTGTTATTCAGAATCGTTTTAAGGTCAGTCTTATGTTATTTATGGTTTTTGAACGTTTAATACAACATACTATAAGTTAATCGTAATTTTCATATACTTGTTTGACGCAGAAATCATCTTATCAAATTCAAAATAAAGTTTTGGTTACATCTTTAAGATATCATTATATCTAAAGAATATTGAACAATAGTTGGGTAATCGTTGATTTTTATATTCATTTATATTCTTTTCGAGTAGTCCATTTATGTAAATCATAAATTATTATTCCGAAATCAGTTTTTTTTATAAGAACCGAAGTGTCAAAAGTTCAACATTTTTTTTATTATTTGTGAAGTATTTTATTGTTTGATTATCAGTTTTAATCTAGTTCGATTTTTTATTTTTAAAACGAATAATTATGGATCTAATTCCAAAATATGCTTTTAAATCAATCGAGGAATTAAAAATACAATTAAAAATGCGTGGTTTACCATCAGCAAACAAATGGAGGGATTTGAGATTACAGGCAGAAGCATGTAATGGGGCAATTAGACAAATAATAGAAGAATTAAAAAAATCAGTGGTTGACGATGATTCAATTAGAAGCTTGAAAAAATTCTATGGTATACCATATGTTGATATTGATGTTGATGATAAGGATAAAGAAATTTTAGTGGATGTTTCCCCACCTCAGTTGTCTAATGGTAACGATGATATAGACTTATCAATAATTACGAATGATGAAAATTTGAAAATAACGGAAAATACTTCCAAAATTTTGTCAAATACGGAGTCCGAAACTACACAGTGTGTACGTGAGGTGGAAATGAATGAATTTAGTGATTCGAATTTGCTCAATGATAATAATAATTCAGATATCCATGATCCTTTAGTCGATCCTGTAAATACTGAGCAGACGTATTCAATCTCTGATAGCGAAGTTAATTACACAATGAATGAATCAGTGGACTTAATTAAGAAAAATGACACTCCTTATTTATATTGTTCGTATCTTTATTCACCTCAGGCCAACGTTGTTGAAGTTCAACATAGAAAATCCATTACGGCACTTACCACATTGGTTCATGATAATCAACGAGATGAGTATAACCATGTTGTCCCTATTCGCTCAGCGATGAATTCTTTAATTAAGATGTCAACTAGATACATCCCATATTTTACGTTACCTAAAAAAGAATACATAATAAAAATGGAATACCATAATAAATATAATCCTGTTTGCTCCTCGTTTAATGAAGTTACGGTTGCGTCCACAAACATTAATATGAATCATGTTTCTTATTTTAAAGACGCTTTCATGAAAGTTCAAAATAATGCATTCGAGTCATATTTAAATGATACTAATGATTGTGAAAAGGCTGGAATTGAGGAAGAATATAATATAGGGGATTATTTTTATGAAAATAATTTTCCTCTATCAAAGAATATGAATTGTTTTTCCAATAAAAGGTCTCTGAGTTATTTAAAAAATAAAATAATAAATAGAAGTTCATCTCTGGTTTATATTCTTTCTAATTTGTTTAAGAATAGAGTGTTAAATTCCATAGTAAAGACATTGTTATGCAGGGTTAACGATTGGATGTTAATTGTTAATCGTTTTGTTGTTTTTCGTTATGATATAATTAAATATTTATTTTTTCAGAATTTCACTTTGGGGTGGATGGACTGTCTCAATTTCTAATGTTATTTTATTTGAGTAAAGTATTGATGAATCATTAATAATGGATTCATTTAATTTTTTATTCTTGTTTACTTATTTATATTGATTAAGGAATTTTTTTTTATTTACATTCAGTATAGTAATGAGAGAAATGCATATTGAACCTCAACAAGAGTTAACGTTGATTATTTATTTTAGATTCAAACCATTTTAAGCATAATATTTTGCATTTCAATATCATCCAACTAGTATTTAGTGATAATTGTTTCACTTTATTCAAATTTAAAAATTTAATTAAAAGTAAATAGTTTTTTTATTTAGAGATTTTTAGAATTTTTTTTTAGAGATTTTTAGAATCTTTTATTATGATGAATGGTGATTGTCAGAGTGGGGGTGAAATATTTATTGTAGATAGATTTGTTTTAAACATTTTATTTTTTTTATTTTTGAATGTTTATTTTGATGTGATGTGTTAGTATTGGTATCGACATAACATACAAGGTTATTTTAGGTACAAATATTATTTTTTTTATAATGTAGACTGGGGATTTACAAATGAATATTTTACATTTTATTATGATTTTTTTTTTACTGACATCAGTTAGTTACATTACTTCACAATTTATATATGATTAATTTTATTTGTAAATATTGTTGGATATCTGTCGTCAGATGTTATTTTGTTTTTAGGTGACAATGTAAACCGCACATTATATTGTTATCGTTAGATGTATGGTGTTATGGTGGTGCGACCATAATATAATATAATCTGAATACAAAACAATTTAAAAATCTGGTAATGGAGATCAAATAGTAGAAACAAATTTTGAATTTGGTTTAAATTTCTGTGGTATTATATATTTTTTTTTTGTATAAATCAGTTTTAAGAATTTGATTCTGATAGATTAAATTTTAATATTGAATTTGAGATTTTATTGTGATGGGTTACATCGTTTTGTGGGTAAAAGAAATACAAATTTCTTTAATCATTGAGTGATAGACATCAAATCACAGGAAACATGAGAAGGGTTTAAAATTAATTTTTAAAAATGGATAATTTTAATATTAATTTGTAGTAATCTGTGTGAAAACATAAAATATGTAGGTTCCAGAATTTATTTGTTCAAATAGTTTTAATTAAGAAGGGATCTTGTATGTGATGTCACTGCTAATTAATAATTTATTTATTTATTTTCTTTTATATACAAGATATGAAGGTGTGATTGTTTGGTCTTGAACTGAATTTCATTCTATGGAATCTCATAGATGTGATAATTGACATTTTGTCATAATTTATTCAATGTTTTAAAATTTATTTTGAAGATTTGGGGTTTTTAATTTTTTTTATAACTGATGTGTGAAGTAATATTAAATAATGTTTAACCAGTTTTTGTGTTAAATGTTATATTTTTTTTTTAGGAATTATATAATATTTATATTAAGACTTTCCATCCCACATGATAGCTCCTGCATTTTTCCGGCTTATAATTGGATTTTGCATTTTGTATCTCGCTTGAGGGTATCCGATGAGCCAAGAAATCTTTGTATTTCGCTTGAGGACATCTGATTTCCCAAGAGATCATTTTTTTTTTTTTTTTTTATATATATCTCGCTTGAAAGTACTTTGTGACTTGAGAGATTATTCTTTATGCTATAGCCTTTCCGGTCGTTTTAGCTAATAATGAAAATGAGCGATATATGAGAGTATTTTTGGACAAATTTTCTACTAATAATTAAAAATTTGTTAGGGGAAAAGTTTTAAATTTAAAAATTGTAGTCTTCTTGTGAGCCTTCAATTATTTTTGGGATTTAGGGTGTAAGTTTCACTTGTTATAAAGTGATACTTGTAAAAATTGATGTAATAAAAGATCATAAAGTAACTCTAAATGAGTCGTTTTAATTTTATTTTATCATTTAATTGGGTGTTATGTTATTTCATTAATTGGGATCATTTTTTTTTGTTTTTGTTAGGAGTTTTCTTTTCTTACAAGCGGAACTCTGTTATGTCAAATTGTACTTAAATATTTTAAAGTTAAATTTTTTTGAGATATTTGTATTTAGGAATTGGGGATACATATTAGAAGGTTATGTTCTGAAGGAATAATATTTTATATTTCAAACAGTATTCGTTTTACAGGTCAATATTTTTTTAATCCGTTAACATGATTTTGTATGTTTCAGGTTATATTTTTTTGAATGGTAGATAAGTATATCGTTGTATTTTACCATGACTATTGTGTAACTGTTTCAGGATGATGATTTATGATGCAAATGATTTCCTTTTTCTTTTCATATCCTTCGGTTTGATTTATGATCTCTGGGTTGGTTTCATAATTTGCAATTTTCAGTTTTTTTTTTTAAAAAAAAATTTCTATTAAATATTTTTTTTATGTGGGGTTGCGGGTATGTTATGTTATAGAAAATTATGTATAGGGAAAAATTAATAATTGGGAATTTATAGTTTTTTTTTGTGCGAACACACTAAATTGATTTTTGTCAAGTGGCAATATTTTTTATGATGAGCAAAGGTTATGTCAAATTCTTTCTTTTTGCATACACCTATCGAAGCGGTACGGCCAGTGTAGGAAAATGGCGGCCGACGTCGATTAGAATTTCTGAATTTGGGGTAAGTTTGTTTTATGTGTTCGTATGTCAAGATATTTTTGCAAGAGATCATTTTTCAAACCAATAATCCTGTTTTCTTTTCTATAATCTAGATGCTGATATAAATGTCAGTCATCCCAAATTCAATCCTACCCTGATATTGCGCACCATTCTGACGAACATAATTTTTATTTAATTCTACAAATGGATTACTCGAATGTTATTCCATTTATTTTGTCATTGGAAATATATTTTTTTTGGATATTATTTTGCAATTACCATGCTTGCATATACACGACGATGAAATGTACGACATTTAATTCTGCCTAACCTAAAATTTTATAACTGACGACAAAGGAGTCACATATAGGAAATTGTCGGAGACAATTTCTTCACTTGGATTTTTTTTACTTGGACACAAACAAATTTCTTCACTTGGATTTTTACTTGGATACAAACAAATTTCTTCACTAGGATTTTTATTGTAACATAGAGGGATCAAGATACAAATAGTCACGAGAATTTTAAAATCTAAATACATCTTCTACAACCGGATTCATTTGAAGATATTGGTCATCGAGGGGATCTTTACTCCATAGCTGTATGATGAGTTATACCTTTATGATTTATTGTCTGAATATATGAATGTGAATCCATTATGTTTGAACCGAATATAGATTGAAATCATGATTTTGAGTATGATATGAAAGAGATTTAGTTTGGTTTGATTTCGATGTAAATTCATGTTATATATAAGTTTCAATCTTTAACATTATTTTTATAACAAATATTTAAAAATTTCACTTTTATATTCAATTTTCATTTTCCTCTTATAGGAAATAGTTGGCACTATACAAACAAAGTTTGATATTTTAGAGTCATGTATTATAATTTACTTCTACAATAAAAATGTAAATATCTCAAAGTGCGTTGTCTCTCTATCTTCCTAATGCAGTACATCATTATTTCTTATATTCAGTTGATATTTTATTTAATTTAATTTAATTGTTTGAATTCATTTCGTCTTCATATAAGTTCACGATTAAAAACATGACCCTGAGAGTAAAATTTTCATGAGTCTCATTGCCTCTATCGCTGACTGTTGGTGGAAAGAAGTGTTGAAGCATATCAAAATCTGTTTCACTATCACACACCTTCTCAGTACTTAATGGACCAACTCAAAAATTCATTAAAAAATTCACCAAAAATTACGTAAAAATTCTACGAATTTCCAAGCATTTATATTGTAACAAATATGTTCAATATTGCTGGGCAATATCCGGCTCGAAGGACCAAATGAATGCGCGGGGGCGTAACTTCCCGCTCAGTGTGTTGGGGATGGAATTATGTATGTGTCAACAAGTCAACCGAAGAAAGCCTGTAACTCCTTCTGCGAATATGAGACAGCCACTTACCTTGTGACGGGTCTCCAGTCTTCGCAGGCACAGAATTCGTACCTCCGGTCCTGGTATGGTGGAGATGATGGTTCATCTACTTCACAAGTCTCACACACAACAATTCCTCCCGTGGCGTAATTATTAAAGCACAAATAAATTATGGCTATTTTTTCCTCGACAAGACGTAACTTGATCTGTCGACGAATGTGACAATACAGTGTACCGCTAACGGGCGACAACGTGCGAACTGTCCAAACTGGTCAAAAAAACTGTAGTCTTCCATATCGATGGCTCAAACCATATCCGCCCATCTGTGTTGCTCAGACGTCGAGAAAGCGCAACAAATAAGTGACTATCTAATTCACAGATGGCAGACTGGTCCCACAGTTGACCTGTTTGAAATAAATAATTCAAATAAATTATGCAATTACTGTGGCAAGTGAATATTGCTCAACCGACACTATTGGATGTACACATCATATTTTGTATATATGCTTCCAGTAAAATCATAGTATGATAATATTAAACTGTTAATAATATAAATTTGATATCTGAATGTTCTTAGATAAATTTCCATTAAGTAATAAAAAAAAAGAATAAAAATAACTTCCACAAACAAATACCTAATATATTCTCTGATTATGAAATTAAGCCACAATGGCATAGAAAAAATTAAATAATATATTAAATGTTATTAGTTTATTTCTCCTTATTATTATTTATATGTGTTTTATTTAAAAAAAGAAGGTATTTGTAAAGTATAAAAACCATTGTAAATTTAAAACTTATTAAGTATTAAAAAGATAAAGTAATATCTCAACAATTAATGTAAATTACTAGTATGAAATACGAAACGAATGTATTTAAGCCATATATACTTAAGCAAAAATGTAAAAAATTGAAACCAATAATGAATATTGATTAATGTAGTACTCTCTCGCCAAATTACCATTGCAAAAGAAATTGGCAAAGAAAAATATATTAATAATAGGCGTATTCGAAAAAGAAAAGTCCTAAATAATTGCATAAAAATGATGCAAATTTATTTCTGTAAATAATATTTTTAATTTAAACATGTATGTAATTTCTACTTTATCACTATATATATAGTTAGTAAATAATTAAGCTTCATCTAAAGCAATGCTAAATATTTATTGACAGATGTAACCTAATCATAACATAATATTGCAAAAATTTTATTTTTGATTTTGCTCTAAATAATAAAAACACAGGGTTTCAACCCTAAGTAAATTCAGTAACATTTATTTATTTTTTTTTGTCTAATCTTTTAAGTTAGAAATGGGTATATTTAATTAAAAAAAAAATTTTATTTGTTCTCAATTTAGTTTATTTTTTTTTTTTGAAACAAATACAATAAAAAAATTTAAAAAATCTTATTAGTACTACAGAGTGTACACCATCATAGACCCAAACCATTTTGTTAGAATATATAATTTTATATTTTTTTATGTGACAAAGAGTACAGGGAAGTATGACGCGCTAGCTGGAAGGGGAGTGTGTGGCTATGGCCATCGCACAACTCTAATTGATGGTCATTGCCCAACTCTAATTGGCGGACGTATATATATATATATATATATATATACGGCCATTTTGAATAAAATATTCATTCCGTTCTGATACCCAACTGTGTGTCGTACTTCCCGTAAGCACGTGATTTATAAGTGTAAATTTTATTAATAAGGTATAATTTCAGTATTTGTTAATTGTAATCTTTTTAATTTGTTCTCAACAATAAATACGTAAGTCATCTTCACTCTTTCAATCTTAACCTGTCTTATGTACCAACTTGCATCACATAATTATCATTAATCAATTTGGATTATCGCTATCCACGATAATCAATTATATGGGACTGTTGGTTGAACACGCTCGTTAATAAAGAAGGCAAATTATGAATTACATATCCCGGTTCGATTCCGGTATATAGGGATAATTTGTGAGCCAGCAGAACTTACACGTATGTGGTTTAGTGTACATTAGATCTAGTACATGTACCCCTATTGATCTACACGCCACATGCACGTAAGCCCCCATAAACTTAAAATCACACAGCCGAAATATTGTAACACGGAAATAAAAAAATGTCACAAATATTGTTTTGGGGCACACATAATTTTCTCGCCACGGCCAGCATGAAAGTGCTGATGCACCGTCAATGCCGGAATGGACCGTCGTCGATGGGCGAAGGGGCAAGGCTATCGGCGAAAGCAACCTCGGGTCCCAGACATCGGCAGATGCTGGTTGGGCGACTGGCGGGAGCAAACGACGGCGGCGCGAGTCTCAAGGAGATGCAGGCCGTTGCTCCAGGGTCCAGCGCGACCCAACAGCATTTGGAACACTTTCCAACCTCAGCACCCGCTTCGGTCCAGGAAAGCGGCTCTCTCGCCGAATGGTGGTGTGCCGATCCATCTCGGCACTCCAGGTGTCACATCCATGTGGAGCGAGATGTGGAGCGAGCCTAACCGACACCCTCTGGTGCGGTTTACAGCTGCTCTGGCCACAGTGAGCGCGGTCCGTGTCGACACGACGCGTGTCTAATTTTGACTGTCATCTGTCACTTGTATTGTCACATTTCTTATTGTCAAATATTTTCTTACACTTTAATTTTCACAAATGTTTGTTTGTGATCTGATTTAGCGCCGATTTCAAAATAGAAAATAACGCGAACAGAAGAGGTCGCGTCAATGTTATATCATATGCGAGTATGCGTTTTTCACCTGCCGAACAAAAATGGCATTCAAATGAGCAGGAAGCGTTTGCGGCCGTATGGGCCATTAAAAATATCGTCCGTATTTAGAAGGACGATCGTTTACGCTACGTACGGATAATAAAGCATTAACGTGGTTGAATACGGCGAAAAATGATAGGGCAAAGCTCATCAGATGGGCACTCCTTTTGCAGGAATTTGATTTCACAGTTGAACATTGTCCCGGTCGTAAAAAATGAGCTCCCTGATGCGTTATCCCGAAATCCCGAATCGTCCCCAATATTGACGGAGGCAGATACAAAAGATTTATGTCGCATGATGTACCCATCAACGGAAACGAATGAGATAACGGCACAAGTACATCAAACGGAAGATGATGCGGTGACGGAGGACCAGCCGGACGCGGTTGAGTCATCCGACGATGTTGAGGTACCTATTAGATCTAAGTCTTGCGGAAGAAATACGGTTACGACAGAAAAGAGATATCGACGTACAACGACGTATAAATAGGTTGCGTATATTATTATCTCGACCAAATACATCGACGGCACGTCACGAACAACAATATTTACGAGATTTTGTACCCCGATCGATCGTTTTGAAGGTTATATCTACGTACCATGATAATCGTGTGGCAGGTCATCCCGGAGCTAAAGAAACGACTCGGGCTGCGGCACGCCATTTCTTTTGGCCGAACATGCGTACTGACGTTGAGCAATATGTGCACTCAAAAAATGTAGTTGTTAAAAATAAATGATTTGCTGCTAATAATAACCAAGCAACTTTGTTAATATAGTAGGTACCTGCAAAGTTCGTTGCTAAAAATTGCCAAGTAAATGGTCTGCTAATTTTAACCGAGTAGCTTTGTTAACAATCTGTCAAAATTAATCTAGTAACTTGGTTAACCACGGACAACTTTGTATAATCAGCCAAGTAACCTGTCAAAACTTAACCTACTAACTTTGTAATATCAGCAAAGTAACTGTCAAATTCAACCAACCTAGTTGGCTAATTTCTATCAACTTACTCGGTAATCTGAACTAATTCATTCAGTATCCACAACAAACAACTTGGCTAATTTCAATCTACTAATCGGTAATCTGAACTAATTCATTCAGTATCCACAGCAAACAACTTGGTTAGATTTAATTAACTACTCAGTAATCTGAACTAATTCATTCAGTATCCACAGCAAACAACTTGGTTAAATTCAATCTACTACTCAGTAATGTGAACTAATTCGTTCAGTATCCACAGCAAACAACTTGGTTAAATTCAATCTACTACTCAGTAATGTGAACTAATTCATTCAGTATCCACAGCAAACAACTTGGTTAGATTTAATCAACTCACTCAGTATTCTGAATTAATTTATTCTGTAGCCACAGCAAAGCTACTTGGCTATTTTCAATCTACTTACTCAGTATTCTGCTAATTTACACAGGTAGGATATTTGGAGTGAAATAAAATACAGGTTTCATTCAAAATTTCATTTATTGCACAGGAATGTGATTTATTGTATTAAAAAAATATTATATTTCTAATACATAGAGACATATTAAACATAATAAATATAAAAAAAACATCTTTTTATTCTCAAGAGTACATAATTTTTATTTCATGCAAGTTAGGTTGGTTCTGAAAATGCCAAAAAAACAACAAATTCTGGGTTTCAGATAATTTAAATTAGGTATGAACTCTTTTCATGTAGGTACATGCGATAGTTACCTTTTCTAAAAATTGCTGAAATTGACGATACAACCCTTTCAAAAAGAATTTTGTGGATAAACGAGTCAAAATTTACTATCGAGGGGATTATAAACCTTCACAATTTATATGCATGTGGTCTAATGAGAATCCTGCGTGGCCCGTTTAGTGTACTTTCAGAGAAAATTTAGAGTCAATGTTTGGGCAGGAGTGATAGGCAATATTATCGTGGGACCATACTACTAGCTGGACAACCTTAATGGTATAAATTACATGGATTTCCTTCAAAACAACTTGTTGTGTCCGGTTCACTATGCAATAGTATGCCAATTCCCGGATTGGAAGTCTAGGCCCCATTCCGTGGCCCGCACAATCCCCAGAGCTATCGCCACTTGATTTCTATACCTATTTTGTACAGATAATGCAAACATCTTATCTTCTTCAGAATATTTTCAATGAAATTTATTACGTCTAATATTCTGCTCTTGGTTTTCAAGAAAATATTTTACAACTAGAGGCAGCTCATTCAGATATGACCATTCACCCTTTTTTAAACATTTTTTCAATACCAGGACACGTCTTTTTAAAGATATATGTTTCCGCAAACAATTATTTGTTTTCTTGCGAGTGAACGAAGAACGCCTGACGAAGAAAATATACAAATCTGACAGGAACGGAATAAGAGGTCGCGGGCGCCCTAGAAAAGGATGGCACGACCATGTAAACGAGGGGCAGCTGCACAGATGTGCGGTGGTCTGTTGTTGTCCACAGTCACATGTCGTTGGTATTCCCTGTTGCAGGAAGCCCCATGTAGACAGGTTATCCAATGTTCTCCCAACGCCCGTCCTCAGTCTGTTTAGTGTCTTCCACGTACGCCACTCCACGTTGTGGCCCGGGGGAAGACTCTCTTTAAGACTCTCCACTGAATTCTGGCTGCATGTTGTTTTTTCATCTTGCCTCCTTCTATAATGAAACAAGAAATGTTTAATAACAATGATGCATTTAATTTCTATCAGACCATCATGGAGAAATGCAGTCGTGGTACCTTTGTATTAAAGTAAAGGCTCAAAGCTCGACTGCAAAAACTATAGAGCCATAAGTTTGTTAAAATTGAGTACTGTTATAGTGCGAGATTTGATGTATGCAGACGATAAAGTTCTGTTAGCAGTAAGTATGGAAGATCTACAGTATCTTGTAAGTATGGTATATGAATATCCGTATCCATACACCGTACCTACGCCATACATACAAACACATCATGATGAAAAACTCAGTGTGCACTCTCTACATGATATCCGTTGAGTAATTGATGTAAAAAATATGCTTAAAAATTGTGAAATCATGACTCTCCACTATTCCATAGTGTTTTTTTTTTTTTTTTTTTTTTTTTTTTTTTTTATTTTTTATTTTTTTTTTTTTTTTTATTTTTTCAAATTGAAGCTAACAATGTACAAAGAATAGTATATGTATATGTATAAAAATATCAAATATAACAATTATCATCTCCGCACATCAATTATTAGCTTACAATACTATCATGATTTATTACAAAATACAGTCATATATACAAGATACAAAATCATATGTGTGTGTGAGGGTGTATATGTGTGAAGGTGTGTGTGTGTATGTGTGTGTATGTGTAAGTGTACATATATGTGTGTGTGCATGCGTGCTGTGCGTTAGTGATAATCTTATGAAATTCCTGTTTTTAATTTTTGAGCGAGTTTATGTTTTGTATCACTGAATAGGTCTATGTCAAGGGACTTCTCATATTTTATGTATGTGTTTATAATTCTGTTTATAGTTGAGTTTTTCGCGGCATTAGTTTTGTATAATTTAGGTCGGAAGAGAGTTGTGTGTCTGGAGCGTCTCAATGGTACGTTAAAGTCAATACTCGACAAAAGTTCCGGGCAGTCAATAATATTGTTCAATATGTTGTACAGAAATTGTATATCTTGGCATTTGCGTCTTGATTCTAGTGACGGTGGAATAGGTGCAACAATACTTCGATATGCCAATCTCTTCAAATATTTACGCTGTATTTTTTCTATATTATTAATGTGCACTCGATATTGCGGGTTCCAAATAACAGAGCCAAACTCCAGTGTACTTCTGACTAGTGAATTAAATAATATTTTAAATGTTTGTGGATTTTTGAAATCTTTACTTATCCTAAAAATAAAACCTAATTTTTTATAACCTGCTGTTGTAATTTTATCTATATGTTGTCTGTAATTTAATTTGCTGTCCAAGAATAATCCCAAATCCCGACACAAAGATTTCTTTACTATGTGTTCATCATTTAATGTGTAATCGAAAGTGTGTTTATTAATTTTTCTAGTGTAAGAAATTGAGAAACATTTAGAGGTGTTCAGTTTTAATAAATTTAATCTACAATAAGCTGCAAGTCGATCCAAATCTTCTTGAAGTTTTGCACAGTCAGATATAGTTTTCACACAATTGTAAATTTTCATGTCGTCTGCAAAGAGTGAATAATTAGAGTATTTAAAACAATTTCCAATGTCGTTGACATATACATTAAACAGTAGTGGTCCCAAGTGGGATCCTTGAGGAACTCCAGAACATATATGTGTTATATTTTCAGATGCATAACCCTTTACCACCGTAAGTTGAGTGCGATTAGAAATATAAGATTGAATCCATCTATGAAGATCTCCATGTATGCCAATTTGTAAAAGTTTTGTTATTTTGTTACACCTTTATAATCAATATTTAAATAAATAAATAAAATATAAACTTTGTTTAACTTACTTTTCGAGGAACGTCCTGTGGATTACATGGAAATGTAGATACATAGGGCGACAAACGTCGAGCGAGGTTCAGGAACTGAAAACATACACAGTTCATTAAGTAGTTAATACATCAACAATATACCATCACGCCAGGTCCCTTGCGGGATAGGCAGAAAAGAGAACCGAATGCCACATTTTTCTATCTTGGCATACATTCATCGCCTCGTCAACATTCATGCATATTCTCATACATGTTCGTCTATTGTTCACACTTCATTCATTTCAACATTTCTGTCTTTCAGAATATCGTTCACATGGTCATGCCATCCCTTTATTGGGCGGCCCCGACCTTTCATTCCATTCCTCTCCGCAATGTTTATTTTCTTCGTCAGGCGTTCCTCATTCATTCTTCCCATGTGGACAAACCATCTCAATGTGTTCACTTTCATTCTATTATTGATATCTTTCTTCATCTTACATTATTTCCTAATGTCCTCATTTCTTATCCTGCCACAAATCAAGTATTTGCAAGTAATACATCAAGTGTTTGCTATAGGTACATTTATTGCAATTAAATATTTTATTTAACTTACTTATGATGGATGTGGAAAGAGTGGTGAACTTGAGTGGACAATCGTAAGCGGGTATTATCTGGGATGAGACGGTATCCATTGATGTTGACACATAAATGAGTTCTGTAAAAACAAATGTAGAGCGAGCGTTAATCTGTTATTTTCTTACAACTTTGAATTCATTTAATAGCATGATATCACACTGTACAACTTACCATTTCATCATTCGTCCCTTTCCTCATGACTGAGGATAGCGGCTGTAGTCTGTCGCCACACGTATGGCCCGCCTCCATGCCAATCTATTTTTGGCTGAACGCAGAGCACCAGTCACCGAAGACCCCGTCCCTCCACGCTGCCCATCACAACAAGCTTCTCGAGGCAGTCTGGTTCCCTTCTGGCAATGTGTCCAAAGAATTGAAGGATACGTCTGTAACATATCGTCGATAGACGATCCTCGATCCTTAGCTCGTCTAGAATTGACACATTGGTTCTTCTGGCTGTCCATTTATATTTTTCCAATATTGTCGTTAATTCCGTTGAACCACAAGAACATTGATGTGGCATTTGATAACATTGACAACATTGATGTGGTATTTTTAAATAATAAAAATAACACCATTACACCACACAATTTAAAACAAAACAGCAAGACACAAAAATATTTGAACAAGAAAACACGTCGTTTTGAGTTTTGACAGAAGACCAAAGCGAAACGGTTGCGCGTAATACATATGTATTATTGCCAGAACAAAAAAAATTCAACATCATTTCAGACATTTCAGTTCTTTCCAGTAAATAAATTCATCTGAATATTTTTAATAAACGCAACATATGTAAAAAAATAAGAAATAACAATTATTTTAATAAATAAAGTAGTTAATGTATTCCATCATGAGAATAAGTAGATATTAAAACGAAATACCATTTTTATATATGGTCATTCCACCAATATCAACCACCGAAACGTAAATATTTGACATGTCGCTTTATACACAAATAGAACGTAGAATCTAACCTTAAAATTTACTAAATACAATATTCGTCAACATTATTATTGAATGAAATTGTTTATTTTTCAGTGTGTTAATTCAAGAAATGATGTTAAGAAATTGATCTTAATTTTCTATTACAGTTTTACGTTCCCGAGGTTTTTTCTTAAAAACAATTTTGTAATATGAATGTGTAGTTCTTTTAGGATCGTTTTATCATTATCAGTATACTATACAAGTCATTCCTGTGACAGGCTCCAAATACAACGAAATTAATATGTTTTAAAATTAATGAAACGCATTTTTTCAAGTTAGCCAGTGTGATATTTTTTTTAATATTAAAATGACAAATGAAAGAAAAAATCATGAATATTAAGTTCAAGCATATCAAAATAATAATAGGTATACATCTGCAAAAAAATTTGCTGTCTAACTTGCTTAACTCAGAAAGTATGTTGCCTTAGTATGAAGCAGTGCTCAACTGCAACACAATCGCTGTCAACATTAATTCAGTTGCAATATGGATTTCGAGGAGGAAACATTATTTATTCTACTATAAAATAACTGACCTACATGGGCACATCCAACATTGAAAATACTGAATATTTCACACTTTTGTATCCATTACAGAAAAATACAACAAAATCTTTTTAACTGATGTCAATGAAGAACTGACTCATATTTAATTTTATTTATTTTGTTCTTTTTATTTTTTTAAATATATTATTTCATATTTTATTTATTTATGAAATAAAAAATGAAATAAAAATTAGGAAACGGACACCGTTATAAGAAAAAGTATTTCTCCTAAAGAAAGTCTAGCAATTGTAGTGGACAGATTGAAGAAGTTGTGTATTGCTGTCACAACTAATCTAAGAATTTAGCTACACGGCGAAATTCGACCGCAATCCGACTGCTCATTTTGGCTACGACTGCTCAAGCGGTTAGTGTTTTGTAAACAAGAATTTTGCACTGGAACTGCAAACATCCGTGCTGCAACAGTTTGAAACAGCCAACCCCGACTGTTTCAAGCACTTTCTATGGCGACCCATAGTCTTTTAACATTTTATAAATAACAATTGAGTGAAAAATCCATATATTATTTATATTCCGAATGACACATCATGCCAATCAAAATATTTAGAAACCAGAGGAAGCAGCTATCTTAAATGCGCTGGAAGAGATAGCAGAGATGTTGAGTTTATTAAAGAATACTATATATCAGGGGTGGCCAACCGGTTGATCGCGATCGATCTGTCGATCGCGACTATTAGTCCAGTCGATCGTGGCAAGGCAAAAAATATAAACATACATAAATACGTAGAACAGATTGCGCAACGTAATCACCAACTGCTGCACCCATCACGTTACGTTCACGTTGTCACATTACTTTATTTATCTAGATTTCTGGGCATTGGTTTCCAACGAGAAATATCCATGTTTGAAGAAATGTGTTGAACAATATTGCATTTGTGTTTTGGTTCAACATATTTATGTGAGTCAGCATTTTCCTACTCAAAGCAAACAAAAAATAAACACCGTTCTCGCTTGACAGACGCTCATACACTGGATTCTTTAAGGTTAGCAATTTCCAACTACAAACCTGATTTTGCTAATCTAATGGAAGATGCTCATACGCAGTGCTCACACTAATATACAAGTAGTTACTAAGAATAATTTTCAGTTTTATGTTTTCCCTCTTAATAAAATTTAAAAAATACTACTTAATTGTGTACTGAACCATGCTGTTTCATTTAAAATTTCAAGAAGTATGTAATTGGTAGATCGCACAGGGCTTCCTCAGTAAACAGTAGATCTTGGATCTAATCAAGTCGGCCACCCCTGCTATATATAATATATTATCATGCAAGTATTAATAACAAAAGCGTTGTTCCTATCTAAAGATCTGCAACCATACTATGGATAGTATGCCATGTCCTAGTAGACTTGCATAGTATGGTGAAAATGAATACATTATCACACTGCCTACAGTTATAAGCAAATAACTTGAGAAATCACATGGACTGCGTAGAGCGTCAATTTGGGTATTTTGCTTAGGTTGTACACCTATATGCAACCATCCACGATGAAAATTCTCAAGTAATTCCCTCAAGAGTATACTTACTCTATTTTGATATAAGTATATTTACTTTGTTTTATTTTTTTTTCACATGGAGAAAATGTATTTGCAGTCTAAATGAGGTTTGATAAATATATAGTATGCAGACAAGTTCATTGAATATAAATATTTTTTTTTTTACTATCATAGTTCACTATCAGGATTATTCAGCCCTTATGGTTTTAACACAAACTACATTGTTAACATTAATAATGTGTATATTGATAACACTAATAACATATTGACCCTTCTTCTTGTTACTCTAGGATTTGTGTTAAAATATAACTTGTTTAATATCGTTGGGACATAAAGTTAACCGTTTATGATTTTAAGCAACACAAACAGAACGGCCAACTCTCTCCTCCTGCACAGGCTGTTCATTCCAAAGAATAAGTTAATTGATTGTGTCACACTGAATTTCCATTGAAATCCTTATATTCTTTAGTTAATATCATAGTGAGGTGACCAGACAGTTGAGCAGTTGATATTCAATGATGCTGAGAGTATAGTGCAATGATTATCTATTTATTTAATTTGTGTATGGTCATAGAATGGGTAGGCTATAGTTAGTCTACATATAAAGCCTAATATTCTGTATGCTTTCCCCAGCATGGCATCAACATGAATATTAAACAACAATCCAATATCAAACGATTGACTCACACTTTTCAAATGGGTGTATGTTAATGTTACATATTTATGTAGATATTTATTTTATTATTTGTGAATGTTATAAACTGACATTAACTAATATTGAAGTTATGAGTTATTTATATTAGTTATATTAACTAATACATACATACCTAAACACAATAACCATATTGGGGCAGAGAAAACCAAACACCACAAAACCAATCTTGACAAATCAATGATCTTGACATAATTGGACATAATACATTCTTTACATTCATTAATTGCCCCATTATGGTCTCTTATTATTCAGATTTGTATGGTAGGTTAATTTTTTCAGGATATTATTAATTAATGTGGTCATATAATACCCATAATAATACCATTAATTTGTATGTATTTGTATAGCTCATTTTGTTAGATGCTTATTATTCATTCTCTCTTTTGAAAAACGGAAAATACTAAATGGTAATCCAGCTTTAACATCAAAATAGTATAAACATCTTTACATTACATCTCAAATGTAAATATTAGCAAATTAACACAAGATATTTGTGAATAATAATGATAATCTTTGACGAATATCTCATCTTAATTCAACTTAATTCAATTATTTTTCAGTGTCACATGTCTAATTTGACGAGTATTATACTTTACTTAATCATTTTTTAATGTGACATATCATATTTGGCGAGAATTATACTTTATATAATATTTTTTTTAATATATCGTGTCAAATTTGAGAAATATTAATATTTTTATGTATAAAATGTCAAATTTGACAGATGCCAAATACAAAATGTCCGTATAGGTACCTGTTACTCGGTAAAATTTAAACAAGTAGGTACATTGCTATTGGTAAGCAACTTCATTCTAACAGTATTATATTCGCAAATAATAACCAAGTGCAACTTTGTTATTTTTAATCATGTATAGGTCAATAACTACCAACATGACTTTTTACATTGCTATTGGTAACCAACTACACGTTAACAGTATTCAATTGTTAGATAATAGCCAAGTGCAACTTTGTTATTTTTAATCATATATTGGTTAATAACTACCAATATGACTTTAACCGAGCCAAAAAGGTACTTTGCTAACTTTAGATTTTTTCAATGATGAGAGCGTGTATGACGTGTGCTCTATCGCCATACCTCGTGAAATAAATCCCGTAGCAATCAGATCAATAAAAGTGCATTTATCTATCGATTTATTTATTTCCAATAAAAATCTTTCTTTTTTTAAAGCATATTCTAATAATGAGCCTTGTATATATTTGAATGACATTGCATACCTGATTTGGTGTCCAACCTTTGTCTGCATAAGTTTTACAAAAGTTATCTTTCCATGTTGACCATTCTGAGTTTACAGTATATTTTATAAGCATTGACCTGTACCAGTCAAGACAACACTCATCCAGAAATAACCTAAGTGTTTCAATTTTCTTAATATCTTCTTCAATTCCCAAACGAGTACATTCACTTTCAAAAATATTTATCCATTGTGATACGTTAGAAGTTTTTGTCGTCAAATTTTCTATACCAAAATTAACTGCTAATTTTTATTATATTATTAGGTTTACAAATATCTTTTTGAGCTATAAAATTGTCAATAATTTTTGTCTCCTGTATTTTATTTTGTGTAATTTCCTCCAAATATATATTATCAAATTGTAAGTTACCATCTTCATCTATGTATGTTTTTTGTAACTCATCTATTAACGTTATCCAAACTCTTCGTACTTGATACCTTTTTGTTATACGTCTTTTTACTTTAATAAAGGCACTTGTTTTTATTATTTCTTTGTGTTTGCTCACTGGTTGTAGCTCTTCTGGTATAGCATAAACCTTGTTATCAGTTGTGGTGATTGAGATTATATTATAAACATTTGTTTTTCCATCACTTCCAGGTAATATTATAAATTCAAAATGAAGTTTCACCATTTTATGTATCTTGATTTTGTCGTTAAACAATAATGTCGTTTTATAATGGAGTGTAT
>OY754989.1:2055996-2170996 GCA_963576475.1 Molanna angustata | reverse complement strand
GTTTCTCATAATGGTTGAATAATATAAGCATAATGAAATTGTATAATATTATTATACAATTTCAACCATTATAAGAAATAACTGCAAGAAAGAGGCAATATACGAATAAATAAATAAATAAAGTCGAATTTAGCCCCGCTCCTATAGGGCTAGCCCCGCCTCTTAATGAGCTTTTGTACGACTCAATTACTGTAACCAACTTCAAGTTGGTTCAGAAGTTAGTACAATTTCAATGTATAATGGCTTGCGTTCTATAGTTAGTGTGTTCTATGACTTAACTCCTTTGACCATAGATAAAATAGTAGGTACTTAACACATCTGTTTTTTTTTTTTTAATGAAAAATGAATATGTCCTTGTTAAACAAGTACATATACATCTTCCTTCGTTCCCTAAAATAAGCATAAATACTTGTGCTATAGGTGAACAAAATCGGTCGAGGCAGGATTCGAACTCGCGACTACTGGATTATTAGCCCAGCGCGCTAACCGATCTGCCATCGACCCATTAAAAAAAATATTGTTTACACAAAATCAACCTGAAGGAAATGACGTAACAGAGCAAGTGGCGCAATTTAAATATCTAGATATCGAGATGGCATGTCACTGTCACAATGATCTGTATGGAGAAGTGACACAGCAAGCACACAAGGCCGCACCAATCTAGCTCGGACTGTCTGAGGTAAACTATATGGAAGAACAAACACATGAGCACCAAGGGCAAAATAAGGATCTACAAAACATGTGTCAGACTTATCCTAACATAAGCCATGGAATCCAGAGCTGATACGGTTCGTACCAAACAACTCCTGCGCACCAGCGAAATGAAAATACTGCGATGCATAGCTGGCAAAAGTCTTCGTGATAGAGTCAGAAATACAGAGATCCGAAGAATCTGCGAAGCTGAGGACATCGTAAAATGGGGGCGCCAAAGAAGAAGGTACTGGAACGAACATGTCAGCCGCATGTCCGAAGATAGGATCCCAAAGATAGCCCGAGACAACGTACCGGAGGGGTCTAGACCACGAGGACGCCCACCAAAAAGATGGCGAGATAGTTGGCAGTCTACATAACAGGAGGCTGAAAATGCAGCATAAAACAGGCCCTGGGCCTAATGAAAGAAGAATAAGAAGAACCTTCTGGTTTCTTAAAGACCATCAAAAGTACACTTTGGTATTAAATTTTTAGTATTTTAGATCCTTTGATCCTTAGAGTGTAGTTAGAGTTTTTATTTCAGTAAATATTTTTTTATATCAATGTAAAACAGCGGCTTAGAATAGTACTTCGTTTTCGGGTGTTCCGTAAGAAGCGTGTAATCTAAAATACATCAGGCAACAATAACATCGCACCTATTTTAACAGTGAGGTTCACCACCCATTCTGCATGTAAGTAGTACCTTTTTAGGTAAGACGAGACTGGCGTGTGGAGATTACACACTTGTGTCGTTGTAATTTATTTCACCAGGACACATGTTGACTGGTAGAGATTGCCTGCGGGCAATAAGTCCGCCACGTTGTATAAAACAATAAAAGTATTTTATTATTATTATTATTATTATGTTGCTGGTTACCCAGGATATGTCGTGATGGCATGAATAAATCAATGTAAAATATAAAACTGTCTGTTTAAAGTGTGATTCGTTTTACCATTAAAGGTAATTTTTTATTTGTTTTTTACATAAAAAAATAATAATTAAGTACATTTCAAAATTAAAAATAATTCAATATCATTGTCCCGTTGAATGTGTAGATAGTTTGTATATATATTTTTAATGAATTGTGACAATTACATAACAAAAATTTCCTTAACTAAGCATAAATGCTTGTGCTTTAGGTGAATGAAATCGGTCGTGGCGGGATTCGAACTAGCGACTACTGGATTACTAGCCCAACGCGCCAACCGCTCTTCATTGGTAGTGTGATATATTGATGTTGCGCCTTTCAACAGGCAATCTGTATAGCAGTTTACGAGATTGAACGAACAGGAGATCGACAATCTTCGGGAGTAGGGGAATTGATATAAAGGAATCGGGGATAGATCAATGATATAGTGCTCTCACGTTGTGGTTCATTTATATACTAATATTGTACTTCACTCTTATATATCTAATTACTGTATTTATAATTAACTGTGTATAAATTCAACGCGTGTGTTTATTAACTCTGATGAACCCACTGTCCTAAAAAAAGAACACTAGACATGTTTCATTAAATAAGCACTTTGAACATGTATACAATTTTCTTTTTTTACTAATAACACCATATTCGTGTTTTCTAAGATTGGCTTCATTGTTTTTAATGTGTTTCTTCTATCAGTTTTTTGACAGCCGTCATTTTGAACGCATCTAATTTGAACAATTATTTTAAAGATAGATTTTTATGACATTTCGTTAGAAAAGTAAATATAATATTTGAATTTTGTAATAGATTTTGACATATATATTGAATCTAACTTATAAAATTATCATTTATTCTAAAGATATGTTGATATATAGTAAGGTGTCCTTTTTTTAGTCCAGTGGGACTATGAGTATGCATCAATGCACTGCATTGTTACATAGTCTGTTAAACTGTTTTTGTTCATTATTTTACATCATAAAATATATTGAATGTGTAGCGCAACAGTCACTTGCGCCACATAGCTACGCAGCGCAACGCCGACGTCGTCATGTCCTGCGCTACACGCAGCTACGACTTGCCTGTCACGCTCACCCGGCTACGACAATCCCGCTATATAAAGACGCACACCGAGTTCAGATGCCATTCGGTTTCATCCAGACCTCCTGCTACGTCCTTATGCTGCTCGATAGCCTAGTCGTCGTTCAAAGTCCGCGATTTAAATTTATACATTAAAATTAAGTATACTTTATATTATATCAAATAGCATAAAACAATTATCATTGTATTTCGAAGTATATTAAACGAGTAAGTTACATTCTTATTACATCTTTCAATCTCTGTCATCAATATCTACTTGAGTTTCATTCTACATTCTGTATCTTTTATATACAGTATTAAATTTGCTTAATCGATCTATCTGTGTGCCTGACTGTTGGGAGACTCCGACAGGCGGTTTCCAGGTTCGATTCCGGCAGGTGTGGTATCGTTTAGTTGTATGTAGCCAAAGGCGGACACACAGGTTCTATACCTACACGTCCAGCAGACCGGCGGCATTACCACCATCTATCTGTCGCGGCTCACGCCGACAGGTTTGCATATCAGCTCCGGCTGGTGTGCAAACACTTCCAACCCAAGTGGCAACTTTGACTATACTGGTGAGCCTACATACCTCTAAAAATGTAACATTTGTAGCGTTATCATTTTGAATAATGAATACGCTACTTAATTTAATTCCTACAATTTCTTACGTTTAAAAACACTCGATTTGCCGCCAATACTGTTCAATTCATTCTGTCATATTAATTTTCTCGGCCGCTAAGAGATGGCAGTACCTACCTCTTTCCAGCGACCGGCGATATATATTTTTTTTTCCCCGCGCCCGTGCTAGAACATTCTAGAAGCCCACTCACAAAATATCCGTTAAAAATGTACGGCGTCCTTTTTCACTTTCAAAAGTTAACTTGTACAAAGTTTGGTTTTATAATGTCTTCCTGTGATCGGATATATGATTTAAACAACATCGCGAAGTGTATTGACTGTGATCAGTGATAAAAATCATTCATGTGTAATGTTATAGTATTATTTTTTTTTGCCAAACAAAAGAACAAGCCGTTTTCGTATCCATAATGGCGAAACATTGTTCCTGTTACAATACAAGTGTTAATAATCGGCTGATGATATCTTATTGTGCTCCGATTTATAATTTAATCGACGAAGTAAAGTGCATTAACTTTGTCAGCGTTGCAATTTGCTGATCTGTGGTCATGAAACATATTATTCATCCACCTAACCTCTCGTATTGGTTCTTTGTTCAAAATTGCAAGTTATAAATCACCTACCCCGATTTGGGCTATGCTTATTTTTTTGTAAAAACTTATTAACTATAAAGCATACACTTGTGAAAGTTCGTATTTCGTATCCTGTCGCATAACGAACTCATCTGATTTGCTTTAACCTCAACCGCCTGAATATCTCAAAGTCTTCCCGTGCCTGTGATCTGATCAATTAATCTTGCACCGTGGATATATCCAGAGATCGCTCAAGTTCATACCTATCCTACAATCGATTCCGTGCCGAATCGATACATTTGATCTTCCTTCAACCCCGGCGAAGCTGTTATTTCACGATCCAGTATCTTGTTGAGGATTTCCGATGCCCAACCATTACATCACCTCGTGCCCGGTCTGTGTCAGCTAGTCCCTTCATGAATTTAAGGATACTTCTCCATCGACAAGGACTCCATGTGATCGATCGCGTTTATCCCAGCTCCATCAAGAAAAGACCTTGCCAGGATAATCCGAATCTCATCATGTCACATCTGTTATAAGTAATCCTAATTCATATCTAGGTCCCTGGTATGTAATCAATTTAATTTAACATTTTGGAAGCTAAGATGTTTCACATTGTTTTCTCGCTGTTACACATAAACTTTGCAGGGATAGTCAACCCTATCATTAAATAATGATGAATAATTAATCTTTGTAAATTGAGTTTATCTTTTTACTTAACAAAGTTTCACATTGTTTTCTCTCTGTTACATATAAACTTTGCAGGGATAGTCAACCCTATCATTAAATAATGATGAATAATTAATCTTTGTAAATTGAGTTTATCTTTTTACTTAACAAAGTTTCACATTGTTTTCTCTCTGTTACATAAACTTTGCAGGGATAGTCAACCCTATCATTAAATAATGATGAATAATTAATCTTTGTAAATTGAGTTTATCTTTTTACTTAACAAAGTTTCACATTGTTTTCTCTCTGTTACATAAACTTTGCAGGGATAGTCAACCCTATCATTAAATAATGATGAATAATTAATCTTTGTAAATTGAGTTTATCTTTTTACTTAACAAAGTTTCACATTGTTTTCTCTCTGTTACATATAAACTTTGCAGGGATAGTCAACCCTATCATTAAATAATGATGAATAATTAATCTTTGTAAATTGAGTTTATCTTTTTACTTAACAAAGTTTCACATTGTTTTCTCTCTGTTACATAAACTTTGCAGGGATAGTCAACCCTATCATTAAATAATGATGAATAATTAATCTTTGTAAATTGAGTTTATCTTTTTACTTAACAAAGTTTCACATTGTTTTCTCTCTGTTACATATAAACTTTGCAGGGATAGTCAACCCTATCATTAAATAATGATGAATAATTAATCTTTGTAAATTGAGTTTATCTTTTTACTTAACAAAGTTTCACATTGTTTTCTCTCTGTTACATAAACTTTGCAGGGATAGTCAACCCTATCATTAAATAATGATGAATAATTAATCTTTGTAAATTGAGTTTATCTTTTTACTTAACAAAGTTTCACATTGTTTTCTCTCTGTTACATAAACTTTGCAGGGATAGTCAACCCTATCATTAAATAATGATGAATAATTAATCTTTGTAAATTGAGTTTATCTTTTTACTTAACAAAGTTTCACATTGTTTTCTCTCTGTTACATATAAACTTTGCAGGGATAGTCAACCCTATCATTAAATAATGATGAATAATTAATCTTTGTAAATTGAGTTTATCTTTTTACTTAACAAAGTTTCACATTGTTTTCTCGCTGTTATATATAAACTTTGCAGGGATAGTCAACCTAATGTGTAATAAATTATGAATAACTGATCTATGCAACTCAACTTTGCCTTTTTGGTTGAAGTGTTCATTTTCATAAATTTAACTGACATAACATCATTTGCAGGAAAGGTCAACCCCATTGCTCATGTTCACACGTGACCTTTACCATTACATTGAATGTTTGTTTCGTTGATATATTTAACTTCAATTTATTAATTCGTCTTTTGACATATATTTAACTTCAATTTATTAATTCGTCCTCGCGGTAGACCGCCAAAAAGATGGAGGGATAGCTGGGGGTCCACTTCGCAGGAAGAGCAGGCCTCTTAAAAAACAGACCTGAAGGTCTATTCAAAAGAAGAAGAAGAAGAAGAAGAGTCTTTTGACAAAACTCCTTTGGGGTACATACATGTGTTTATACATTTAATACTCTTCCTGCCTTCTTCTTTTTCTAGTTGCTTGTACCAGGCGTCAGCGTCGACTCGCGCGAGACAGTGTCAAAGTAACCACTCTACGAGTTGGTATGTAGCTATTGTTATAATTACGAACTAATATTTCACTGCCTCTTCGCGCCAGTCTTCGCTAACGTCATCAGATTATCATGATATATTGTCAAATGCTAATGTCCCCTTTTTGATACTTAAAAATTATATCTAAATCTCTCACTGATCTGGTGTTTGCACTCACTTACAACCAACCCATCATATCAAACCTGAGACATAAAGACGAAAGTGCCCAACTACTGAGCTGCTGGCCTGCTGAACCTTGGGTATCTTGCCTCCTGGGAATGGACTCTATTTTATGTTTAAATTCTTCAGGGCAAGGTAAGAACACACAAGGATGATAATAGTTCTCTTTCTCACTTGATACAATAATTTTATTCTGTCTATAATATTGCAATAATAATAAATTTAAAAACGTGATGAAAGATAAAGAAAGACGACCCTTTCTTTTCCATCACTTTACACATTATATGTATATTGTTTTTTTTTCCTTGAATGATATCCACGAGGTTCTGGAGATCATTCAAGGAAACCAAGATGAAATTGAAAATATGGAAGGAAGCACCATTGATATAATGTTATTACCACCAACAAATGCATGTGATGACTGATGAAGAATCTCCAATATTGGATAACGTTCCAGGTACAATATCTGTTATATCTAAAGTAACAGATACCAAAGGTAGTCGCCTGCGTTGTTCCTTTTTAGCGCTTGTCAAGTCATACGAAATATATGGCGGGAGGAGCTCCACCCCTTCTAATTCAGTACGAGAAGTGCGGGTACAACTCGCTAAATATTCTCAGTGCCTGTGCGGGCTTAACGATGTGACCTATTATATTGTAATGCATACATACATACATATATGTATGTAGGTACCTACACGATGTATGTGACTTCATTAATATTACGTACATAGGTACTTGAAATATTCTAAATATCAGAATTATGTAAGTAGGTCTGTTCTTTAAATGTCAACATTATTATATCTGGTTAAAAATTTGTGGTTGTCATTTTGTAGGGGACATTATGTACACAATGTTTAAGCCGTAGGGTAAGGTAATGGCGGCAGGCTGTAGAAACGGGAAAGATAATTGTAGTTTTTTTTTTAACAGATTTTTAATTATCTCAATAGAGACGAAGTTGGAATATTTACTGTAGGATAACCGGGAAATCAAGGCACCTACAGGGCTTACGACCTGTCATCGGCTGGTTTACGTGATCATTTTATGCGCTTGCGCAACGTTCACCAATTATGCCTTTTTAATAAGATCCCTATCAATTCAATTTTGAAAGTTCTATATATTGTAATACTGAAATTCTTTTCGCTTGAAAATAAGGAATTTTTACTACAGCCATCTATGTGTGAAATTATGAACAACATTCTTATTATTTTTATTTATTTTTGTTGTAACGCCATCTATTGAGAGAATTGGTTTTTTTGTAAATAATGAGAGCAACAATTCTTATACCTGAGGTGACAAATGCATTTTTCGCATAGAAGTCACCCCTGAATTGCGCCAGACTTATAAGGTCATTTTTGTCTTATTTACCTACTTTTACCAATGTGTAAGTAATCGAATATTTTTATTATTGCATATGCGCAAACATTGTATTTTTTTCTCTGTCGGGAGTCAATGATATTTTTTATCAGATTTTTAATTATCTCAATAGAGACGAAGTTGGAATATTTACTGTAGGAGAACCAAGAAAACCGGCATTTGTCACCTCAGGTATAAGAATTGTTGCTCTCATTATTTACAAAAAACCAATTCTCTCAATAGATGGCGTTACAACAAAATAAATAAAAAATAATAAGAATGTTGTTCATAATTTCACACATAGATGGCTGTAGTAAAAATTCCATATTTTCAAGCGAAAAGAATTTCAGTATTACAATATATAGAACTCGAGGGAGATCGCGATCCACTTCCACGCCGGCGACGCTATAGAGCCCATTGGCCCTGTTCACCACCGGACGCAGCCGCAACATCGGACAAACACAAAATATCCACCATCCATCGGGTTCAACCACTGCCCCCGAGAATCCAACCTCAAACGGCGGGGCAACCGCTCAAGATCGGCAGCCGGGGCAAGCCCCTAGCACAACCGATCGAACGGAAGGGCTTGCCCCCGCACCCCTCGGTCCTCGTGTTGGCGTCCGAAGGTTCCGCGGGCTAACACCGGGGGCATCCGACGCAATCATCACCTGTCAGATTTGACGTCTAGTTGTCAACACAGGATGTCTGACCCGACGTCTGCGCCGGCGGTGTGCCCGAACCACACAACAACATTCGCCACAGTTTGACGAGTAACTGCCGAGCGAGACTAGAGGCGTCCGTCCTGCTCTTCTCTAAGTACAGAATTGACGAGGGCACAACAGCGTCGGCCGCCCACCCCCGCCTTTACTGCCTAGGCCCTTAGAGCCGCAACCTAGGCCCTTTTAATATATAGAACTTTCAAAATTGAATTGATAGGGATCTCATTAAAAAGGCATAATTGGTGAACGTTGCTCAAGCGCATAAAGTGATCACGTAAACCAGCCGATGACAGGTCGTAAGCCCTGTAGGTGCCTTGATTTCCCGGTTCTCCTACAGTAAATATTCCAACTTCGTCTCTATTGAGATAATTAAAAATCTGTTAAAAAATATCTTTGACTCCCGACAGGGAAAAAAATACAATGTTTGCGCATATGCAATAATAAAAATATTCGATAATAAATTGTGGTTATTCTGAAAATTCTAAGATTGTATTGAAATGAATCCAATTACAATAGCTGTCATTGTTTGCCAAATCAATTGTCATATAAGGATAGCCTAGTTTGTACATCAGTGTTTGATTTTGTCACATCATGTAGGTACAAACAGTTTATCTACATTGTACCTATTCACACCAATTTACTTATTTTATTTTAATATTTTAGTTACTTTTTTTAATATATAATGCAAATGGCTCAGTCCTGTTATAATTACAATTATAATTAGTCGCAATTATAACTACAAACGAACCTAACCAACCTATTTTTACCAAACTTTTGTAGGTTAGTTTTAAAAAAATCGTTGTTCGTCCTAGAATATTCGTCATATAATAGTTCACATTTTTGTTATTCTGAACATTCTATGGTCAAAAGCAAATGTAACTATTTTAAATCCATTCTGTTATAACTAAACCATAAACTGATTATATTTTGATGTAAACACCACTAATACAAATTAATAAAAATATGATATTTGGATATGACAAGGTTTTTTGAACAACATAAGTAGGTACCTACACATACATTCAGTTAATTAGGTTATAAATACGTAGGTACATACCTACCCACAATAATCTTCTCTTATAAATCCAAAATGCCGGCGACACAAAATGTAACGAATATTTCCAAAACGCTGGGTAACCAGCGACAGGTGCGCGGGTGCAAATTACCACATAAAATGAAGCACGATACACCTGTGTATCCCCAAACACCCGTATCGTCTCGCCTAAAATGGCACCACATTCGGTATGGGCGATGTCCCTCGTTGCTGAACTATTTTTTGTTGCCTGCTGTATTTTCGATTTGTTGTATTTTACGGGACAACCGAAAGCGACGATAATAAAAAAAATAGTGGAAGCACAATCCTATGTCGGTGCCACACAAAAAATTTCACATCATTGAACGTTCCATCCGACATTCTAGTGAATATTTTAAATGACCATATTATGAGACACTCATCTCGGTGCTTGGCTGACAGCCAGATGTGTCAGATAGATATATTATGACAATCAGATGAATAGAGGAATGGACATATTATGTCCAAACTGTCAAATATTATAATAATTGGATACGATTATTGTTTCCTTGGCAGTGGCGTAGCTACTTAACAGCATACAAAGCACGAGGCCCCAAGTTGAGAAGATACGCCAAGTTGAGAAGAGGCCCCAAGTTGAGAAGATACCCTAAGTTGAGAAGATACCCCAAGCAGAGAAGAGGCCCCAAGTTGAGAAGATACCCCAAGTTGACAAGAGGCCCCAAGTTGAGAAGATACCCCAAGTTGAGAAGAGGCCCCAAGTTGAGAAGATACCCCAAGTTGAGAAGATACCCCAAGTTGAGAAGATACCCCAAGTTGAGAAGATACCCCAAATTGAGAAGATACCCCAAGTTGAGAAGGGGCCCCAATTTTCATATAACAAAACGTTTTATAATGTTATGCCAGAGACGAAGTTGGATTATTATAGAAGAACCAGGAAATCAAGGCACCTACAGGACTTACGATATGTCATCGGATGGTTTACTCGCGTATCACTTTGTTCGCTTGCGCAACGTTCACCAATTATACCTACTTATAGAGTTCCCTTATCAATGCAATTTTGAAAGTTCTATATATTTTAATAATGAGAAACAGATAGTTCGAAAATAAGCTATTTTTATCATCGCCATCTTTGAAGTAACGAAGAAACTTTTTTGTAACGCCATCTATTGAGTTTTTTGTTGTAAACAGTGAAAGCAACAGTGACAGTGTTCTCGCACAGATGTCACCCCTGAACTGCACCAAAACGTTGCGCAAGCACCTAAAGTGATCGCGTACATAAACCAGCCGATGACAGGTCTTAAGCCCTGTGCCTTGAGTTCCAGGTTCTTCTATAATATACCAACTTCGTCTCTATTGAGATGTTAAAAATTTGCAAAAAAATACCATTGACTCCCGACAGGGGAAAAATCCAATGTTTGTGAGAAGTTAGGCTTCTGTGCGGGCGCCCTGGGTTCGATCCCCAGCTCAGGAGAAATTAATTTTAATTCATTTCTCACGCAAATATTCCTTCTCTGGTGATGCCACTTGTATTTTTCTGGTATTTTTAAGGACAAAACGATACTCAGACAATTTATTAAAAGGCTTTATCACCGGACATTTGAGTCTCTGCAGTTAGTCGGCATTTTTGGACAATCCGAGATGTCTTGTTAGAAAAAAAATATTACTGGAAAATACATTTTGAGATATTCATAGAAATATTGAAAAAAAAATAGAATATAGGGGTTCTTATATGATCTAATTGTGACAAGTCATAATGTCACAATGATCAGTTCCTGGAGCTCAAAACGAGAGGCAAAGTTGCACAATGATAAGTCTAATTAGTAGGACTGTTTGACCTATTTCATATTCTTCGATTGCATCTATATTGAGACATATCAAACTCCTTCCAAGTCAGTCTGGTTTTTTTTTATCGTTAATTTATAGATTTTAGTGAAAGATAAAGGTTTATTTTTCAAGGTAAACCATGTTCTTTGGTACTATTTTTATTATTTTACTGTTTAAAACAGGGGATTTTTGATTAATATTTTCAATTTTGTCATTAATTTCTTTATAATATTATTATGTTTTACAGTTCTATGAAGCACTGTTTTTATTTCCTAGTGTTGGTAAGTCTGGAGGAACACGGTTGCTGCTGAATGTTCCGGCCTTCGAACCTCTTGCGATATCTATCGAGACGAGACATCAGATTGCCATGACTAGACATCACATTCTCCGTAGAAGACATCAGATTGTCAAGACTAGGGGTCACATTGTCAATAGAAAACAGTACATTGTCAAGACTTGTAGTAGACATTCGATTGTCAAGACTTGTAGTAGACATTCGATTGTCAAGACAATATATCACTTTGTCAATAGTAGATATCAAATTGTCAAGACTAGACATAACATTGCCTATAGTAGACATCAAATTGTCAAGACTGAGGATCACATTTTCAATAGTAGACGTCATATTGTCAAGACTAGAAATCACTTTGTCAATAGCCAGCATCAGATTGCCGAGGAGACTAAACATCGGATGATTATCGGATATAACGTAGATATAGATTGCTTGATACAAACCAATCTTAGGATTGTGTACAGAAGAAGAAACATCGGATCGTCAGAACATGACATCACATTGTCAACACCAGACATCGGATGGTCAGTACATGACATCACATTTTCAACAGCAGACATCGAATGGTCAGTACATGACATCACATTTTCAACAGCAGACATCGGATGGTCAGTACCTACATTACATCACATTTTCAACAGCAGACATCGGATGGTTAGTACATGATATTACATTTTCAACAGCAGACATCGGATGGTCAGTACATGACATCACATTTTCAACAACAGACATCGGATGATCAGTACATGACATCACATTTTCAACAGCAGACATCGGATGATCAGTACATTACATCACATTTTCAACAGCAGACATCGGACTGTCAGTACATGACATCACATTTTCAACAGCAGACATCGGATGGTCAGTACATGACATTACATTTTCAACAGCAGACATCGGACTGCCAGTACATGATATCACATTATCAACAGTAGGCATCGGATTGTCAGTACATGACATCACATTATCAACAGTAGACATCGGATTGTCAAAAAATGACCGGACATTGTTCGTTCCGCGACATCTAAATAATAATTGTCTTTTATTATTTTCCGACCCTCCTTCGGGCGCGGCGCGACTGCCGTCTCTCGGGCGGAGGTCACGCTTCCTGCACGCCCCGGAAGTGGTAGCTGTGTCCCAGCTTGTTGGCAAACTCCTGCATAATGTCTCTGAAGATCACGGAGTCTAAGTTTTCCCCGAGGGTGTAGAGAAGGTACCAGTCGCCCATCTTGCTCTCCCTGACTATCGCCTCGATGGAATCCCTGCGGACGAGGCGGAACCTCATCCGCATGATGTAGACGCGCATCCTCGGCGACAGGATGATGACCAGCCGGTAGACGAGGGTCAGGGCGGTCAGCAGGCCGAGTATGATAAACCAGAACCAGAGGAATATGTAGATCTTCTCGTTGACAACGTTCAGAGGGAGTATACAGAGGGCATCGTGTCGCTCGACTTCGCCGCTCGAGCCGAACTTGTTGAACAGGGTGCATTTGACCATTCTGCAAAAGAAAAAAATATTATTTATTCATCATATGGATAATGTATGGTCATTACTGCTCTTTGGTGTTGAGGCATGGACCCTTAAGGTTGGCCTCATAAATCCAAATGTGGATTCACCGTAGAATGCTAAGGATATCCTACCTGCCAACGTTATTATTTAAGTACTATTATCATAGAATTATAAAAAAATCATTGGATCAACGCTGTCCTCCTGATCAGACTCCATTGTAGTCGATAACTTTTGAATATTTTTTTAATTGCATATACGCAAACATTGGATTTTTTTCCTTGTCGGAGTAAGCCCTGTACGTGCCTTGAGTTTCTGGTTCTTCTATAAAATTCCAACCTCGTCTCTATTGTGACGTCAAAAAATTTGTCAAAAAAAGTACTATTGGCTTAGAAATATTTAGATTATTGGATCAACCCTGTCCTCCTGATCAAACTCCATGTAGTCGGTGACTTTTGGTAAAGATATCAATGAAGGTGATAGGTTTTTAAGTATAATCATTTTTAAGTATAACCTTGGAAATATATAGTTCATTGGATCAACCCTGTCATCCTGATTAGACTCCATGTAGTTGTTGACTTTTGGTAATGATATCAATAAATGAGATATGTTTTTAAGTATTATTACCTTGGAAATATATAGATCATTGGATCAACCCTGTCCTCCTGATTAGACTCCATGTAGTTGTTGACTTTTGGTAATGATATCAATAAATGAGATATGTTTTTAAGTATTATTACCTTGGAAATATAAAGATCATTGGATCAACCCTGTCCTCCTGATTAGACTCCATGTAGTTGTTGACTTTTGGTAATGATATCAATAAATGAGATATGTTTTTAAGTATTATTACCTTGGAAATATATAGATCATTGGATCAACCCTGTCCTCCTGATTAGACTCCATGTAGTTGTTGACTTTTGGTAATGATATCAATAAATGAGATATGTTTTTAAGTATTATTACCTTGGAAATATAAAGATCATTGGATCAACCCTGTCCTCCTGATTAGACTCCATGTAGTTGTTGACTTTTGGTAATGATATCAATAAATGAGATATGTTTTTAAGTATTATTACCTTGGAAATATATAGATCATTGGATCAACCCTGTCCTCCTGATTAGACTCCATGTAGTTGTTGACTTTTGGTAATGATATCAATAAATGAGATATGTTTTTAAGTATTATTACCTTGGAAATATAAAGATCATTGGATCAACCCTGTCCTCCTGATTAGACTCCATGTAGTTGTTGACTTTTGGTAATGATATCAATAAATGAGATATGTTTTTAAGTATTATTACCTTGGAAATATATAGATCATTGGATCAACCCTGTCCTCCTGATCAGACTCCATGTAGTCGATGACTTTAAAACCAAAACTCAGGAATTCGCCGTCAAAGAATCGATTCATAAGAAACATCTGACCTGAAACAGAACAAATATTTTTTTTATTAGAAATTCATTTTTGACGTTTAGAAATAGGATGTACCACACTTAATAGAGCATAATGACAGTGACAGAAAAAAACGACAAAATACAGTAAATATTATGATAATAGTTAAGTATTAATAGCATTTATTTATTTTTATTTAAAAAACCAATTACAGCTAAAAAGTTATACATCGTTGTTTCATCAAATAAGGGCAAGCTATTACAAAATTGGTCAGCCAATTACAAGTGGCCACATCCTGCATTAAAAGTTGGCGTACAAATTTATAAGAAAATGAAAATTTCAAAAAGAATCTACATAAAATGTTAACAAAAGAAAACAAAAAGAAAGCAATACTATAAAAGTTACAACTAAGAACAAACATATAAAAAAGATAAACATTATAGCTAGAAAATTAAACATACAAAGCTAGTTTATTTGGTTAATTTATTAGAGAGGAAAGTTTTCTTTTGAATGTCACCAGACTGTCACCAAAAATGTCTATGTCTTTATTGATATGAAAAGTATCATAAAATCTACACATCCTTGTAATGAAATTAAAAAAACCTGTGTTAATGTCATAGAATAATAATAAAACTATAGAATACTCATTCCCATACAATACCTCGCTGAAAAAGTTAAGCCGTTTTATTGGCCGGCTCGTGTCAATATATGTATGTATGACTCTGCTGGTAGACATTGTTCATATACATAGTACTACTCGTTATGACTGCGTAAATAATTTTGCAAGCAGTTAAAAAATACCTATTTGGAGAACGTATCACGCAGACGGCCAAATGAATGCTAGTAGCAAAATGTTGACCAAATTAGTCAACATAAAACAGTCGCGTTTACTGCAGGCTAAAGTGTATTCAAAACTGTAATCTAAATAGTTCTGGGTCAATTTGATTGTTGATAATTTTATAAAAATAGACCAAGTCTGTGACTCGACGACAAGATGAGAGACTTTTATGTTGTTGTATCGACAATCGCCAGTACTTATATGGGCAGCATAATGTAATGTGGACTCCAAACGACAAATCCTTTGAAAAATATAAATATTAAATTTACGTTTTTAAGTTTTTTTTATAGTGCAAGTGAAAATGAAAAGTAATTGGCAGTGAATGTGACAATGTTTGTGAAAGTGACAATGACAGTGAAGATAAAATGCAAAGAAATTGGCAGTTAGAGTGACAATTTCAACGAAAGTGCCAATACCAGTGAAAGTGACAATGTCAGTGAAAATGAAAATGTTAGTGAAAGTTACAATGTCAGTGAAAGTGACAATGTCAGTGAAAATGACAATGTTAGTGAAAGTGACAATGACAGTGAAAGTAAAATGCAAAAAATAACAATTTCAGTAAAAATGACAATGATAGTGAAAGTAAAATGCTAAGAAATTGGCAGTTAGAGTGACAATGTCAGTGAAAGTGTCAATACCAGTGAAAGTGACAATGTCAGTGAAAATGAATATTTTAGTGAAAGTTACAATGTCAGTGAAAGTGACAATGTCAGTGAAAATGACAATGTTAGTGAAAGTAAAATGCAAAGAGTGACAATTTCAGTAAAAATGACAATGATAGTGAAAGTAAAATGCTAAGAAATTGGCAGTTAGAGTGACAATGTCAGTGAAAAAGACAATGTCGGTGAAAGGGACAATGACAGTGAAAGTAAAATGCAAAGAAATTGGCAGTTGTCAGTGAAAGTGACAATGTCAGTGAAAATGACAATGTTAGTGAAAGTGACAATGACAGTGAAAGTGATGACGTCTGTGGCAATATGTTATGTGTTACACCTACCGACGACATTGAGCAATGCCAAGGACTCGCACAAGTAGTACTTGTACGCCCACCAATTGTGAAACTTGAGATTCTCCCAAAGGTAGTCCAGTATCAGCTTCTTCTTCGTCTTCCGTTCGATGTCCGAGCAGACGCCCACGTCTAGGTCCATCATGAGGGCGCGGATCTTGCCACCTTCCCACGACTTCCACAGCCAACGGGGCGTGTAAAACAGCATCGCCTGAAAAATAACAAGAATAAAAGATTTGTTTATTTATTTTTCAATCTTAATTTACATACATTATTTTTATAAATCCACCTCAATAGGCTTAGCCTGTACCGATGTACAATTATCTAAATTTTGTCAAAACAAGTTGCATGTAACACATGAGATCCAATGGCGATAGTATGCATAATTGAAGAATACTGCGACGATGTCAGTGGTTTTGGAGAGCCTGACCTACATATTAAAGGTTCCAATTCCACCGTCATCGACGTTCACCAGTAGCTCAGTGATATAATAACAAATGACTCTGTTACCATAAATGATGTTTAGCATATGCCTCGGAAACCTGTACATTAACAAAACAGACTAGACGCCTTTGAAAGAAAAATATAACTCAGAATATATTTTATTTTAGTTAATTTTTATTGGTCGATAAGAGAGTTATACAGTCTACACCGAGTTATGGCAGGAAACAGAGTGAATGGAGCGCTTAGACCAGTTATGAATGATCGCAACATATCAAGAGACGCTAAAGTTGCCATTCATAACGCAATCGTAAGTGCCAACCCTGACGTATGCAAGTGAGACCTGGACATGGCAGAAGTCGCACGAAAGCAGAATAAATGCAGTTGAAATGAGATCGCTTAGAAGAATTTGTAACAGAACGATGTATGACAGAGTTCGAAATGAAGATACAAGGAAAGAATGTAAGATGAAGCAAGATGTAATTAACAGAATGAAAGTTAACACATTGAGATGATTTGGCCACTTGGGGAGAATGAATGAAGAACACCTGACGAAGAAAATATACAAAGCTGACAGGAACGGAATAAGAGGTAGGGGGCGCCCAAGAAAAGTATGCCACGACCATGTAAACGGTATTTTGAAAGATGGAAATGTTAGAAGCGTGAACAACAGACGAACGAGTATAAGACGATGTATGAATGTTGATGAGGCGATGAATGTGTGTCAAGATAGAAAAATGTGGCGTTCGATTCTCTCTGCCTACCTCGTGAGGGACATGGCGTGATTGTATGTATGTATGTACAGTCTACACAATGTTATAAAACAGAAAATGCACATATCTTTATTAGTGGACCAGTGAAAACTCCATGCATTATTCAATATGACAATTAATATTGATTTATTTTATTTTATTTTATTTTACCAAGGACAGCACACAGTACATGCATACAATTATTGAAATTAAATAAATAAAAATACAAAAATAACATGTACCTCTTACGTACTATACCTAATATCAAAATAATACAACAAAAAAAGTGTGAATTAGTGGGGTGCGCGCATGAGAGAAGAGTAATACATGTGTGAGTGAAAGAGATATCTACATAGAAAGAGTGTGAGTGTGTGGGTGTGTATGAATGTATGTGAGAGAGGGTGTGCATGTGTGTGTAGACGAACATATATTGACAGATTCATGATTTGGGAAGAAAAAGAAAATATATTGCTGAGGGTGGTTGGGAAAAATAAAATTAATCAGTACCTAATTGTTATAATGCCACGATGTTAGATATAAGTTTATTTTTGAATGTTATATGTGAATCGAAAAATATGTCTAAGTCGGCATTTTTTTCGTAAGAGTTAAATAAGTTTATCATTCTGTTAATCGGAGCGTTTTTGGAAGCATTTGTTTTACAGATATTGGAGAAGAAAAGTGACGTATGTCTTGTCCGGCGAGTAGATGTATTAAATTTGATATTGGTAAGAATTTCATGACATTCTATGTTTCCATTTAGTATACTATGAAGGAACATAAGGTCTGAAATTGTGCGTCGCGTGGTCAAAGAAGTCAGTATAGTAGGTTGGTAAGTATTGTTACAACGGTAGTTTGAATATTTAATGAATTTATTCTGAATTTGATCCAACGAGTGAATGTAAACCTTGTACTGGGGATTCCATATAGTTGATGCGTACTCAAGTTGACCTCTGACAAGAGAGCAATATAATTGTTTTAATGTATTGGGATTTTTAAAGTATTTGCTGATTCTAAATATAAAGCCTAACATTTTATAAGATTTGTTTACTATAATTTCAATATGTTTGTCGAAGAGAAGTTTTGAATCAAGGTGTACGCCAAGATCTTTGCAGTCTGTTTTCGTCGGTAAAACTACATTGTTCAGTTTATAATTGTATTTTACAACTTTTGTCTTCCTAGTGAAGGATATAGAAAAACACTTGGATATATTTAAGGAAAGATAATTTTCATTGCAATAAACGGATAAACGTTCCAAATCCTTCTGTAGATCGGCACAATCAGAGCAATTTGAGATTGTTTTGAAAATTTTCATGTCATCGGCAAATAATAATACTTGACTACTGTAAAAGCATTTTCCGATGTCATTTATGTAAATATTAAAGAGAACGGGACCTAAATGAGATCCCTGGGGGACTCCAGATGTCACGCTAATACATTTAGAAGAATGTCCGTTAACCAAGGTTATTTGGTGTCTATTATCAATATATGATTTAAGCCACCTAAATAGGTCACCATGTATACCTATCAATGACAATTTATGCAAAAGATACATAAAATAACAAAATAATAATGTATAATTGATTTACTGGTACATATAAAAAAAAACACTAAAATAAGACAGCTGATTAAATCAAAGTACTAGAAAGATAGAAGGAGACAGCTGTCCTAAACACACTGAGAGAGTTCACAGAGATGTCGAGTGTATTTAAATCTTTTTTTATTTAGACTTTTGGGTAAGTTTTTGGTTTAATTGTCTATTGTGCAGAAATATTATTTACATTAAAACGAATGGGATATGACCAACACTAGAATCTTTTCAATTCTTTTGTTCAATCAAATTAACACCATTTATTATGACAATATATAAAAAAATCGGAGCTGTGGCCAATACTGGATTCTTCACAACGTTTATATTCAAATTAAAAACTATTTAACATAGTTTAAGTCTTCTTCTTCTTTAATGTAGACTTTTGTGTCAGTTTTAAGTCTGTCAGTTTAATTGTGTAAAAAATATAATAAACTAATATGCACACTTGCCAAAAAAAATATAAAAACGAATGGGATGTGACCAACACTAGAATCTTTTCAGAACTTTTGTTTAATCAAATTTTAAACCATTTTGCCATCATCCAAAATAACTAAATTTTCAAAACAAATTATTTGCTTTCGATGATAATAGATATATAAAAATGGGGGTTGTGGCCAAAACCAAACTCTTTACAACGTTGTCTCTTTACAATCAGTCATATTTAAAACCATTTCCCATAGTCCATGCGAGCAGTAATTGTATGTACCTACTTATATATAAAAACAAATGGGTTGTGACCATCACTTGAACATTTTACAACGCTTAAACTCAATTAAATTTCAAACCAATTTTCATAGTCTGATTTAGCAAAAATTTTGTGTGACAATATTATAAAAACGATTGCTTATTCCTTCACTAATTTACATTCTTGGCCAACGGCGGGACATTAAAGCTAGTATGATAATAAAAATCTATGCATCATTAGGTACCTACCTCGAGTTTCTATTCTAAATTTTTTAATGATTAATTTAGTATGTAGCCTACCTACTCTGAAGTTTTACATTCGATTATTGATTAATGCATTAAGATTAATTTCATACGTTATATTGTTTGCATAATATGTAGGTACCAGGCGTAGATACAGTTACATATTCTTTTTATATATTTTTTTTATTTTTTATGTTATCCGGGGCAGAGAAAAAACCAACAATTTTTTTATTTATTATACAATACATACGTTTACAAATATTTGGTTACATATATCAACATATTAATATTTCCTTTCCTAATTTTTAAGCTAGAAGCTTGTGTTTAGGAAAGCAGCAGCTCTTTGCTTACATTATATTAATACTTCACAAAAAATACATGAAATAAATCTTATAAAATATATAAAACAAATCAATTAGCAATTATATATATAAACGAGTGGGTTGTGGCCAACACTAAACTCTCCTCACCACAAATATTGACAATCTCAATATGGTAAAATATTTTTTTTTTTTTTACAAAAAATGAATATGTCCTTGTTAAACAAGTACATATACATCTTCCTACGTTCCCTAAACTAAGCATAAATGCTTGTCCTATAGGTGAACGAGATCGGTCGAGGCAGGATTCGAACTCGCGACCACTGGATTACTAACCCAGCGCGCTAACCGCTCTGCCATCCACCCATCCATTAAATATGCTTATGTTATATGAAATATTTTATTCATTTTAAATTTTACTACCAGGAATATAAATTTTCTTCCGATAGTATATTTTTATGTTAATATAGACAAACTATTAATGTAGTATGGTGAAGAATGCTTATGTTGTATGAAATATTTTAATAAAAGCAGATAAATTTTGTTTTAAAGAGCGTTAGAGCATTTTGACAATTTTGACACGTGATATCATATGAAGAAATTTTATGATATGTATGAAAAGCTAATCAGTTCTAAGTTCAAACTATTAATATTCTAATATCAATATGAAATCAATGAACTGAACATTGCCAAATATAAAAAAATTCTCTTGTTACATATAAGTTTCATACAAAAATCCATAAAATAAAATATAATTTTTGAAACCGTTGAATATTTTTCTTTTAACATTGACCAACTTTGAATACAATATTATGAAGATTCTTGGTGTTGTATAAATAGTTGAAACCAAATTGAAATATCTCTAATTTCCAGGTCGTGAGAGCATTTTTTCAGTTTTAATAGACGAAATCATAAAGAAACATTGAGGAAAAATGAACCGTTGTCTATGGAAAACTAATCAGCTCTAAGTTTATGGACTTAACACATGTGATATCAATATGAAGTCAATCGGACTTATAGTTTGGGCTGCAGAGAGGACACAAAAAAAAAACAACGTAAATGATGAATTCATAGAGAAGAAATCAAAAGTTGTCCATGGAAAACTAATCAGCTCTAGGTCTTTGCACTTTACACATATGATGTTAATATGAAGTCGATCGGACTTATAGTTTGGGCTGTAGAGAGGACACAAAAAAGATAAATGCTACGGCGTACGGCGTATACGCCATACACACAAACACATCAGGACGAAACTCATAGTGTGCATTCTCTACATGATACATGTAGAGAAATTGATGTAAAAAAAAGCTTAAATTTTGCGAAATCATGACTCTCCCCTATTCCATAGTGTGGAGAGTAAAAAGGACACAATTTCAGAACAAAATATAGAACAACAAAAAAAAAATACATCCAAAATCAAGAAAACACCAACATTAAAATTACAATAGGTACATAGAAAAATAAAAATGAAATAATAGATCATTACAATTGTTCCAGCAGTTCTAGAGTTAAAAATAGTCTAACTAACCCGACTTTGTTTTACTTAGGTATATAGTTGAGATCAATAAAAAGAAAAAAAAGCGACACCTTGTAAAGTTTCGCTACTCCCACCACCACCCGCTCCGCATATGGGGACTGTCAACGGCCCCTTCGCAGAACGCTAGAATGAATGACAAAAAAAAACAATGCATGGCACGAAGAGTAGCTCATGGAGCCCTCTAGATTAGCAATCTCGGCACCATGGTGCAAAAAGAACAATCAACAAGTGCGAATTGAGATTCACACTTGCGGACTGTCGGCGACTTCAGATCCATATATATAGGGCATCAGAGAAGAGACCAAGATCTCTGGAAACAGAAAAGTCAGTGAGAATCTTCGGATAATAAGGCACCGTATCTATGGCAAAATCGTTTGAAGGCTTTGTAATTGTTCTTCGAGATCACTAAGTCCGCATGTCCAATGGGACCTTGAAGAGGCCCACGGACAGCAACGAGGAGCTCCGATCTGTAAGAGGACACAATTGAGTGGGAACACTCCCAAAGGATGTGATCCGAAGTTTGGTCCGGACATTGACAAAACTGACATGAGGAAGAGGGAGCAATGTTGAAGCGATGGAGATAGCTTTTAAAGTTACCGTGTCCTGTGAGAAATTGAGAAGTCCAAAAGTCTGGAACAACCCAAGGAGATTTCAGTCGCGACCTCACGTCAGGAAAAAATAAAAAGGTAACTCTACCAACTAGACAGGTCGTCCAGCGGTTTTGCCAAATGTTTAGTAGAGTGTCGCTCACGTTTCTCTTAATTGAGCTTCGAGACATTCGACTTTCAGGGGGTGAAAAGAAGTGTCACCGACGACAGAAGGACGGCCTCGCAATAAATTGAAAATAGCACCTCTACGTTGAATTTCAAGATCAAGGGGGGTTAAGCCTGTCAAAATTGGCAGGGCTTCGGTGGGGCTTGTTCTGTAAGCTTTGGATAGTGCAATGAGAGCGAATCTTTGGCCTGAAAGCAAGGTTCTTCGAATATGCTGAAACTCGCAGGCGTTAGACCAACAGCCTGCCGCATAGCAAGCGATGCCAAGATAAACGGCTTTGTAGAAAAGGCGGGCGATAGGAAATTGCAGACCCCAGCTTGCTTTGGCGAGGTGTCCTATTTTAATGAAAGCAAACTTAGCCTTATCTACACATGATTTGGCATGATTTTTGAAACTCGGTCCCCTTTCTAGAATAACTCCGAGACAGGTGACTTGGTCTCGAAAGACAATATTAGTTCCTAGAAACTGAATGGACGGCCGTCTGCGAAGTATGCCCTTAAATACCAGGCCATAAGTCTTGTTCGGAGCGAAGCATAGCTTGTTTTTTATACCCCAGTGACCTTGTAAAGTTTAATAAATTGTTTTCTTCTTGATTTGTGCTTTATCCATTGTCAATTCACAAGCAAATGAAAGGCGTGGTAAATGGGCGGGTTGTGGCCAACGCTAAACTCTCACCAACAAGTCACGATGTATTCAAATTTTGTATTTTTTTATTTTTAAAATGAATATGTCCTTGTTCAACAAGTACATATACATCTTCCTACGTTCCCTTAACTAAGCATAAATGCTTGTGCTATAGGTGAACGAAATCGGTCGAGGCAGGATTCGAACTCGCGACCACTGTATTACTAGCCCAGCGCGCTAACCGCGCTCTGCCATCGAATTAAATTATTTTTGATATAAATATTTTATTATGAAAACTTGATATGGAATTCTTCAATACCGTTTTATGAAAGTGATGTGCCTTTATAGCAATTTTTAAATAAAAAAATATCTATTTTCATGTTTCCCGAGCTTGGGGTCACTTTGAAATATTTGACAGTTTAAAATATTCAGAAGCACTATTCAGATATCCTTCAAAATCTAATGAAGTATAAGCGAGTATTAGATATAAAAATTTGCAATATTTGAAAAGTGTCAAAGGAGTCTTCAAGAGGGGAGAGCAGAGTAATGATATCGCATTTTTAAGGTTATTTTTTGTTGCAGATTATCAATATTAATTAATTTATTTATATTACTTCTCGGGCAACTAACAGGTACTATGTCAAATATTAATTAAACACGCACCCAATAACAAGTTGCCACATGCTGGAGACTATACGATATTAATCGTCTCACAGATCCAGACTGAAAACACAATTAAAGACTGTGTATCCACCGGGAATCGAACTTCGGACCTTTGGATCAGCCAACAATATCACTTTATTTATTTTAATTTATTTACAAAATTAAACTGCACACAAACAACACTAGGTAAAAAATTACAATCAGTAGGCTTAATCCAACTGTCGATTCGTTCATGAGAATTCAATTCTCTGAATGAATCGACATTATTAAGCCAAGATGCGTGTACGAAGGAACATTTTGTATGGTGTAGTGGACTTTTTGCATGCTAATAACACCAACTAGAAGCCTCGCAGCATATATGTTCCTATACATGGATTTACTCAGAATTCGGAGTAGAACATTTTATGTGGGTGTGTGTGTGTGTGTGGTGTGTGTGTGTGTGTCTGTCCCGCCCTTATAACTTTTGATCCGCTCAATTTGCAGAGCCCAAAATTTCAGAATATATAAACAGTTATAGGCCTACAAAACTGATGTACTCAGAATTATGAATTTTTGTTTCAGTCAGGGGTTATCAACTTTTGAATTTATACTTTATTTTTCCATATATCTCAGAAACCATAAAAGCTAGAACGCTGAAACTTGGTATCAACATAGACAAATACAAAAACTCAAAAGGGTTTTTTTTTTTAAATTCCAGATTTTCTCAAACATTTTTTAAAAAGAAAAATATTTTTTTTATGATAAATTTATGAGTTTAACTGCCTATATTTCCAACTTTTTTAAAAATATCGAAAAAAGCCGAAACATCCCAACTAGATAATTTAATTTTCTATAAAAAATATTAGCATTGTATTAGCACATCTCAAATTTATTTTAACAATTTTTATAAAAATTGAATTTAGTGACGACATTGCTTCATACAATTTGTATGGCAGTCGCCTATACACAATGTGTAAGAAGACTAAATAGTTTGATAGGTACTTAATCTCCAAACATACATACAGAACTGCATCATGCTGTTTTCATATTCCGGGTAGGAAAAGACGACTGACCTCCTTACTGTCTTATCTTGACATACATACCAACATGTGTTAAAATTTTCAATAATTTGGATTTATGGGTTTATAGTTTTATTCTTATTCTTCAACTAAACATACTATCGCTGTCGACAGTTGGATCTCATGTGTTACATGCAACTAGTATATAGTTCTTAAACTATCCCTACTTAGTGTCAATTACTTGTGGCAAATCAATTCATATAATTAATAACATACTGGGATGTGAATGTGTAGTGGGTGAAAATGTGTAATGAGGTGTGTAAAATGATGTGTAAAATGTGTCTTACTATAAATATATAAATTGAACAGTAAGTTTTTGTATTGGTTTGGCGAGCTATGAATGTTTCATTATAGTGTGTGTGTGTGTGTGTACAGTTTCTTCCAACTAATCCAGCCCATAGAAGCAATATTAGCGTGAGAAATTAATTTAAATAAATTTCTCCTCTGCTGGGGATCAAACCCAGTACGCCAGCACAGAATCCAAACGGCTTACCAACTTTGCCACGGCGGTCGATCTAAAATTGTTAGAGCCAGCGCGGACGACCAAAGATTAAGAAAATTAGCAAAAATGCTGGCGGATTGCAATCCCTAATTATATGTACATATGTATGTATGTATCAAGTTTATTGAATCACCGGGATGTGACCACAGTCTATCTTTAACCGTTGATATGACTAACCAGCGAACGGTCGTCTGTAACTGTTGTATTTTTAATTAAAATGCACACAAAATCCGGAATGATTCAGGATGCTGCTTTTGGATGTATCAATTACTAACATTCCTGATTTTAGCTTTGTTTGTGGGCGGTACCTATTCATTTATTTAACATGTCATTTTGTTTAACAATATTACATATTATAATATATGCATGCATGCCATTTCAGTTCACTGAGTAGAATGATGCGCTCCTATAATTCCTTATACACAAAAATTGAGAACCTCGACATATTCTCAAACAGCCTCAGCATCTTCAAGCGTTTGATACAAGCAAGTCAACAATCATTATGAGATGTTTTCCCTTAATAATTGCTTCTCTGAAGAGTGTTTTAACAATACACTACACTACACTGTGTGTGTTATAGTTACCTATTTAGATTATTTTCTAAAGGCTAATTAAATCAACTAAGATTTACTTTCTATAAATGTTTGTATTAGTAATATATATTTAATATTCAATTAAATATCGTTCAATATTTATTTATTTATTTATTTATTTAGTAGCACAATATTTAAAAACAAAATATATTAAAGATAACTGCTTCACTAGACAGAGCCTGTTCCGAAGCAATTATCAGTTAAGTTTGTTAATTTTGTACATTTTACAATGCAAAAAATATAACACATACATATTAGGTATAGAAAAAATATAAACAATAAAAAATACACATAAATCAACCTTAACAATAAAAAAATATTATTTACATATCAACCTACACAGTAAAAAGTTCACAAAAAAAGATGACAGCCAAAAAATATATTAAGTGGGAGAAACTGAAAGAAATCAAATTATTATTGTTGAAACATTCTTTTCGTTTTGGAGTCTACCTACTTCGAGTAGCCACTTTGTTCCTGACATTTTGAATGTTTTTAACACTTTAAGTGCCGATGGCAGTTTGTTAAATATACGTGGAGCAATATAATAAAAAAATCTTTGTCCAAATTTAGTATTCATTTTCGGAACTCGATAGCTACCCGAAGTTTTACTCCTAGTGTCCCTTGCTCAGTGTACCTTTGTGAAATTTGAATTGTTTTTAAAAAATAAATATAAAATTGATCTTGTATAAAGTTGCCGTATATCCAGTACTTTGAAAGATTTAAAAAGATTATATATATATATATATATATATATATATATATATATATATATATATATATATATATATATATATATATATATATATATATATATATATATATATATATATATATATATATATATATATATATATATATATATATATATATATATATATATATATATATATATATATATATATATATATATATATATATATATATATATATATATATATATATATATATATATATATATATATATATATATATATATATATATATATATATATATATATATATATATATATATATATATATATATATATATATATATATATATATATATATATATATATATATATATATATATATATATATATATATATATATATATATATATATGGTGAGCTTTCAGTGTGAGTAGACGTGTGTCGCGCGCGTGCTTTTCGTTAAGTCCTTGAAAATGCCTGGTGATATTCAGGCGAAACGTCGGAAGACAAATGGTCTTAGCCAAGACCTACTGACACGGGAAAACCGAGATAAAAATATTATAATATATATATATATATATATATATATATATATATATATATATATATATATATATATATATATATATATATATATATATATATATATATATATATATATATATATATATATATATATATATATATATATATATATATATATATATATATATATATATATATATATATATATATATATATATATATATATATATATATATATATATATATATATATATATATATATATATATATATATATATGTGTATGTTGTAAACACCTGTTATTGGAGCATTGGAACTACTATGATGATTCTAACTGTCTATATTGTGTTTTATGTGTATTCTTATGTTCTGTTGGTGTTTCTTTTAATGAATAAATTATTAAATAAATAATATTCACTATTATATTAATCCTCACTACCCCAAAGGAATACAGGGGGGGGGGAATAAGGTATTTATTCGTAATATTTTTTTTCCAACTGTCGATTTGTTCAAGAAAATTTTTATATTTTTAAATTCATAAATTTATATTTATCGGTATTCAAAAATAAAATATGGATCTTTTATATCGATATAGCTGTCAACTGTCAACTTATATAGCTGCAGTCGATCTATTGACACATTCGATTTTTTTCCTCTCTTATCATTATTTTTTTTATTTTTTATTTCCAATTCTCTGATTCTTTTTTGTCTATTTTTATCTTAATCTGTGTTTTTGTCTTAATCTATATATTTATATTTTATCTGAATCTATATTTTATGTTTTTATATTTCATCAATGTCTATATTTTTATTTGTTTCTATATTTCATCTTTGTGTGTTGTAAGTGTAATAATTGTAAGTGTATATTGTAATGATAAGACATGATGTCATGATAAGACAAAGAACCAAAGTAGCCGATGTAGCGGAAAGGGTCGCTGGCCTTAAGTGGAGCTGGGCTGGGCATATTGCCAGATGCCAGGATTCACGATGGACCAAAAAGATCTTAGAATGGCGACCGAGAACAAGCCGAAGAGGTGTTGGCAGACCCCAGGCAAGGTGGTCTGATGACATCAAGAAATGTGCCGGAGGGAGATGGATGCAGTGTGCCCAAGACAGGGAGTTGTGGAGGATCAAAGGGGAGGCCTATGTCCAAGAATGGATGAAAACTGGCTGAAGAAGAAGAAGAAGTATATTGTAACAAGTAAATGGCTAATGCCGTATATTTTGTAAATAAATAAATAAATATCGACAAATTATCAAGCCAAGATAAGCGAGATTTGTCCGTTTTTTTTAAATTACAGAGTTTCTCAAACATTTTTTATTAAGAATATGTCCTCTTAAAATGGAATTGAAGAATTTCATAATATTTCACTATTACAGTTTTAAAACGTGTGAATCAGTCAATCGTTCGCATAGTGACAAAAATATATATTTCGTTGCATTATTAAGATGCATTTTGGAGGACACGTGCCTTGAATTCAACACGAGTTTTAAGTGCATTAGCGCAACAAACTATGTAGTGCCTAATTCGATACAGTACTAGCCTCCTAATCAACACGGATAGGTAAATACGCAGTCGGGTACCAGCTAGTATAAAATAATATTACTATAACAACTCTTACCTACTATAAAAATAATTCTCCACTGTTAAAGGGACTGCAAAATCGTTGTGTCTGCCATAAACAAACGTTTAACGACGGATTAACCGGATTGTAAATAAGAAAAAAAACGTGTTAAATTAAAATAGTCCGCTAATTGTTATAGACTGACATTTATTATATTTGTGAACATGCCTTTATTATGTCAGATGTTGGGCACAAGTCCAACCAGATACAATACATGGTACCATTCATCATTAAAACACACTATGACATAAGGTGTGGTTACATATAGACATCTATCTTTGAGTGAACGAGCCGTTAAAATTTTCGTGGTATTCCCTCACTCTATAAAAACTTCAAAGATTCGTTCATGCTAATATTAAAATATAACTTGAAAAAAAAAACTATACATCAAACACTTCTTTTTCCTATTGCTGACTATGCATATAGGTAATCCAACTGTCGATTCGTTCGTGAGGATTTATCTCTCTTAATGATTTCTTCTTCTTCGTTTATTAGACCTAGTTGGTCTGTTCTTCAGAAACTATGCCTCCTGGGATGACGAAGTCCAGCTATCCTTCCATCTCTTGGGTGGTCTACCGGGTAGGCGGCGGCCAGAAGGAATTTCATTAGCTGCTATATATGCAAGTCTTTTACTGTCCATCCTGGCTACGTGGTCCCTCCAATGCCTTCTTCTGGATCTACTCCATCGAACGATGTTACCAGTGATTGACCTTAGGATCTTCATCTCCGTTGTCCTTAGGAGCCCCTTGGTTCGAGCGGTATCTGCTCGCGTTTCCACAGCATTCCACTTAATGATTTATTTTTCAAATTTTATGGATCCTAAGCTTGGGGTCACTTTGAAATATTTGACAGATAAAAAATGTGAAGCACTATTCAGATACTCTAATAGAGTCTAAGCGAGTATTAGATATACATATTTGCAAAATTTGAAAAGAATCGAATTACTACTTTAGTCTATAATCGATAAAGTAAAATAAACTCGCCGTACATAGCACACAGCACACAGATACATTGTGATGAAACTCAGAATACAATCTCAGCATGATACTAATTGATAATCTACAATAAAAAATAGCCTTTAAATTGCGAAATCATATCTCTCACTATATCCCCTTGGGTTAGTGAGGAGTAAAAACATAATTTCCCTTTAACAGAAATGCAAGCACTCGTGTGTAAAGGACATACATATATCTACTAATTCCAGCTTGCCAAGTATGTTAATATACTATGCATATAAGAACCAAGATATATTATATATGTTAAAAATAACAAATATAATTGAGTGAGAGCTATCAATTTTTTCAGAGGGTTTTTAGTGTCACTATTCGTTGTTAGATGTCATGTTTAACTGCAGTATAATTATGTGTGAATACGACTTAACGTTAAATGTCACATATATTTTTTTTTATTGGGTCATTCCATTCATTACTTCGATTTTATATTAACATGGGAAAATTTTTAGAGAAATCGTAGCTCGTTTGGTAGGTACGTGGTCTCCGAAATCTGCTTCGATAGGTACTCTTGGATTTCTTGAGATGAAGACTTTGATGCTAGTTTCATCTAAAGGTGAACCAAGTCAGTGGTGGCAGGATTCAAACTAGTGACCACTGGACTAATAATCCATCTAATTTTAATATTAAAACCCTCGTTTAGATCGAATATTTTTACTCCTCACTAACCCAAGGGGATATAGTGGGGAGTTATGATTTCGCAATTTTTAAGGCTATTTTTTTTATTGCAGATTATCAACTAGTATCATGCTGAGATTTTATTCTAAAAGTTTCATCACAATGTATCTGTGTGTGTGTGTGTGTGTGCAGTGTGCTATGTACGGCGTGTTCATTTTTACTTTTTCGATTATAGACTAAAGTACTCATTCGATTCTATTCAAATTTTGCAAATATGTATATCTAATACTCGCTAAGACCCCATTAGATTTTGAACGATATATGAATAGTGCTTCTCAATTTTTTTATCTGTCAAATATTTCAAAGTGACCCCAAGCTCAGGAAACTAAAAATTTGAAATATTTATTTTCAAATTGCTAAAAAGGCACATCACTTTCATAAAATGGTATTGAAGAATTATCAAGTTTTTATAATAGAATATTTAAATAAAAAATAATTTAACAAACTCATTTCATGAAAATGCTGAAAATTTTCCATACAAAATTTTGAATACTTTATAGAATGACTTGTTAGTGAGGAGTTTAGCGTTGGCCACAACCCACTCGTTTTAATTGCGTATACGCAAACATTGGATTTTTTTCCCTGTCGGGAGTCAAATGATATTTTTTTGACAAAGTTTTTAACATCTCAATAGAGACGAAGTTGGGATATTATAGAAGAAGCAGGAACTCAAGGAACCTACAGGTTGTACGACTTGTCATCGGCTGGTTTACGTGATCACTTTATGCGCTTGCGCAACGTTCACCAATTATGCCTTCTTATAGAGTTCCCTTATCAACGGAATTTTTGAAAGTTCTATATATTTTAATAATGAGTAAAATATCACCTGCAAACAGGACATTATTACTATTGCCATCTATGAAGCTACGAAGAAACCTTTTTTGTAACGCCATCTACTGAGAAATTACAAAAAGGTTTCTTCGTTACTTCAAAGATGGCAATAGTAATAATGTCCTATTTTCAGATGATCTGTTACTCATTATTCAAATACATAGAACTTCAAAAATTGCATTCATTAAGAAGGCATAATTGGTGAACGTTGGGCAAGCGCATAAAGTGATCACGTAAACCAGCCAATGACAGGTCGTAAGCCCTGTAGGTGCCTTGAGTTCCTGGTTCTTCTATAATAAATAAATTAATAAATAAATATATAAATAAATAAAAAATCCTTGTTTAATTTTTTTAATAAACGTCTTTATTAATAATAATAATAATAATGAACACTTCCTTGCACCCTGCGCAAGTGGCGAGTTTATTGCCGTATGGCAAATTCTTCCAACTAATCATTTTTTCCAGCCCAGAGAAGCAACATTTAATAACTGTTGAAATAACAGGTATAGAAAAAAATCAATACAGAAAATCAGATATAAATACAAATAGAGAGAAGTACACTAAATTAGTTATATATGAACCACAACGTGAGAGCACTATCGTTGATAAGAAAAAGCCTCGAACAAAACCCAGACATACCTTTATAATATTGAAACCCGAAGGTTTCTGAATCATTATTCGTACAATCTCGTGACCCGCTATACACATTGCCTGATACAAGGCGCAACATCAATATATAACACAACATTTGCGTGAGAAATGAATTTAAATAAATTTCTCCTCTGCTGGGAATCGAACCCAGAAACCGAACGGCTTACCAACTGTGCCACGGCGGTCGGCATTTTCTTTTTTGACATTTCCTTCGGGATTCCACGACAATTGTTATCCATGATCTTGGTCGATAATTTTCGATTACCCGGGCCTCACGATGATAATAGAAATGAGTGAAAGCACTATTCAAAGGCGGTGCCACAAAGCTTGTTTTATTTTGTTTCAATATTTACCTATGAGTCTATTATCGCGTGTATCTGTGCCGTAATGACACAATAAAGATCGTGTCTTAGATCACGGCTTGTGTGTGTGTGTGTGTGTGTGATCTAATTAAACACTATTGTTGGATCTATTTCTAGATCAATGATCTATTTAGATCCGAAGATATTGCAACGTGGTTTGGCGCCGTTCACCGCTAACAACACACTAATTAATACCTGAAACACAAGATAACGTCAAAATACTGTTTATATTTTTTATATTCATCACCACCCCGAGGGATTTGTAGTGGGAAGTTACGAATTTGCAATTTTAAGGTTATTTTTACAAGTTGCATGTAACACATGAAATCCAACTGTCGACAGCGATAGTATGTATAGTTGAAGAATATGTACCAAACTATAAACCCATAAATACAAATTATTTAATATTTTAAGATATTTTGTTTTTATATTTTCATAAGACTAAGAAATGTATTAAATTTAAAAAACCTAAAAAACATCTATTATGCGACGGTCCATTCCTTGCTTATTTACGGAATCGTTGGTTGGGGAGGAGCATATGACAATATTTTAAACCAAGTTAGAGTTGTACAAAAATTAATCATAAAGGTTATACTTAAGAAAACACGCACTTTCCCCACTACAACACTATTTGACATGTTCAAAGTACCCAAAGTAGATAATATTTATAAAAAAAGTGTCTATTTTGCAAATTTTCAAAGATAATGTTATACAAAAAATTGAAAAAAATAAGTCTCTGCGATTCCAAAATGATTTTAAAATACCCAAATGTAATACAGGACAATAACAAAACAACTACATTTATTTGGGAATAAAATTTTTCAATTGCCTCCCAAATGAATTAAAGCAGATAAAAGAATTTAAACATAAATTAAAATTGCACTTAACTTTCTAAAATAGTAGTTTTCGATTTTGTTGTTTTGATTTGTTTCAATTTCCAGTATTTTCTTTTTTTTATTTTTGAATATGTGTTTTGATATATTTGAATCGTCTATAATTCTATATTACTCATTTTTCAATTATTTTCATGTTTTTCTTTTTTTGGTTTGAATATGTATTCTGATATGTTTTCTCATTTGAGTATTCTTCTTTTTCATTTATTTTCAACCTTTTTTTGATGTTTATTTGATTTTTTTTTTTGTTCATGTATGATTTGATTTAATTACTTTTACTTTTATGTTGACTTTGCTTTGTATTGATATTTTTATTTTGTTATAAGTGCTTCCCTCATCAAGCACAAGATTGTAATCTTTTTGATGAGGTACTGCAGGGAAAAATATGTAAGAATATTATTACTAGTGAATTTATATATTGATTTGTATTATAAAATATATTAAAAATAAAATAAATATACAACACGTGTATGTATGTATGTCAAGATAGGATACTATGGAAGTCAGTCCTTTTTTCCTACCCTGAATATGAAAACAGCATGATGGAAAACAGTATGTATGTTTGGAAATGAAGTATCAAACTATTAAGTCTTCTTAGATATGTATTGTGTATAGGCGACTGCCATACAAATTGTATGAAGCGATGTCGTCACTAAATTCAATTTTTATAAAAACGTTAAAAAAATTAAAGATGTTCTAGTACAATGTTAATATTATTTTATATAAAATTAAATTATCTAGTTGGGGTGTTTCGGCTTTTTTCGATATTTTTAAAATCCTTGGAAATATAGGTAGTTAAACACATAAATTTATCATAAAAAAATATTTTTCTTAATAAAAAATGTTTGAGAAACTCTGGATTTTTTTTTGAAAAAACTAATTTGAGATTTTGTATTTGTCTATCTTCGTACCAATTTTCAGTAGATATTCTAGCTTTTATGGTTTCTGAGATATATGGAAAAATAAAGTAAAAATTCAAAAGTTGATAACCTCTGACTGAAACAAAACATCAAAATTCTGAGTATAAAAGTTTTATAAACTTATAACTATTTATATATTTTGAAATTATGGGGTCTCAAAATTGAGCGTATTAAAAGTAATAAGGGGGGGACGGTGGACGGAAACGCACACACACACACACACACACACAGAGACACACGCACACAAACACACGAAATGTTCTACTCCAAATTCTGAGTAAATCCGTGTATGGAACATATATAACTGCTCTTGCTCCACTTTGTATAGTCCAAAAAACTTTTTTGAAAATTATGTATAAAAAGAATTTTCGCTATCCCACTGAAAAACTGTATAAAGTGACAGGTATATTCAGCCCTAGACAACTGTTTATCATGCAAGCGTTGTGCAAGTTTTTCCTAAATAAAGATACAGCTGCGAGATCACAACAAAATAGATTAACTAGAGGCAGTGTCTCTTTCAATTTCCGGCCAGACAGAATGAATACATTATTTGGTCAGAGAAATTATTTTTACGTAGCACCCATCATATTTAATGATCTTCCAATTTCAATTAAATCAATAAAAACAATTATAATTTTCAAAAAACAGGTTAAATCCTATATTATCTCAAATTGTGTAAATATGCTTAATATATTCAACAGTGTTCATATTATCAAATAATTTACCCACTAATTTATTCAGAATGTATGGTCACACTAATACTTTGTATAAATACTTGTAAATGTGGTATATAGTGAGTCTAGAGTTATGATGTATATAATTATTGTTGCAGTTATCGTCACAGGTACCCAACTGTACTTAACTGTAGCTTAGTATATATTATGGCTCTGGATTCATTGTGTATATTGTTTTTTTTTGTATTTTATTAATTTATGTTTCATTTTCTTATTGTTTTATATTTTTTCTATACTTTTATGTTATGTTATATACTATTTTTAACTGTCTTTACTATTTATGTAAAATTATCGACCTCAATACAGGCCAGCCCTAGTGAGGTCGATTATTATATATTATCATTGTGACATGTAAATGTAAAGATATATTAAATAAATAAATAAATATGCTGCGAAGCCTCTAAGTTGGTGTTTTTTGACTTCAAAGTTGGAAAAGCCGTGAAAAATATAGACCCTGCATACAATTCTCGCGTATCCTGGCTTGAAACATTATTGATATGTCAAGAGAACAAAGGTCTCTTGAACAAATCGACAGTTGGATTATTGCAGATCATCAACAAGTATCATAAATCAGTGTGTGAAATCAAATTTCCAAATGTGTTAAAAATCTTCTTCTACTTCTTCCTGGCCTCTTCCCAACTTTTATCGTCAATGAAGACTGTTGGAGTCAGCTCTCCTCGTCCTCAGGCTGTACACTCTTCGGTTCTGGGCCGCCTCCGATGTCAATTCTTGTCTCACCAATTGGGAACTCCTTTGCGCCATCCACGTATTTTTTGGTCTTTCCCTAATTGCTGGTCGGTAGATGTCTACGGCCATAGCCTGATTCACAATATGATACTCGGGTCTTCTTAATATGTGACCATACCATCTCAATTGTCTTTCTTCTAGTTTGTTGTTAATGCCTGTCACTCCTAAGCTTCCGCGAATGTATGAACTTTTTATTTTGTCTTCTAGAGACACTCCCGCTGACCATCGCCCTGCCATCCTGGTCATCACGCTGACCAAATGTGTTAAACATAATTGTAATTTTTTTTTAAATAAAAAAATGAATATGTACTTGTTAAACAAGTACATATACATCTTCCTACGTTCCCTATAATAAGCAAATAAATGCTTGTGCTGTTGGTGAACGAAATCGGTTAAGGCAGGATTCGAACTCGCGACCACTGGATTACTAGCCCAGCGCGCTAACCGCTCTGCCATCGACCCATCTGAAATTATTAATGAAATTGTAATTTTAATGTTCGTACCATTGAAAATAAATTAATCATACATATATATATATACATACAATCACGGCACGTCACTCAAAGGGTAGGCAGAGAGAACCGAACTCCACTTATTTCTATATTGACACACATTCATCGCCTCGTCGACATTCATACATCGTCTTATACATGTTCGTTTATTGTTAACGCATCTTTCAAAATACCGTTCACATGGACGTGCCATGCCTTCCTTGGGCGTCCCCGACCGCGTATCTACCTTTCCGTGTTGATTAGGAGACAAGTACTGCCTCGAATTAGGCAATAGTTTGTTGCGCTAATGCACTTAAAAACTCTATTAATGCCGAGGCAAAAACGTTCAGTCATTCATCATTCCAATGTTGGAAAAATGCTCCGTCGATATCAAATATGTATATTTGAACAATATTGGATGTCCAAAATCAGCTTACATTTTTGAAAGCAGTTTTTCTCTAATATTTTTATCTTATCCTGACGTTTTGATGATTTCTCGCCAAAGTATATTATTATGTTTCGTATGATTGACGTTCGTTGTATGTTTCTTTGTTTTATATTTCAATAAAATGGAATGTTTTGGCCACAGTTCAAATATGTATTTCTCGCTACGCACCATATGATAACGTTAATAGTTTCGCTAACACAACATAACACTTTGCTAAGGAGACCTCTGACATCACACGACATGACGTGACACTAAATCAAAAAGAACATATCGGTGGCAAAACTTGACCTAACTAAAATTGAGCACCTTTCAACAAATTAATACTTATTTACTTATGCTGCTGTCTCTGTCCACATATGGACAGGCCTCCCACATATTTGAACTTGCTGAAATAACACAACAAATCCGGACTACTGATTGTCTGATGGCAAAATTATTATATCATCGTTATGTTGAAATATGTGTTTTTTTCTTTGTTACCCAACATATTATATTTTTATTATTGTACATATTATTTATCATTTATATAATTTAAAAAATATTGTTGCAAGTGGTTTATAAAAACCCAACTGGTGACATAAGTGACATGTTGTTTTGTATAATATTATGTATTTTTGTGTCATTTATGTCTGTCAAAAATGTGAATTTATTTAACCTCGATACAGGTTTATCCTAGTGAGGTTGAATACATTATATAATATTAATTGTACTCAATAGATAGTAAGTAGGTACCCAACTGGCGACATCAGTGACATGTTGTTTTGTATAATATTATGTATTTTTGTGTCATTTATGTCTGTCAAACATGTGACTTTATTAAGCCTTGATACAGGTTTATCCTAGTGAGGTTGAATACATTATATAATATTAATTGTACTCAATAGATAGTAAGTAGGTACCCAACTGGCGACATTAGTGACATGTTGTTTTGAATAATATTATGTATTTTTGTGTCATTTATGTCTGTCAAAAATGTGAATTTATTTAACCTCGATACAGGTTTATCCTAGTGAGGTTGAATACATTATATAATATTAATTGTACTCAATAGATAGTAAGTAGGTACCCAACTGGCGACATCAGTGACATGTTGTTTTGTATAATATTATGTATTTTTGTGTCATTTATGTCTGTCAAACATGTGACTTTATTTAGCCTTGATACAGGTTTATCCTAGTGAGGTTGAATACATTATATAATATTAATTGTACTCAATAGATAGTAAGTAGGTATCCAACTGGCGACATTAGTGACATGTTGTTTTGTATAATATTATGTATTTTTGTGTCATTTATGTCTGTCAAAAATGTGAATTTATTTAACCTCGATACAGGTTTATCCTAGCGAGGTAGAATACATCATTTCATATTAATTGCACTCAATAGATAGTAAGTAGGTACCCAACTGGCGACATTAGTCACATGTTGTTTTGTATAATATAATGTATTTTTGTGTCATTTATGTCTGTCAAAAATGTGAATTTATTTAGCCTCGATACAGGTTTATCCTAGTGAAGTTGAATACATTATATAATATTAATTGTACTCAATAGATAGTAAGTAGGTACCCAACTGGCGACATTAGTGACATGTTGTTTTGTATAATATTATGTATTTTTGTGTCATTTATGTCTGTCAAAAATGTGAATTTATTTAACCTCGATACAGGTTTATCCTAGTGAGGTTGAATACATTATATAATATTAATTGTACTCAATAGATAGTAAGTAGGTACCCAACTGGCGACATTAGTGACATGTTGTTTTGTATAATATTATGTATTTTTGTGTCATTTATGTCTGTCAAAAATGTGAATTTATTTAACCTCGATACAGGTTTATCCTAGTGAGGTTGAATACATTATATAATATTAATTGTAGTCAATAGATAGTAAGTAGGTACCCAACTGGCGACATTAGTGACATGTTGTTTTGTATAATATTATGTATTTTTGTGTTATTTATGTCTGTCAAACATGTGAATTTATTTAACCTCGATACAGGTTTATCCTAGTGAGGTTGAATACATTATATAATATTAATTGTACTCAATAGATAGTAAGAAGGTACCCAACTGGCGACATTAGTGACATGTTGTTTTGCATAATATTATGTATTTTTGTGTCATTTATGTCTGTCAAAAATGTGAATTTATTTAGCCTCGATACAGGTTTATCCTAGTGAGGTAGAATACATCATTTCATATTAATTGCACTCAATAGATAGTAAGTAGGTACCCAACTGGCGACATTAGTGACATGTTGTTTTGTATAATATTATGTATTTTTGTGTCATTTATGTCTGTCAAAAATGTGAATTTATTTAACCTGGATACAGGTTTATCCTAGTGAGGTTGAATACATTATTTCATATTAATTGTACTCAATAGATAGTAAGTAGGTACCCAACTGGCGACATTAGTGACATGTTGTTTTGTATAATATTATGTATTTTTGTGTCATCTATTTCTGTCAAAAATGTGAATTTATTTAACCTCGATACAGGTTTATCCTAGCGAGGTAAAATACATCATTTCATATTAATTGCACTCAATAGATAGTAAGTAGGTACCCAACTGGCGATATTAGTGACATTATGTTTTGTATAATATAATGTATTTTTGTGTCATTAATGTCTGTCAAACATGTGAATTTATTTAGCCTCGATACAGGTTTATCCTAGTGAGGTTGAATACATTATATAATATTAATTGTACTCAATAGATAGTAAGTAGGTACCCAACTGGCGACATCAGTGACATGTTGTTTTGTATAATATTATGTATTTTTGTGTCATTAATGTCTGTCAAACATGTGAATTTATTTAGCCTCGATACAGGTTTATCCTAGTGAGGTTGAATACATTATATAATATTAATTGTACTCAATAGATAGTAAGTAGGTACCCAACTGGCGACATTAGAGACATGTTGTTTTGTATAATATTATGTATTTTTGTGTCATTTATGTCTGTCAAAAATGTGAATTTATTTATCCTCGATACAGGTTTATCCTTGTGAGGTTGAATACATTATATAATATTAATTGTACTCAATAGATAGTAAGTAGAGACCCAACTGGCGACATTAAAGACATGTTGTTTTGTATAATATTATGTATTTTTGTGTCATTTATGTCTGTCAAACATGTGACTTTATTTAGCCTTGATACAGGTTTATCCTAGTGAGGTTCAATACATTATAAAATATTAATTGTACTCAATAGATAGTAAGTAAGTACCCAACTGGCGACATTAGTGACATGTTGTTTTTTATAATATTATGTATTTTTGTGTCATTTATGTCTGTCAAAAATGTGAATTTATTTAACCTCGATACAGGTTTATCCTAATGAGGTTGAATACATTATTTCGTATTAATTGTACTCAATAGATAGTAAGTAGGTACCCAACTGGCGACATCAGTGACATGTTGTTTTGTATAATATTTTGTATTATTGTGTCATTCATGTCTGTCAAAAATGTGAATTTATTTAGCCTCGATACAGGTTTATCCTAGTGAGGTTGAATACATTATATAATATTAATGGTACTCAATAGATAGTAAGTAGGTACCCAACTGGCGACATTAGTGACATGTTGTTTTGTATAATATTATGTATTTTTGTGTCATTTATGTCTGTCAAAAATGTGAATTTATTTAACCTCGATACAGGTTTATCCTAGTGAGGTTGAATACATTATTTCATATTAATTGTACTCAATAGATAGTAAGTAGGTACCCAACTGGCGACATTAGTGACATGTTGTTTTGTATTATATTATGTACAAATTTTTGTGTCATTTATGTCTGTCAAAAATGTGAATTTATTTAACCTCGATACAGGTTTATCCTAATGAGGTTGAATACATTATTTCGTATTAATTGTACTCAATAGATAGTAAGTAGGTACCCAACTGGCGACATTAGTGACATGTTGTTTTGTATAATATATTGTATTTTTGTGTCATTTATGTCTGTCAAAAATGTGAATTTATTTAGCCTCGATACAGGTTTATCCTAGTGTGGTTGAATACATTATATAATATTAATTGTACTCAATAGATAGTAAGTAGGTACCCAACTGGCGACATTAGTGACATGTTGTTTTGTATAATATTATTTTTCTGTCAAAAATGTGAATTTATTTAACCTCGATACAGGTTTATCCTAGTGAGGTTGAATACATTATATAATATTAATTGTACTCAATAGATAGTAAGTAGGTACCCAACTGGCGACATTAGTGACATATTGTTTTGTATAATATTATGTATTTTTGTGTCATTTATGTCTGTCAAAAATGTGAATTTGTTTAACCTCGATACAGGTTTATCCTAGTGAGGTTGAATTCATTATATAATATTAATTGTACCCAATAGTTAGTAAGTAGGTACCCAACTGGCGACATTAGTGACATGTTGTTTTGTATAATATTATGTATTTTTGTGTCATTTATGTCTGTCAAAAATGTGAATTTATTTAACCTCGATACAGGTTTATCCTAGTGTGGTTGAATACATTATATAATATTAATTGTACTCAATAGATAGTAAGTAGGTACCCAACTGGCGACATTAGTGACATGTTGTTTTGTATAATATTATTTTTCTGTCAAAAATGTGAATTTATTTAACCTCGATACAGGTTTATCCTAGTGAGGTTGAATACATTATATAATATTAATTGTACTCAATAGATAGTAAGTATGTACCCAACTGGCGACATTAGTGACATATTGTTTTGTATAATATTATGTATTTTTGTGTCATTTATGTCTGTCAAAAATGTGAATTTGTTTAACCTCGATACAGGTTTATCCTAGTGAGGTTGAATTCATTATATAATATTAATTGTACCCAATAGATAGTAAGTAGGTACCCAACTGGCGACATTAGTGACATGTTGTTTTGTATAATATTATATATTTTTGTGTCATTTATGTCTGTCAAAAATGTGAATTTATTTAACCTCGATACAGGTTTATCCTAGTGTGGTTGAATACATTATATAATATTAATTGTACTCAATAGATAGTAAGTAGGTACCCAACTGGCGACATTAGTGACATGTTGTTTTGTATAATATTATTTTTCTGTCAAAAATGTGAATTTATTTAACCTCGATACAGGTTTATCCTAGTGAGGTAGAATACATTATATAATATTAATTGTACTCAATAGATAGTAAGTAGGTACCCAACTGGCGACATTAGTGACATATTGTTTTGTATAATATTATGTATTTTTGTGTCATTTATGTCTGTCAAAAATGTGAATTTATTTAACCTCGATACAGGTTTATCCTAGTGTGGTTGAATACATTATATAATATTAATTGTACTCAATAGATAGTAAGTAGGTACCCAACTGGCGACATTAGTGACATATTGTTTTGTATAATAATATGTATTTTTGTGTCATTTATGTCTGTCAAAAATGTGAATTTGTTTAACCTCGATACAGGTTTATCCTAGTGAGGTTGAATTCATTATATAATATTAATTGTACCCAATAGATAGTAAGTAGGTACCCAACTGGCGACATTAGTGACATGTTGTTTTGTATAATATTATGTATTTTTGTGTCATTTATGTCTGTCAAAAATGTGAATTTATTTAACCTCGATACAGGTTTATCCTAGTGTGGTTGAATACATTATATAATATTAATTGTACTCAATAGATAGTAAGTAGGTACCCAACTGGCGACATTAGTGACATGTTGTTTTGTATAATATTATTTTTCTGTCAAAAATGTGAATTTATTTAACCTCGATACAGGTTTATCCTAGTGAGGTTGAATACATTATATAATATTAATTGTACTCAATAGATAGTTAGTAGGTACCCAACTGGCGACATTAGTGACATATTGTTTTGTATAATATTATGTATTTTTGTGTCATTTAAATATGTCTGTCAAAAATGTGAATTTATTTAACCTCGATACAGGTTTATCCTAGTGAGGTTGAATACATCATTTCATATTAATTGTACTCAATAAATTTTAAGATTTTTATAAATAAATAAATAAATATCTCTCCAGGATACCTACTCTGTCCTGTATCTTCTGTCCTTCACTTCTCTTTTCCATACGTGATTTCCATTCTAAAATCTTCTTTGTTCAATTTCGGTCCTTAATTATACCTATACTGTGTTCCGCCCGTGGCCACTTCAGCTTTGTCACCTCTTTCGACAACGTCAATAGCTATACTGATCTTCGTATTTCTGAATTTTTCACTCTATCTGAGAGTCCGATAATCACCATGGCTCATTCATGTTTTCGTTTTGCTAATCTTTGTTTTCAGACGGTTGCTTTCGTCATTGATTCTGTTCCATATGTCGTGACTGGAAGCACACATTTGTCATACTTTTTGTGGGACATTCTTCTTCTTCTTCATAGCCTTCCCTCCACTGCTGGATATAGGCCTCTTCCATCTGTTTCCATTTTTATCTATCATGTGACGCTTCAATCCATTTCTTTCCGGTGACCACAACAATATCGTCGGCCCATCTCTTCTGTGGCCGACCGCCTCCCCTTTTGTTTTCCCATGGCCTCCACTTTAACACTTTGGGAGTCCATCTTGAATTTGACTGCCTGGCCACGTGTCCTGCCCATTGCCATTTCAATTTTGCAGTCCGATCCATGATATCGGCGACTTTTGATCAGCGTCTGATTTCTGTATTTGTAATTCTATCACTAAGACAAACATTTGCCGCTCCATGTATCGTTGCGCGCATTTCAATTTGCGGATAGTATTTATGGGCAGCGACATTGTTTCCAAACCATATGTCGTCACAGGCAAGATGCATGCTTCGTAGGTTTTCCTTTTTAAATTAATGAGGATATCCTGGTTTCTCATTTCATGACTAAGCTTTCTGAAGGCTGTCTAACCAAGTCCAATTCTTTTGGGTATTTCTGCCACATGGTTTTCTTTTCCCATTTAGATGATGATGCATCTTGCGGGATATTACTGGTGGAGAATTCTTTAAGATAAACATAGGCAGCCCATCCTAAACAGATTCATCGTTGAAGTTGCATAGTCTGGTTATATTGTAAAAAAAAAACATAGCCATTTCTTTAATGTCTATTCATGATGGAACTCCGTAATCAAATAGAATTATGATGAAGAAATAATATATATTTTTTCATTCTCGCAATCGCAAGGAATTTTTCGTTTCATAAAACCGTAGTGATGTTTACTCTCTTACATGCAATACATGTTCGGGTATATATGAAGGACAAACGGGTAGATCTTTAATAAACTTCTTGCGTGCTTCCGTTTGAAAAAAGACGCATCGAACTTTGCGACTTTGAAAGTGAGATTTCCTTTAATTCACAAATCGGGATCAATCTAATATCAATCTTATACATTGTTTTTAAAAAAGGAAAAAAAAACATAAACTTGGAATATAAGATATATATATATATATATATATATATATATATATATATATATATATATATATATATATATATATATATATATATATATATATATATATATATATATATATATATATATATATATATATATATATATATATATATATATATATATATATATATATATATATATATATATATATATATATATATATATATATATATATGTTATATTTGATGTTTTCACGGGTGAAATATGTTATAATATTTTTATCTCGGTTTTCCCGTGTCAGTAGGTCGCGCGCGTGCTTTTCGTTAAGTCCTTGAAAATGCGTGGTGATATTCAGGCGAAACGTCGGAAGACAAATGGTCTTAGTCAAGACCTACTGACACGGGAAAACCGAGATAAAAATATTATAACATATATATATATATATATATATATATATATATATATATATATATATATATATATATATATATATATATATATATATATATATATATATATATATATATATATATATATATATATATATATATATATATATATATATATATATATATATATATATATATATATATATATATATATATATATATAAATATATATATGTTAACTTTTAGGTTTTCACGGGTATAAGATGAAAAAGAATTTTCTGGGTTAACCCGTGTCAGATAGTCCTGAGAAGGACTGTTTAAGACCTGACGTTTCGCCCGAATATCATCGGGCATTGTCGAAGGAACGCAACGAAAACCGAGCGAGAACGAACGCGCGTGAAACACGACCGCACACACCTAAGGCTTTCCGTCAAGTGAGAAGCGCCAGTCTATGCATGAGCGCAGAGGTAGCGAGCGGGTAGGTTCCTCTCCCCCCTCCACCCCTTCACTCCCCGCACCTATTAGCTATTTATTCTATTATTTGTACCGTTAAGCCGACTTTGTGAACGAGTTGTCATTTTAATAGTGGGTTTTTCAAATATTGTTTGTTTTGTTATGTGTGGAGGTATTGAATTTCTAATTATTACTTTAGTTTTATGAGTATTACTGTCTAGAATATTTGTCCATGTTTGAGGAATTCTTATCGCGTCATTTCTGCTGTTCATATTATTTGCATGTTTGAAAATCTCAATTGCCTCTCTGTATATGCGTTGTGGTTCGGAATTTAAGTTAGCGATGGTGGATGAATTTTCGAAATCAATAGTGTGGCCTTCGTTAAGAACGTGTTGGACTAACGACGAAGTTAACTTCTTATTTTTGACGTCCACTCTATGTTCTGCTACTCGTGAGGATATTTTTCTATTGGAACGACCGATGTATACTTTGTCACACGAATTGCATGGAATTTTATATACTCCGTGCGACTCGAGTGCAACTGAATCTTTGGGATTGCGAAGAAAGGTAGATATTTTATTATATATAGATTGATAATTTCCTGTTAAACAAATCCTCATCTTCCTGACATACCAAAACTCCATTCATACCTACACCCCCATACCCCTTTCCACGCACGCGAGTAGGCTACCATCTCCAGTAACAATACTCAGTGAGAACCGTGTGCATATATTGTACAAAACATTGCAAAACATTCGTGGTTTTTCGCAAGTAAAATACCGATTAAAATTCCAGACAGCGAATGTGAAAACATTGTTGAGTCAGTGACGAGAAGGAGAGAAGAACTCTGCGCGAAAGGGAGAAGAAAGAAGACACACCAAGTCCACTCGCTTCTAACTTTTCTTTTCCAATCTGCTTCTTCTGCATATATCGCACAATTCCTTAATCGCACAAATAGATTTTATTACATCTACATTATTACTACCTTTATAATATTTAATATCGGGCCATTATAATATTTAATATCGGGTTATCGAAAATACTACTGGCAAAATAACGTCTTACATAATAGTTCACCACCTATTCTGAATGTTGTCTTTTTTAGATGAGGTGAGACTGATTTGGGGTGGGTATGCAAGCTTGTTTGTTATTAAAACCGTTGAGGAGTTCTGAAGTTTTTTGATTTCTTGAATAAATAAAATAAAATAAAGGTGAACTTACCTGAAAAAATAGACAGAAACAGACCCACTGGTAATACTTGTAGATCTTCCTGTCGCTCAAATTTTCCTTTCCCGTCTTGTCTCGGCTGTTGCCGATGCCGGGATACGGCACATCAATGCCCACCTTCTTGTTGAAGAAACTCTTGAGAGTGTAAGTGGAATGGATCCAGCAGTAAGTGTTGAGGACATCTTCGGGTATGTCTTTGGTGTGGATGCAGTCGATCGGGTTTCCGACGTACTGTCTCGTGGTGACGATGAGACTGAAGGCAATGAGGATGATCACAGTTATGGAATAATGCAGCCTGAAGACGGGGGAGTCGATGTGTATGTAGTTAACCTTTATCAAGTTCTTGAGCCCGCGGAATACGTCCAACATCTTAAGGCACCTCCCGCGAAGGATGCGAACGGTTCCACTTTGCACGCTACAGAACCAGTAGTCAACATATCGGCCAGACCACTACGGAACACCGCGGTGGATCATCGAATACCTCCTTTTCTCAATACAGAAATCCACCCATCGAAAGTGCATCAATTCGGAACTCTTCGACACCAAAACGGTGACCCCTTCCAAAGCTCTCAAAAATCTGATGACCTCTAATGTTTCTCAATCAGCTTATTCTTTCCAAGATAGCACAAAAAACACAACTGTTCTTTACAGTTTATCTTAAACGACGTTTAATTTTTTGTGTAATGACTAAAAAAACAACAACATTAATTAATATTGTATCACTAATTTTCTTAACCTCAAACTTAAATGCAAACTTGGTAGACGAATGATTATTTTTAATTTATTGTGTTCCTAAAGTTTCAGTTTCATCACATTTGAGCATACGTTTAGCGCTGGGTTTTAAATTCAACGTCTTTTGTTTATTTTTTATGTCAAATTTGTCTCTTTGTTTCGAAGAAAGGTCGAGTTGTCTTTTTCAGTCTTAATATTATTTATTATACGTGGAATTTTAAAGAATTTTTTTAGGCACATTCGTTTTGAAGGCTTTGAGTCGATTCGAACTAGTAATCTATCGTTCGGAGCACTCGCTGGTGATAATAGAGTCGTCTCAGGATGGATTTCATTGGCAGGCAATTGAAACAAGGCACTTATATCTTATGTAACTCGCACCACTCTGACACAATTCTTGTTTATCTTTCATCAACAACAAATTTCAGCCGTACGATTGTTGAGTTTTTCACACTTCACCCACTAACAACGACGTCCATATCACTTATAATTTTAACAACCTGTCCTAGAATAGTTTTGATTGGCCCACTTATTCACCGACTACTTCATGTTTTAATATTATTTATGTATCGTCGAACTGTAACAACTCAATCTGTTTCTTTTTCTTGTATATTTTTGCTTTCGCCAATATTGTTTTCATTGTCAGTTATCTTCAGAGCACTCGTTACTTTTAATTCCGCGGAAAATTTTGATTTTCACATTGTTTAGAGATACAGAGCTATTCATGTTGAAAAAATGTAAAAATATGATATTGTGTGAAATAAAAAAAAATGGTTTTAAATTCAACTGTAACAACTTCTCCACTTTTATTGTAATAATAAAAAATACAGTTGATATTAAAACCATTTGTTTGACCGAAAAAAAAATTTAATTTGCCGTGCAGAGTTATTTTTTAACCGAATATTTTTATTATTGCATATGCGCAAACATTGGATTTTTTTCCCTGTCGGGAGCCAAAGATATTTTTTTACAAATTTTTTAATTATCTCAATAGAGACGAAGTTGAAATATTTACTGTAGGAAAACCGGGAAATCAATGCACCTACAGGGCTTACGACCTGTCATCGGCTGGTTTACGTGATCGCTTAATGCGCTTGCGCAACGTTCACCAATTATGCCTTATACGTTGCGCAAGCGCATAAAGTGATCACGTAAACCAGCCGATGACAGGTCGTAAGCCCTGTAGGTGCCTTGATTTCCCGGTTCTCCTACAGTAAATATTCCAACTTCGTCTCTATTGAGATAATTAAAAATCTGTTAAATTATTTTTTAACACTCTTAATAAAACAATGGAAAGAGCCATGTTAGGATTAAGTCTGAGAGACAGGATGCGAAACGACACCATCAGGGAAAGAACAAAATTGGTTGATATCGTCCACCGTATTCTTACCCTGAAGTGGAGATGGGCGGGCCACGTGGCTAGATACCCCGAAGACCGATGGCCAAGGATAGTTTTGGCTTGGAGACCGAGAACGACAGTCAGAGGTGTTGGTTGGAAGACCGCCAATGAGATGGAAAGATTACATCAGCCTCCATGCTGGTGCCAATTGGTTGCACAGAGCAAAGGATAGAGTGGCGTGGAAGGAGATGGAGGAGGCCTTCGTCCAGGAGTGGACGGAATTGGGCTGAGAAGAAAAAGAAGAATAAAACAAGTGATCATTCAGTGGTCAAAATTATACCGTATTTAAATTTCATTTTTTAGTTTGAAATCATTGGACGTGATCTATGATTGTATTCATCAAGGGACATAAAGTTATCTTTTCACCATATTTACGTTTCACAGTTAATTATATTTTTTTTATTTAAGTTCTGTATTTGAATTTATTTTTATTTTTTACGCATATAAAACAACCGCGTTTGACATTACGTGTTTAACATTGACAGGATGTAAGTAAACGATCTATGGTTTGTCGTGAAATATGTGGTTGCAGAACCTTTAGCGCGCTGAATTTGTAATCCAGTGGTCGCGAGTTCGAATCCTGCCTCGACCGATTTCGTTCATCAAGAATTTATGCTTACTTTAGGGAATGTATGAGGATGTATATGTGCTTGTTTCAAGGACATATTCATTATTTAAAAAAATGTTTTTAATTTAATGTATTTGCAAAACATATTGGTGGTTATTCTGAAATTTCTATGATTGTATTGAAATGAATCCAATTACAATAGCTACAATTGTTCTCCAAATCAACCGTCATCCAATTTGGTTATTCTGATCATGCCATTGTATTGTCTATGGTCAAAAGCAATTGCAACTATTTTCAGATTATTCTTTTATAACACCCGTTTTACTAACTAAAACTGATTATATTTTGTTGTAAACATCACTTCTAAAGAAATACAAATCAATAAAAATATGATATTTGGATATGACAAGGTTTTTTGAACAACATTTGTACGCGTATTTAAAAGGAATAATTTACGGTTAGTGACTTAGGTTATAAATACGTATATAAATCTACTCTTGTAATTTTAGGTTATAATATGATATATTTTGTTCAGGCACACAATCTTGTTTTATTTGAATCATCAAATATTAAGTATGAATATTCGATACCAATACGTACAAAAAAATCAGAAATGTCGGCGACACAAAATGTGATGTGTGTCGGAACAACAAACTTAAAATTTAGGTATTTTATCTTTAAATCATTGGAAATATTCCGTCAGTTTCCTCTAAATATTCAACTTAAGTCAAAGCTGCATATTATTGTGTCATTTTATCTGAAATTCTAATATTTTTATCGAACAAAACATCATACTGTAATTTAAACAACACGCTTTGACCGCTTGTTATGATATCAATAGACCAATCCAATGATGGCGTTCAGAACATAGATTTTTATAATAATATACTAGATGTCGTAGTTAGCAAATTTTGTCTGAATCGAAGTGAGGCATTTTTCCGGGGGATTTTTGGACATTTTGGTTCCAGACCACATCGTTTTTCTATAGAGAATAACGACTAATGTAAACTGTTTTCGGATTTAATTGTCTAAAAACATTTTAATTATTAATTTTTAGAAAACAGTTATCTAGGATGTGTTGAAATGTAAGGAAAACTGAAATATGTTTCCAACCAAACAAATATTATAATCATAGATGTAGTACTCCGTGCAAAAAGTGAGTCATGGAATATCGCGCGTTTGACGTTTTGGTTGGCAACATATTTCAGTTTTCCTTGCATTCCAACACATCCTAGATAACTGTTATCTGGACGTCCACTTCACAAGAGCAGGCTCCGAGAATAACAGGACACAGTCCTAACTAAAGCAGAAGAAGAAGAAGACAAATACATCCGAAAACAATTCACATTAGTCGTTATTTTCTATGGAAAAACGATGTGGTCTGGAACCAAAACGTCAAAAATTCCTCCGGAAAAATTACTCACTTCGATTCACACAAAATTTGCTAAGACATCTAGTATATTATAATAAAAACCTTTGATTATAATAAAAATCTATGGTTCAGAATAACCACCATTCCATAATGACGATTGCCGCCATTTTGTATTGTGATAATGTCAAAAGTCAATCGTTGTTTATCGTTTCTGAATTACCACCAATGTGTATGTATGAACTTAAGTTTCCTGCGATCCTTCTCCATAGTATAAACTTTAACAATTTGAATTTAATATTCCTAAGTGCGCGCAGTTTGCTGAAAAGGGGATCCGAAGTTTTCTGCTCACGTCTCACGTATTAACATAGAGATTTTCAAATTGACTGATATTTCAGTTGTCATTCGTCATTCGGGAAGAAACAACGGAATGTTTTGAAAGCTGTCGGATAAAATAGCTCAGTCGTGGACTGAACAATGTCAAGTTGTAATAAAAATTTTACTTCGTGTTATTAATAAAAAAACACTTATGTAGATACTCATCAGACAGACTATTCAGTGAAAATAATGTACTAGACGTAAGACAGCTTTTTGTTAAGTCAACTCTCACTTTCTGCATCAAAACCTCAAACCACCAAATGACAACCAGCAACTCACATTCACACAATACTAGATAAGCACTACTAGACCTTGACGAAATATCAAAAACTAAGACAACACATGGACAGAAAAATTACGCGTAGGTACAGCGTACATAGGTCCAAAAATATTTAACCTATTCAAAACTGACTTTCCACTATTAAGAACTTTCCACTATTGATAGCTATAGCAAACAACTGGCTAATTACCAAAGGACGAAAAGAAACAGAATAATTATTTAATATTACTTCTTAATCGACTTATAAAAAAAATCTTAATTATAGTAAGATTAGCCCTTTTTACATCAAGCAATATTTTCATACAACATTAAAACATATAGGTACATACTTGCACATCTTTATTACTCCAACCTACCACTAAACCTTATAAAAATTAACAAACACTATGACGAATAAAAATAATAGAACTGATTTATATAATGCTACTCTGGGACAGGCCTAATACACAAATACAAAAATTAAAATGTATATAAATATGTATACACTTATGACTTAAACTTTAACTTTTAATTTAAGTAGGTATAGTATAACCTATACATTTTATTTACTACTGTACAAAGTTATATCGTACTTATTCTGATATTATGATACTTGTAAAAAGGATTTTTATTAAATAAAAAAATAAATAAATAATACAATTAAAGGTACTTGTCTATTTTAAATTTTCAATCTCTGTGATTCAGCTACTACTGGTTATAGTTACAATATAATGCGACGAAATTCAAGGTGTTATTTGTATTACGTCAGTCGATGAAACTTTTGTATCACATCGTTAATGAAGAAACCATAAATATTACATTCGTAAATGCATTCAGAGCACTCGCAATAAACTTAATATTTATAGGTTATAATAATGATTGCAACATGCGTCGCGTGCAATCTTCTTGAGTAAGTGAGAGACCTGTAGCTGCGCCTTGTTTGGCGAGCTGCAATATGTATATCATCGATGATTCTCGACGATTAACGAAGATCAACGAACCACAGCTCATCTCCCGCCGAGTGGGGGAAGCATCATTATGTTTAAGGGGCACAATTAAAAAGTTAAAGATGTGTACAACAAAACAGAGCACAGATTAAATATCCGACAAATTCATATTTTTTTTTAAATATATTAAAAAAACATAGCAAACATATCCAATTCCGGATCACTCAAACAATTTCTATTATACCCAGTACAAGCTCTATTAATATATGAATTTAGCATATAGTTTGTCCAACTGTCGATTCGTTCAAGAGAAAGAAATTCTTTTGAAGGAAGAGGCAGTTTAAATCCAAGATGCGTGTTTGAAGGAACACGATTGTATGTAGGGTCTTTATTTTTCACGGTTTTTCCAACTCTGAAGACAAAAAACACTAACTTACAGGCTTCGCAGCATATATGTTCCATGTACGGATTTACTCGGAATTCGGAGTAAAACATTTCGTGTGTCTGTGTGTGTATCTGTGTGTGTGTCAGGGTGTGTGTGAGGGTGTGTGTGTGTGTGTGTGCGCGCGCGTGTGTGTGTGTGTGTGTGGGTGTGTGTGTGTGTGTGTGTGTGTGTGTCCGCCCGTCCCTTATAACTTTTGATTAGCTCAATTTACAGAGCCCAAAATTTTTGAATGTATGAGTTATATCCTACAAAACTTTTATACTCAGAATTTTGAATTTTCGTTTCAGTCAGGGGTTATCAACTTTTGAATTTTTACTTTATTTTTCCATATATCTCAGAAAATATAAAAGCTAGAACGCTGAAAATTGGTAAAAACACCAAATCTCAAATAAGTTTTATTCAAAAAAATTTCAGAGTTTCTCAAACATTTTTTATAAAAAAAAAACATTTTTTTTATGATAAATTTGTGTTTTATATATCAAAAATTTTTAAAAATATCAAAAAAAGCCGAAACACCCCAAGTAGAAAATTTAATTTTCTACAAAAAATATGATCATTACTTACATCTCAAATTTTTTTTAACAATTTTTATACAAATTGATTTTAGTTACGACATTGCTTCATACAATTTGTAGGACTGTCGCCTATACACAATATCTAAGAAGACTTAATAGTTTGATACTTAATCTCCAAACATACATACATACCATCATGCTGTTTTCATATTCCAGGAAGGAGAAAAGGACTGACCTCCATGCTGTCCTATCTTGACATACATACCTACATGTGTTGTTTAGAAAACAAAATATCTTAAAATATTAAATAATTTGTATTTATGGGTTTATAGTTTGGTACTTATCCTTCAACTATACGTACTATCGCTATCGACAGTTGGATCTCATGTGTTACATGCAAATAGTTTTAGAAGATTCAATGTAAAACATAGAATGTTTTCTATTTCTTCTAAGTGCACAGTGAAAACGGAGTTTGTTTTAAAAAAAGCTGAAAAACAAATAGTTTTTGGTTTCTGATAATTTAAATTACGTTTAAACCCTTTTCAACGCACGCGATAGATACCTTACTAACACGTAACTTCATAGTGTATTAGACAGTTTTAATATATCATGTTTTCAGTCATAATATGAAGCGTTATATTCTCGCCTAATTCTTACGTATAATTTATTTATTCTAAACTCTTTCTCTGTGTGATTATTGACACCTACATAAGTTGATGGGGGTAGGTAACATGATATAATTGACGTGCAATCAATAGATAAAAAGTTAATCTCTTTATATGACACGCTATCCTTTAATTGATATAAACATTTTATCCACTTATATTAATCGTCAATTATTGATTTAAACATACGTACATAGTTGTATAGGGTTGATGAACGCCTGACGAAGAAAATTATAATATATACAGGACATAATGAGGTTGGAATCTAGAGTAACTGCCCGTTCCCACTTGTCGTGTGTCGAGCACGATAAAATGTCGTGTGATCTAGTGGCAACTCATTTTAAAAGGAGTTTTCACACTTACACGATTTAAACATACCTATGTAGTTGTATAGGGTTAATGAACGCCTGACGATTAAAATATACTGGACATAAAGAGGTTGAAATCTAGATCTAACTGCCTGTTCCCACTTGACGTGTGTCTGGCACGATAAAATGTCGTGTGATCTGGTGGCAATACATTTTGAATGGGGCTGTTCACTTACACGTGTGTTACAAGTATATGGAGCTACATTTAAAATGTATTACCACTATATCACACGACATTTTATCATACCCGACACACGATTAGTGGGAACTATAGCGCTTGATTGATAAAATAGCAATTAACAACACAACGAAGGCTGTTATCTCCGAAAACCACCAGCACTAAGGGTTCATATTATCCAATCATTGTTATCTACTGTGGTATCCTTTTACAGAAAAAAGTATCAGCCTTTATACTATTACGTAATTTTGGCAGTCGCTGGTTGATTGGTCAATGATATTCAATTTTTTTTGCATATTATATTGGAATAAAAAAAAAAAAAAACGATTGGCTTGTGGCCACTAACAAATCGCTCCACAAATAAATTATTCAAATTTTGTAAGAAAAAATTTTAGCATTTTTATGAAATGAGAATGTTAAATTATTTTTTATTTAAATATTTTATTACGAAAACTTGATAATTCTTCAATGCCATTTTATGAAAGTGATGTGTCTTTTGACCAATTTTAAAATAAAAATATCAAATTTTAAGTTTCCTGAGCTTGGAGTCACTTTGAAATATTTTTTAACAGATTTTTAATTATCTCAATAGAGACGAAGTTGGAATATTTATTGTAGGAGAACCGGGAAATCAAGGCACCTACAGGGCTTACGACCTGTCATCGGCTGGTTTACGTGATCACTTTATGCGCTTGCGCAACGTTCACCAATTATGCCTTTTAATGAGATGAAATATTTGACAGTTACAAAAATTAAGAAGCATTGTTTTAATAAGTGAGTGTTAGATACCTATACAAATTTGCAAAATTCAAAAAGAATCAAATGAGTACTTTTGTCTATAATCGATAAAGTAGAATAAACACGCCCGTACATAGTACACAGTACATAGCACACACACAGATACATTGTGATGAAACTTCAGTATACAATCTAAGCATGATACTAGTTGATAATCTGCATTAAAAAAATATCCTTAAAAATTGCGAAATCATAATTCCCACTTTGTAGTAAGGAATAAAAATGTATATCGATCGAGCCAATTAGGATCCAGATTAACTGAATTGCTTTTCCATCACATGACCATTTTGCCTTCATCTTCTTCAAACATTGGCCGCGTGTTGTTCTGAAATCATTAAATTTGTAGCATTGATATTATTTTTTTCCATTGGACAAACGTGTCTTGTGGATACTTCATAAATTATATTCACTGCTTTAAAAGAATATCGTGAAGATGTTTTAAATACAAAATATATATTTCAATGTTTATGTGAGCGATGACTGACTACAGCTGTTGGACCAATCTTATCTCATACAATATTATTAGCTACACTCAATAACCAAGATGAATGGCATACATTAAAAAAACATCTCTATTGTTATCCACAATGTAAAATATGTTAAGATTTATAACTTTTAATGGTACAGTAATATAAATTACTGTGAATGACAAATGATTATGAAAAAAAAAGGTAAAAATTCTTTAAAGGAGCCGTAAAAGTTGGGCTAGTGGGCAGAGCGGACACCGAGAGATCAAACTTCACGCTATTTCGACCGATTTAATTAGCCAATTTATGATTAATTTAGGAAATATATGAGTCTGCAAATGATGTTTACAGAAAGACATGTTCATTCTTCAATAAAACTGTACCAAATACCACTTATACTTAAGCGTCAAACAAAATTTATCCATATACGATCTAGAAGATTAGCTTGGATTGGACATGTTGTCAGATCAGGGGAAGAAAGAGCCACAAACGTATTCTGCAAAATAACCCTGCGGGCAAGAGACCCCTGGGAAGACCAAGACAGAGATTGATGAACAATTTTACCCGAGATCTGAACGTGCTGAATGCTTGTGATGACTGGGAGTCCACTGCAGCTGACAGGAAGGCTTGGAAAGCTATTGTTCAGGAGGCTAAACCTCTACCGGAGTTGTATGGCCATCGGAAGTAAGTAAGTATATACGATCTACGTACTATTGAAGGACGTCTTAGACCCACTGTCATAAAAAAAATTACCCCGTAATTGGCCTGGCACGTCCTGATGCATAGAGGTATAAACAAATACATGAGCCAAGAATTCCACTTTATGACCAAAAAAAATACTAAACCCTCGCCTTAATTCAAGGAATAGCTTTCTCAAGTCCACAGCTTATCTGCAGAACCTCCATAAATAACGCCGAGAGGAGTTGTGGACGGATGACCCCATTTCTGCATGTATGGAAACAAGCGATGAAAGTAAATACGGCATATCATCGTCCTGCCATTTCCAATATGGAAAATATTAAACAGCCTAAGGGTGGGTGTGAATGGTTTTAAGAGCAACCTATACAGATGGGGTTTATCGATGGAGGACGATATCAATTGTGTTTGTTGGGCAGTGCAGGATGACGATCATTTGTCTTGTCCAGTATTGGACGAAGGTTGCCACACGGACGACTTGATAGGAGCAACCGACGGGCGCTATTTCCGCCGCCACATATTGGAGTGGCAAAATCCGGGGTCAAGACTCGTCTATTTATTTGACTCGTCGGGGTCAAGACTCGTTTAAGGAACAATTGTAGTTTTATAAAATATACAAAAAAAATATACTGAATATAAAAAAAAGACAAATTACGTTTGTCCACAGATGATAATCATTTTAAATAAACATAAAAGTACCTACATTACAAAAAAAGTTAAAAATCATTGTATTATTGCCTGTAGGAAACGATCATAAACAGCGCCAGATAAATTGTTCCAAAATAATAATGCAACTGGCCCTGTTGGCATAAGAAGATTGCACAACTATTTCCAGTCATGTAGTGCTAATTATGAGTAAATACTTTTCGCAGATCTGAGCTGTTAATTACAGGCGCAACAGCATTCGTTCAACTGTAGAAACCGCATATTCTTAGTAAACGTATAGACTCTGCGCTATTGCCAGGGTTGCAATACGTCCCAAATGTTGTTTATTATTGAGGGGACACGGAAGGAGCCTCCACGTAGATTGAGTTTCGGTTAACTTCGGAAAAGCAATCGGGCGTCCCTGGAAACGGCAGAATGCCGGCCAATCCTTCCACCACCGGAGCACCAACCAATATGGTGTTCCGGACACGGAAACTAAGTAACTTTATTATTGAGAATTATACAAAATAAAGAAATTCAGTTTATGGCGTGTGACGTTAAAAGACGTAGCTACAATGAAGACAAAAAAAATATTCAGATCCACAAAAATAAGAACACTGGGGAAAACGATCAGAGATAGAATTCCTAAAAAAAGAGATCCGCAGATCCTGTGAAGTGGAAGACATCATAAGGTAGAGCAAGTAAAGAAGGTCGTGGCGAGGATGGATCCAGAAATGCTCTCCATATTTCAATGTATAGGATTTAAAAGGGTCGGCGAAAACCTGGAAGACCACCATTAATTTGTTTAGTTGTACATTCTAAAACCATGACCATTACAATAAATGTTAATGTCGGTATTGTTCCAGTAGTTTACAATATTTCTCAAAAGACGTTATTGTATCAAACATAGTTCAATAACTTACAATAATTCTCATAAAATGTCATTTTAACGATTATATTAGTTCAGAATGATAACTCAATTTATTTTATTTCATTTGATCTTCATATACAGCAAGTACACAAAGGCGGATTAATTCTCATTAGGAAATTCTTCCAACCAACTCTGACAATGTAAAGTCTCTAAAGTTAATTTGGTAAATATATAAATTGACTTAAAAATCAAGTGACGGCATTATTCCGATGACGGTACATTTTGATACAATATTTATCAAAAGACGTCATTCCTTCGAAAGTGATACTGCCAAACAAATGTTTCGACCGGCATTGGTTCCTGAAAGATATGACAACTGACAACCCTAGCTATCGCAGTTCTGTTGGGATCGCCTTGCGAGTTGTCGGGTGTAAAAATAGACCCGAACACGTGGCCCAAACAAACACGGGCGGACAATATTATAACATTAGTTGAAAATCGGACCTTCGATCGGAAAGTTTACAATACTGGCCCGACGCTGTGTTAGCATTAACGCCCGCCCAGATAATATCATTATAAACATCCAGAAAAAACACACACACAATATGATTTTGCAAAAAGTACAAAATTGGTTAGCGGTGAGCCACAGGGTTTGATTTTAGGGCCGATTTTTTCTTGGTGTTTTGTTTGTATTTATTAAATCAAACGAAACCTATCTATAATCTTAAGTCGACTATGAATGTATTTTTACAATATATGCGCTATCAAATCTTGTTCCTGAGAGGATAAGTAGACATAATCAAATACCACTATTTATACAGCGCTAATGCCATATAGTTATGACATTTATATAATTGTTTTTTTTTACAGTATTAAATACTGTTTGTATAAAAAAAACTTATTATATTAACGTCATAACTATATGGCATTAGCGCTGTATAAATAGTGGTATTTGATTATGTCTACTTATCCTCTCAGGAACAAGATTTGATAGCGTATATATTGTAAAAATACATTAAATTTGTGACTTCACTTACACAAGGATTGTTAGAATGCTAAAATTGCCATTTCAATAACTATACTTACAATAAAACAATATTACAAAAAAAGATGATTAAATTTTATTCCTAAATCATTACAGAATACAATTAACTGTTATTCTGCAAAAAATATCATGTAAGCAATAGATGTACCACAGGGTTCCACGGTTGGGTTTTATGTACTATTTACCTAAACCTTTGCTACCACAAATTAGCTTTAAAATCCATTCAAAAACTCATTTAACATGCCTATTATATTTTAGTTCATTATTCATTCTATATCAGCAATTAAGTATTAATTCAGTCGTGCCATATTCCAAAATAAACCAACAGTAAGTCACCGCCCAAAATCTAGGATTAATGATATTCAAGTTCATTTACAAGTCAGCCTTCGTGTGTTTTTAACCTGTGGTATATTTTGAGCGCTATTGCGCTAATCTCAGGTACTTCGGGGGGCAGATTTACTGCCAACAAAATTACTTTTTTCGATCCTTACACTATCGTAGACCATAATTACTGTGGAGAATCTATTAGTTATTGAAATTGCTTCCTGGACTTTCGTGTTTGCCTTCCGTTGAGTGACATGATTTAAATGATTCGCAGCACAAACTCTTTAACCAGCAGTATGTAGGTCACTTTAATAGCTGTGATAGATCTTTATTCGCCACTTCAGGAGCTCATGCAGCCTTTTAGATTAGTAACCTCGGCACCATGGCGCAAAAAAAATCCATTTGAATAATGCGAACGGAAGATTCAATAGAATGAGTTGGTTGTAGCTCCAGTCTCTCCATAAAGTATTCAAATTTTATATGGAAATTTTTCAGCAATTTCATGAAATGAGTTTGTCATATTATTTTTGATTTAAATATTTAATAGTGAAAAATTGATAATTCTTCCATGTCATTTTATGGAAGTGATGTGCCTTTTTAACAATTTGCGAATAAAAAAAAGTTTTTGATCTTGGGGTCACTTTGAAATATTTGACAGCACCGACATCCCATATCCTTCAAAATCTATTATTAGAAAAGAATCGAATGAGTACTTTATTCTTTAATCGAGAAACATTGTTTCAACGCCATCTATTGAGAAATTGGTTTATAAACAACGAAAGCAACAGTCCTTGAGGTGATGATCGTTTCGTACAGATGTCACCGCTGTATCTCACCAGAATTATAAGTTCATTTATGGCTCGTTTACTTTCTTTTTTTTTGAATATTCTTATTGTTGCATACACATTGGATTTTTTTCCCTGTCAAAAACCTAGAATTTTCTGACGACGTGTGGTTATTTTCGAAAAGGACGAAGCGCTTGTGACAGAAATATTAAGTCAGGTCAAAGAAAACTCAGAAGACATAGGCCTAAAAATAAATATAAAGAAGACTTATAACATGCAAAACGATTTCTGCACATGCCATGGAGCATTGTCGTTGAGCAATGATGTAATAGAAAATGTGGACAGCTTCAAATACCTGGGAGCCTATGTGACACCAGATAGCGGGATTGAGAAAGAATTCTCCATAAGAATTGCCCTGGCGAGCTCGTCCTTTAATAATATGAGGAAAGTATGTAAATAGTCCAACTTCTCCACTTAAACAAACTGTCGCCTCTTTAATGCGTTCTTTATGCCAGTATTGCTGCATGGATGTGTATTCTGGCACCAAACAAAGGCTCAACAAAAAAAAGCTATTGAGTGTTGAGAATAAATTTTTGCGACAGTTTGTTGTTGGGGATTAGGTGGTACCATTTAGGTTGTACGAACCAGAACAGCGCAGTAGCCAATCATCTCAGTCGTTCAGAACCGCAGATTGAGCTGACTTGGCCATGTGCTTCGTATGTCCCTCGAGACTGTTGATTATGCAAGCCTTTTTTACACTCCAGAGAAGACGAGGTCAAACGAGCATTCTCTGCGGACCTGCATGATGCTGGCTTAAGCTGGGATGAAATTGCCCATCTGGCGCAAGATATAGAGGCTTGGATAAATTTTGTGGCGTCCACACCACATGCTCCACACTGGGAGCGAACGTGGATTAAGTAAGTAAGTAAGCAAAAAATCCAATGTACCTATATACAATATTAAATATATATTTGATTTAGATATTTTCATTTGAAGATTCGGTTAATTTATTTAAATGGTGGAAAGATACTGCCAATAATTTGACTATGCCAGTCTGATGTATAATATATATTATTCGATGGTATTCCTGTCCGTTTGTCAGATGCTATCTTGACACAGCGCAGCCGAGTGTCTGCGCAGTGTCAGTGGAATGAATTAACTTCCATACTAGAGAGATATAGATAAGTGTATGAAGTGAACAGATTCATTGAAGATTGACAGGCGCTCTCTGATAGATTGGAGTCCGTGGATACAATGCAGAGGCGTTCTTCCCAAATGATCGATTAGACGCAGCTCAATAATTTAATTAAAATAAAAGATTATTTTCAACATTATATTCGTTTCTGACTACGACTGGTTTCATGTAATGAACATTTTCAGAAATAAAATCGATAGTGGAATAATATAACAAGAGCTTCATTCTAACGCGACGTCCTACGTAGGCGATTCAAAGCGAACGCGATTGCGAAGCGATGTGATGCGGATACAAGCGATTTCAATACGATGCGGTGCGACGCGGCGGCTCTGTCCTATGCGCGAATCGTTCCCTCTGCCGCCAGCTACTGTCATGGATGTACGTATGTAGGTATATAAAATACTCAAGAAGTATGTAAGGCAGATAAGTGAAACTAATATTGTGTACTTAGAGAGACACATAATTGGGCCAATTATCTCGAGGCAAGCAAAGCTCGCGGTACACAATGGTATCGTCGCACCGACTCTAATGTATGCTAGTGAGACATGGACATGGCAGAAGACGCATGAAAGTAGAATTAACGCGGTTGAAATGAGGTCACTAAGACGAATGTGTGGTAAAACGATGTATGATAGAATAAGAAATGAGGATATTAGACGAGAATGTATGATTGAAAGAAATATCGTAAGTAAGATGAAAATAAATGCCCTAAGGTGGTTCGGCCACATAGAAAGAATGAGTGATGACCGTCTGACAAAAAAAGTATACAAGGCTGATAAAAGAGGAATGAAAAGTAGAGGTCGGCCAAGAAAGAGTTGGCACGATCACATAAATGGGATTTTGAAAGATGGAGATGTTAGAAGTAAGAATAATAGAAGAGCGTGTATGAGACGATGTATGGACGTGAATGAAGCGAGGAATGTATGTCAAGAGAGAGGAGTCTGGCGTTCGGTTCTCTCTGCCTACCCCAAATAGGGAAATGGCGTGATGGTATGCTATGGTAGAGAGACATATTTATGGGGGATATCACAATTTGTATGAAGAATTACGTGATCTTAAATTAATAAATGAAACTGTATTTACATTTACCACCTCCGAACAAGCCTGGCCTAGTGAGGTGGTATAAACCAACCCATACATTTGATCTGTAATAATTTTAATTTTTCTGATATTTATTTTTTGTACTTATATTGAAATTTTGTATTTTTGGTATCAATCAATAATTAATAAATGTGTTTAATTGTAGTCCCATTTCTTTTTGACAAATCCTCCCATTCGCGGTTCGATAATAAACGGTTATGATAATTTTTATTTCTTTATACCATTTAACTACTACTTATTATACCATTGTGTATGTAAATCGTATATTTTTCAATTGCATATACGCAAACATGCTAAAAAGTTCGTCAGTAAAAATATCATTTGACACCCGACAGGGAAAAAAATCTAATGTTTGCGTATACACATGCAATTAAGGGGGGGACTGCTGCCAACGTTTCTATTTTTCAATTTGATATACCATCATTATTTCTTATCAAATCATTTTGAAAAATATAATTTAGATAGTTTGGGTATTCATAAAGAAAAATGTATCTTTAATTTTTGATAATGTTCTGTATAAATTATTGTAGAAAAATAATGGCATACCCCGATTTTCAACGTTTATCTTATATTTTTAATTAAATATAAGGCGTAGTTCAACATATTTTTTTTTAAATTAAAGAAGACAAAAATATCTAGAAAAATATGATGTGACGTTGCATTAATGCTTCAGGTTTAGTAAATAAATCTAAAAAATATTTATTTTCCATTCAGCGCCATTGCGTAATAAAAGTTTTTTTGGTTTATTAACTTAACCTGATGCATTAATGCAACGTTACATCGTATTTTTCCAGATATATTGATCTTCTTTAATTTATAAAAAAAATATAATGCTCTATACCTTATAGTTTTTTAGAAATTTAAGATAAATGTCAAAAATCGGGGTATGCTTATTATTTTCCTACAAGAATATATACAGAACATAATTAAAAAATAAGGGTATGGTTTTATTTAATAATATCCAAACTAACTAGGTTATTTTTTTCAAAATGATTCGTTTAGTAATAATGATGGTATATCAAATTGAAAAAATAGGTACGTTGGCAGCAGTCCCCCCCCCAAACAAATATTCGAATTATTACTCAATAGATGGGTCGGTGGCAGAGCGGTTAGCGCGCTGGGCTAGTAATCCAGTGGTCGCGAGTTCGAATCCTGCCTCGACCGATTTCGTTCACCTAAGCACAAGCATTTATTTGCTTATTTAAGGGAACGTAGGAAGATGTATATATACTTGTTTAACAAGGACATATTCATTTTTATTTAAAAAAAAAAAAAAAAATATAACTACATGAGATTTTATTTCCTATGTAACTTTGCGGTTGATAAAAATCAACAGATTATATCACGACTTTACCATAACTAGTTGCATGTAACACACGAGATCCAACTGTCGATGACGATAGTGCGGGGTGATGTGGTGATGGCACAGGGCATGCAATAGAGTGTGCACGGACAATGCTGTGCGTGTCTGCTAGTCACACCTTAATATGAACTATTATGTACGAAGGTATGCACATAAGTATAGAGTTTCTTTAATCCATCTTATAGATGGCTTCCTTCAAACACCTTTGAACCCGGAAAACATTTCTTTACGGAATGCTCAATAGACATTTATTGCATCCATACATACATACATACATACATACCATCGTGCCGTTTCGCTATTTGGGGTTATAATAATAACTCACGATCGTCGAAATAAACCGTAATTAATTAAATTTTAAAGTTCTAAAAGTCTTTTATGAAATATATAAAGTATTTATGGAGGGGTACAAAGATATCATTACACATATTTCATACAAACATACATACCATCACGCCATGTCCCTTACGGGGTAAGCAGAGAGAATCGAGCTCCATACTTCTCTATTTTTGCACAAATTTCTGGCTTCCTTTACATCCATACATCGTCTCATACATGCTCGTCGATTGTTTAAACTTTTTATGTTTCCTTCTTTCAAAATATCATTCACATGGTCATGCCATCCCTTTCTGGAACGACCTCTGCTATTCACTCCATCTCTTACACCCGTGTATATTTTTTTGGTCAGTCGTTCATCGTTCATTCTTTCTATATGTCCAAACCACCTCAAGGCATTCACTTTCATTTTACATATAAAATCCTTCTTTATCTTGCATTCTCTCGTTATATCCTCATTTTTTATTCTATCACATATCGTTATACACATTTTTCAAAGTGGAATTATTGTTATTCAATTATTGTATTTCTCATTAACATGCTCTGTATTTGAATTTAAAACGGCTGCGTTTGTTATTTTGTGTTTGATTCACCCGAAAACGATTATAGAAAATAGTGGAAGTACTATTCTATGCCGGAGAATCACACCAAAAATAGTTGTCAGAAAAAAAATATCATCTGCTGGGATTCTAACCTAGGACGCCTGCATCGAAGCTAGACTGATTTCATCATCTACAATATTTTATTATCTATAGGTAAGTATAAGGTAACTAGGTAATATATAGGTATATTTTATCTTTCTTTCATATTTTCTTTCCTTCTTTCATGTATTTTTATATTTAGATAATAATATCTAGTAAATACATTTTATTTCTTAATTTATTAGTTCTTAATTATAATTATGTTTTATGACTTTTTTTGTGTACTTTTATTGAGTTGTTTTTTTTTGTATTTATGATAACCGAGTATTGCGATTTATTTTTTAACAACACTTCTGTAACTACTGTATTGAGACGTTTAAAATAAATAGTAAAAAATAAATAAGTAAATAAATAAATAAATAAATAAATAAATAAATAAATAAATAAATAAATAAATAAATAATAAATAAATAAATAAATAAATAAATAAATAAATAAATGAATAAATAAATAAATAAATAAGTAAATAAATAATAAATAAATATACAATTACTTAAATAAATATATAAATTAATAAATAAATAATTAAAAAAATCAATTAATTGAGTAATGAATAAATAAAAATAAATAAACAAATAAATAAATAAATAGATTAAAATAAATTAAATAAATTCCGATTTAATTTTTAGAAAATAATAATATTTCGCTTTATTACGATAAAACAATATTAACTGACCGGTCAATTCAACATAACAGACCCGATTTAATAATACATGATAAAATTAAAAAAATAACATATATTTGCGACGTGGCTATTCCAAATTCTAGTAATATTATAAAAACTTTTGATGAAAAAATTAGAAAATACACCGCTTTAGGTAATGAGATTAAAAGACTTTGGCATTCTCGTAAAATAATAATATTACCGTTCATTATTTCAGCCACTGGCATTATTCCAAAATCGTTAATACGTAATTTAGAAATTATAGATTTATCGAAAAACTTAATATTAAAAATGTAAAAAACGGTAATTATGAATACATGTAGAATCGTTAAAGATTTTTTAAACGTTAATATTCGGGAATCAGTAGGGTTGTTAGGTAGTATAGAGACCTCCTCAGAGCCTAATCCTTTGATATGTTAAGTATCTGGATGGGTGAACTATTCCCAATTGAAAGCTTGATGATGCGTTTGTTGCATTTTATTTTGCTCTTTTAAATAATTTACAATTTACGCATTGATCTGCTAATTCTTTTGAGGAAGTGTATAATGGTAATAATAATAATTGAGTGTTATTATTTGTAATGCTTAATTGTTATTAATATCATTAGTAAATCGGCCAGCGCCGTAAAAAATTTTTTTTTTTTTTTTTTAATTTTATTGCTAAATGTTGAATAATAAAGAAAATATATATCCCAGGTTTTCAATATATAATCTCTCGAGAACAGCTGTTCTTATGTTGTATAAATTACATGTCGTAATATTTTTCTATTATTTTTCAATAAATATGTTGTTATTCATGTCGTTACACGTGTAACACAAAACCTACATATGATATAGATTAGCTAACGAAGTAGGAAAACAACACCGAGCGCCTAACAGCACAAAGTGATATTATATTATACGTTGTATCTGAAATTTTAGGTGATGTTCATAGACACATTCCATCATGTCATGTCCCTTTTAAAAGGTTACGCAGAGATAGCCGAACGTCAAACACTTTGCGTAAATTCATCGTCTCACTTATGTATATACTTTGATCGTTTAATACGTACACGTCTGCTAACTAAATTAATAATGTTTTGTTTTTTCAGAATATTGGACTGAGAATGAATTTTAGTAAATTTAAGATATCGGTCTTTGAAAAGATCAAAGAAGGTATAACTGCATGTATGATAAAAGTAGAGAACGAATGACTAGAACAAGTTGAGGAATATTTATATTTGGGGAGTATGTTTGAACACAATGGAAGACCTGATAAAAGATATTGTTAGTAAAAATATCATAGGATATTTTTATTGACAAATTTTTAACACCTCAATAGAGACGAAGTTGGGATATTGTAGAAGAACCAGAACCACCTACAGGGCATACGACCTGTCATCGGCTGGTTTACGTGATCACATTATGCGCTTGCCAATAAATTATGCCTTCTTATTGAGTTCCTTTATCAATGTAATTTTTGAAAGTTCTATATATTTTAATAGTGTGTAACTATTAAAATATAAAATATAGTGTCTTTTATTTTGACAAAGCAAAATAGTTCACCTGAAAATAAGGAGTTATACTATTGCCATCTATGAAGTAACGAAAAAACCTTTTTTTTAACGCCATCTATTGAGATTTTTTTTTAACAATTTATTTCCATCCCATTTGATCGCTCCTCGTCCTCTCTCTTCCCTTTCTGATTTTCCTCTCCTTTCTGAATTTGTGTAATTTCTCACTTTTTGTTTTGCTGTCTTATACTGGTTGTGTTATTGTGTATATGCCGAAATTATGTTATGTACTTTTGTTCTCAGATAGTTGACTGGAAGAAATTGCCTCCAGGCAATAAGTCCGCCATTTGTACTATGTAATTTTATGTATGTACAAAGAAGTGTTATATAAATAAATAAATAAAACAGTCCTTATAAATGAGGTGACGGTGTCTCGAACAGATGTCACCCCTGAACTGCGCCAATAATATTATTTCATTTTCGGCTTGTTTACCTACTTGTACCAATGTGTATGTAAATCGAATATATATATTTTTTTAATTGAATATACGCAAACTACATTGGATTTTTTTCCCCTTTCATAGGACATTTGTATTTTAAGGTAAAGAGATGTGTAAAATATATCAAAGATACAAGGATATACAAATATTTTTCTTCTCTCAAGATTATGTACAGCAAACGTCGCGATGTTTAAAGATTTATAACCGACATTCCTAGGGTTCTGTCACATATGCTAAAGCTTACGGTGAAATCTACACAACTTTATCTTTCAAAATCTCTTGGGACTGCAGAGAAAGTACATATCTCCGATAAGGAAAAATAAACAGGAACTTATCGATTTTAGAATTAATAATGTCCCTTAAATATATATAGTTCAGATATATCTTCTATTTTTAAATTTTATATAAACAAGTTGCATGTAATACGTGAGATCCAACTGTCGATGGCGATAGTATGGGAAAGGGCGTAATGGGATGGTATGGTAAAATATTATTAAATATCACATATATCTTCTATGTTTAAAAAATTTAAAAAAAGTATGATCTATTCTATAAAATATAGAGTTCTGATATATCGTTTATGTATATAATTTACATAAATATGTACCTATATTCTAATATTATATACTTACTTTAAAAAAATTCAATATAAATATCGTTTTTTTTCATAAGAAAGTATATAAATGAACCCTAGTTTTGTCCGGATTGCAAGGCGGCCATATTCATCTGTACATTATAATATAACATGTATATATTTAGACAGGTTTCTGAAGAAAGTCTTATAAGACCAAGACTGCAAGACTCAGAATTTATGTTTACTACTTTCACGCGTCTTTTTCCACGTCCAAATTTCACTGACATAGGTAGGTACGTCAAAGTGCATAATATTATGTAGGTAGGTGTAATAATAATGAAATCTTACTAACCGTAGACTATTGTGTCGAGTAAAAGGCAGGGTAGGTGATATGAAATATTGTATGTAAAGTATTTCTAGGTAAAATTATGTATTCAATGTTGCCATTCTGTTGATATTATTAATTTGGTGTGTCTCATCTCGGTTTCGCCTAATGTACCATCGTTAGAAGATGATAAACGCGGTGTTTATTCAAACAAAATACACAGATCTCTATATACAGAGTGATGTATATTGTATGGTTGACTAATTTTATATACTCATGTTTGCTTCGAGATACCGGTGTAGTTGCGATCCTGAATAATAACTGCAATGTGCATAGCCGTCACGACAGTTCTCGAAGATGACCGAAGATTAACGAACTCCAGCCCATCTCCGTTCGGACAAACCATCAGAACATCCATGTGAGAAAATGTTTATTTTCTATCATAATATACGAGTGTATATTGTTAAGGTTTACTTGGGTTTTGAATCCCGTATATGCAGATTCAATTAGGAATCTGCATAATATCTGCATACACGCCGTACATAGCACACAGTTATTTTGCAAACAGCTTTCAGAATGCAATCTCAACATAATACTTGTTGATAATCTGCAATACATAGATACAAAAGAGAAAGGCAATCATGGTTTCACTGGATTTATGAATCCAGGCCCACGAGCACAGGCGACCAGAGTACCAGCCAGAACAGGTGAGCCACATGGGCTTGCGACCATGTATGCGGGATTAAGGGGCCTATGACTAAAGTCACGCTCACAACTCACCCACCAATCTCCGACTGATACTCCACTCCCCTGCGCGACCAAATCCAATAGTACATACATACATACATACCATCACGCCATGTCCCTCACGGGGTAGGCAGAGAGAACCGAACGCCACATTTTTCTATCTTGACACACATTCATCGCCTCATCAACATTCATACATCGTCTTATACATGTTCGTCTGTTGTTCATGCTTCTAACATTTCCATCTTTCAAAATATCGTTTACATGGTCGTGCCATCCTTTTCTTGGGCGCCCGCGACCTCTTATTCCGTTCCTGTCAACTTTGTATATTTTCTTCGTCAGGCGTTCTTCAAATCCAATAGGATGCGGATAATGCTGCTTTTACCACCCTATCCAAAAGTTTTTTTTTATTTTACCTCTTGGGAGACCCAGGTCTTTAAAGTAGGAATATAAAGATTTTGCGGGCAGGCCTCTCGCCCCCACCTCTACAGTATACATACTTGTGCTAAAGCCATTTTGAATTGTTCTATCTATCAGTTCCTTGTAATTGTTTAGTTTCAATTGGTGGTCTTTTGTAATATTTGTGTCCCATGGAATAGTCAGTTCCACATAAATAACTCTTTTCAATGAAAGAGAGTAAATTGTCAAGTCAGGCCTAAGAGACGAAATGCAGATCTCCTTTGGAAGGTTATATCTCTCTGTTCTCGTATCTATTAGGATATTCCAGTCATCGGACTTTTTGATAATAAATTTTGAATTATTGATATTAATTTCTTTGTTGTAGGTCTAACTTTATGTCCCGGTTTTACAAATGTTACAATCGACTGTTTCCATGTGGTTAATCCTTTGATTGCTCTTGCCACCGCAAGGCTGGAAGCATCTCTCACAATTTCAAGCACCTTATCGTGTCTGTATGAGATCCTTCCCTCCTGTAGTGCTACCCTGCAGCCGGCCAAGATAAGCCTAGCCGTGCATGCAGATGTCCCACAGAGGCGGCAACTGTCATTTCTGTCTATATTCCATCGTTTCAAGTAACTCGGGTCTGGGAGCGTGCCCTGTATTGAGTTTAGATAGAACTTTAGCATCTCAGATGACCATCCATGTATTATCTGTTTTCATCCCAATTAACCTTAAAAATACGAATTCATAACTCCCACTATATGCCTTTAGCGGTATATGTGAGTTGGGAGGAAGTTTTATATTTTATTATGAATATTAATAATTATGTATTAGAAAAGGTTGCGAGTTAAATTACGTGTTATAAATCATCTCCCAAAACACATACAACTATTTAAGATATTGCAAATTGTCTTAATCAGTTTGGTTGAATTTAAATAGAAATATTTGAGTGATGAAGGGCTTCATAGGGCACTATGATTGAGCTGCCGAATGAGGCGCTGGCCGATGAGCGAATAACGATTTATTGTAGGCGGTTGGTTCAGGACCCGGTGTCCTTCGGTCGTTCTCGGCAATCATCGTGAGAAACGATGTTTATCCGAGCGAGATGGCGTCATTTTTGGAAAGGTACATCCTCGCCACATGCCATTTGGTAAGTTAGAAGTAAAAAAAAAAATAAACATCCTGTAAATGCTACGGACATATTATTAAGAACTAAGAATAACTCAAATGTAACTTGTAGTTCATTTAACGATGTAACGTAGGTACTATTATCATTATGGTATTTCAACACAGTACATATACAAACCTACACTACATCATGACCTGTATAAAATATCAATTTTAGATCTATCGAAAAAAACATGTATATTTATATATGTATGTGAAGCGAAAACTCCCGACTCTTTTTCAAACAAAATTACGACCACGGGGGGGACTTTAAGATTTGTCAATGTTTAATGTTTATATAACATGGAAAAGCAGTACAGAAAAATAATATTTATTTTTTTTAACAGATTTTTAATTATCTCAATAGAGACGTTGTTGTAATATTTATTGTAGGAGAACCGGGAAATCAAGGCACCTACAGGGATTTCGACCTGTCATCGGCTGGTTTACGTGATCACTTTATACGCTTGCGCAACGTTCACCAATTATCAATTTTGAAAGTTCTATATATTGTAATACTGAAATTCTTTTCGCTTGAAAATAAGGAATTTTTACTACATCCATCTATGGGTGAAATTATGAACAACAATCTTATTATTATTTTTTTATTTTTTTTGTTGAAACGCCATCTATTGAGAGAATTGGTTTTTTGTAAATAATGAAAGCTACAATTCTTATATCTGAGGTGAAAATGCATTTTTCGCATAGAAGTCACCCCTGAATTGCGCCAGACTTATAAGGTCATTTTTGTCTTATTTACCTACTTGTACCAATGTGTAAGTAATCGAATATTTTTATTATTATGCAATAATAAAAATATTCGATAATATTTATACAAAACATCCGATTCAGTAACTTTTTGAACTAATACATTTTATATTCAAGGTAATATTAAGAGTGTGACTGCTGCCAAACATACCTATTTTTTCAATTTGAAATTGCATCATTAGGTACTACAAAACGAATCATTTTGAAAAAGACAACCTAGTTAGTTTGGATATTAATAAAGAAAAATATACCTTCACTTTTTAATTATGTTCTGTATATATTCTTGTAGGAAAATAATAAGCATACATACCATCACGGCATATCCCACAAAGTGAGGTAACCAGCGAAAGGTGTGCGGGTGTGATTGCCTTATAAAAGGGAGCACAACACATCTGTGTATACCCACACACCAGTCTCGTCTCACCTAAAAGGCACCACATTCAGAATGGGTGGTGAACCTCATTACTGAACTATGTGAGATGTTATTGTTGCCTGTTGTATTTTCGATTACCCGGCTCTTACGGGACACTCGAAAACAATAATAAAAAAGAGTGGAAGCACTATTTAAGCCGGTGCCTCACAGCTTACCCCGCATACCCCGATTATTGACATTTATCTTAAATTTCTAAAAGAAAATAAGGTATAGAGCATTATATTTTTTTATAAATTAAAGAAAAACAAAATTGCGTTGCATTAATGCATTAGGTTAAGTTAACAAATCAAAGAAAAACCTTAATTTCGCAATGGCGCTGAATGGAAAATAAATGTTTTTTTTTAGGTTTATTTACTAAACCTGAAGCATTAATGCAACGTCACATCATATTTTTCTAGATATTTTTGTTTTCATTTATTTAAAAAAAATATATATTGAACTACGCCTTATAGTTTATTAAAAATATAAGATAAACGTTGAAAATAGGGGTATGCCATTATTTTTCTACAAGAATTTATACAGAACATTATCAAAAAGTAAAGATATATTTTTCTTTATTAATACCCAAACTATCTAAATTATTTGTTTTCAAAACGATTTGATAAGAAATAATGATGGTAGGTATATCAAATTGAAAAATAGGTACGTTGGCACCAGTCCCCCCTTTAACTTAATTAAGTTTCGTAACTGACGTTGTTCCCAAAACTAAAATCTACGAAATTAGTGCAACATAGATTATAATTTGAACTCAAATTGTCTATGGCTGTTTGAGATGTACTACTACAATGTTAATATTTTTTATAGAAAATCAAATTAGCTAGTTGGGGTGTTTCGGCTTTTTTCGATATTTTTAAAAACTTTGGAAATATAGGCAGTTAAACACATAAATTTATCATTAAAAAAATATTTTTCTTATTAAAAAATGTTTGAGAAACCCTGGAATTAAAAAAAAAGCGTTTTGAGATTTTCTATTTCTCTATGTTTATACCAATTTTCAGCGTTTTAGCTTTTACGGTTTCTGAGATATATGGAAAAATAAACCAAAATTTCAAAAGTTGATAACCCCTGACTGAAACAAAAATTCACAATTCTGAGTATAAAAGTTTTGTAGGCCTATAACTGTCTATATATTCTGAAAATTTGGGCTCTGTAAATTGAGCGGATCAAAAGTTATAAGGGGGGACACAAGAAATGTTCTACTCCGAATTCTGAGTAAATTCGTATATGGAACATATATGCTGCGAAGCCTCTGAGTTGGTGTCTTTTGACTTCAAAGTTGGAAAAACCGTGAAAAATATACATAGACCCTGCATACAATCTCGCGTATCCTGGCTTGAAACATTGTCGATATGTTAAGAGAACAAAGCTCTCTTGAACAAATCGACAGTTGGATTATTTATAGCACTTAATACCTATTAAAATCATTAATAAATCTTCAGCGCCGCAAAGAAAATATTTACTATAGGAAAAACGAATACAAGAAATTTTTGTGTATTTGTTCAACCTCCATTCGAATGAATTTCGATTATTGTTACAGAAAAATGTTGGGAGTCAATAAAATATCGATTGGGCAAATTTGTAAATCGCTTGATTCTTTCGAAACCTATCTAAATATATAACTGTTACATTATATGTAGGTACCTACAGTTGACTATGGCCGCCTTGCCATTGATAAAATCCAGACAAAACTAGGATTCATTTAATAATATACTATTTAAAGAAAAATAAACGGGTTTGATAAAGAATATGTACAGTGGAAGTTATAGATCCGTCTTTTATATATTCAGGGAATCGTTTAAAGAATGCGGGCATAAGTAAATAAATAAGAACGTCTATACTTGTTTTTGATAATGTAGAAAACTCTAATTAATATATGTATATATCTTCATAGCTAATTTGTCGCTTTCAATATATTTATAATCATGATTTCAAATGGCGGATCTTTCACATATGATCCGACGCATATTTGAGATTGACAGAAAAATTTAATACTTATAACGTTATTCCTTGTTATTCTTCATCGCAATCGTGTTTAAATTGAATTCCTTGAGGTGGTTTGGACATATTGAAAGAATGAATGATGAACGACTGACCAAAAAAATATACATGGGTGTAAGAGATGGAGTGAATAGCAGGGGCCGCCCCAGAAAGGGATGGCATGACCATGTGAATGATATTTTGAAAGAAGGAAATATAAGAAGCTTGAATAATCGACGAGCATGTATGAGACAATGCATGGATGTAAAGGAAGCTAAGAATGTGTGCAAAAATAGAGGAGTATGGCGCTCGGTTCTCTCTGCTTATCCCGTAAGGGATATGGCGTGATGGTATGTATGTGTTTAAATTGACTCAACGCGGTGTTTGTTTTCATTTTTCGATGTCAGTTATCCTAAAAATACATGCATTTACCATAGAATAATACTTTACTTTTCCGTGTCCAAGACCATCAACCTATATTAACCTAATAAAACTATAGAATACCTACTCAATAAAGTGAAGCCGTTTTTTTGGCCGGCTCGTGTCAATATATGTATGACTCTGCTGGTAGACATTGTTCATATAGTACTACTCGTTATGACTGCGTAAATAATTTTGCAAGCAGTTAAAAAATTACCTATTTGGAGAACGTATCACGCAGACGGCCAAATGATTACTGAATGCTCGTAGCAAAATGTTGACCAAATAAGTCAACATAAAGCAGTCGCGTTTACTGCAGGCTAAAGAGTATTCTATTCTATTATTATTCTATGACATTTACCTATTTTTTGACATTTATGAAGCCAATGCGGCCATATGGAAAAAATAAATGAGAGTTTTCGTAAGCAATTCGGTTAAGTAGTTAGTCATATCTTAGTATAAGTTTATAAGTAAGATTTTTTAATACCAATTTTAACTATTTTAGTAGTGCTTATCTAGTAGCGCATTTATTAATCTATTAACGAAATCTAATAAGCGCAATCTAACAAAGTAATCTTTGGATAACTGACATTGAAAAATGAAAACAAACACCGCGTTGTGCCGAGTTGAGTCAATTTAAACACGATTGCGACGAAGAATAACAATGAAAAACGTTATAAGTATTAAATTTTTCAGTCATTCTCAAATATGCGTCGGATCATATATGAAAGATCCGCCATTTTGAAACATTTGGTATGACGCGTTAGTCAAGTTTTAAACAATCTTTCGGCCTGTCCTAACTTGACGTCTATGAAATAAAGGTGTAATAAAGATAGTCACGGTTTTTAAGCAAACTTTTTGGTTAATCACGCCCTATTACCAGGTAATATTTATTTATTTATATTACTTCTCGGGCAACAAACAGGTACTATGTCAAATATTAATTGAACACGCACCCAATAACAAGCAAGTTGCACATTCTGGAGACTAATATTGATAGTTTACGTTTATTAGGTACTCGTGGATTGTTCTCGATTATTGGACCACGCAATTCCTTTTTTTTTTTTTAACATGTCTACGTAGGGGACGCCAGCTATTAAGAGTTGGGTCCATTTTACTCTTCCGAAGAAGCGCACTACGTAGCGTTGGGAGGGGTTTGCAATCTAGAAAAGAGTTTATTAATTCGGATTTTAAAAAGACCCGGGTTGTACGAAGATGGAAACACAGAATTCGGAAGATCGTTCCACAGTCGGGCTGCTGTATTAATAAAGGAGTTCGAGAAGCGACTTGTTCGTATATGTTGAAGGTCCACTGTGAATGGGTGCTGCGATTAAGTGAAGCGAGTGACTCTGTTGCGAGTGGGTGGAGGAGGGACCAAAGATGCAAGTTCTTCTGAGCAATTCCCGTGGTAGTATCTATAGAATAAACTTAAAATACCGACTCTGCGTCTGTGTTCTAGTGATTGCAATCCATCAGCCGTATCCGTATCCTTACTGGATACGGCAAACTGCCGTATCCTTACTGGATACGGCAGTTTCAAAAGTTATCTCTTTCGTTTTCACTTATCAGATTCGTCCTCATGTCAGCTTTGTGATAACCCTGAACAGACTTCTGAGCATATCCTATGGGAATGTACTAACTTCTCCGTGTCAACTTTCCGACGAGAACTCTACGACGATGTCTCAGGGAATTTCTTTGGACCCATTGGACATGGGGACCTTGTAGCCACGAAGAGCAACTTAAGGGCTTTCAAGAGTTTCTGTCTTAAATTTGGTGCACTATTATCTCCACTATCACTGAGCAGTGAGCCAGTTGTTTCCACATGATAAGCTCTCTTTGGCACATTAAGTGCAGTGTCTACAAGGTTTAAGAGTTCTCCAGACTCTTCGTATGTTCTTTGTGTGTTTTTTCAAAGTTTTACAAGGGGCCGTTATTAGTCCCCATAAGCAGAACGGATGGTGGTGAAGTAAGAACAATCGAATATTTTATTTTTGCATATGCGCAAACATTGGATTTTTTTCCCTGTCGGGAGTCAAAGATATTTTTTAACAGATTTTTAATTATCTCAATAGAGACGAAGTTGGAATATTTACTGTAGGAGAACCGGGAAATCAAGGCACCTACAGGGCTTACAACCTGTCATCGGCTGGATTAATAATAAAATATTCGATTACTTACACATTGGTACAAGTAGTTAAATAAGACAAAAATGACCTTATAAGTCTGGCGCAATTCAGGGGTGACTTCTATGCGAAAAATGCATTGTCACCTCAGGTATAAGAATTGTTGCTTCATTATATACAAAAAAACAATTCCCTCAATAGATGGCGTTACAACAAAAATAAATAAAAATAATAAGAATATTGTTCATAATTTCACACATAGATGGTTGTAGTAAAAATCCTTATTTCCTCAAGCGAAAAGAATTTCAGTATTACAATATATAGAACTTTCAAAAATTGAATTGATAGGGATCTCATTAAAGAGGCATAATTGGTGAACGTTGCGCAAGCGCATAAAGTGATGACGTAAACCAGCCGATGACAGGTCGTAAGACCTGTAGGTGCCTTAATTTCCCGGTTCTCCTACAGTAAATATTCCAACTTCGTCTCTATTGAGATAATTAAAAATCTGTTATAAAAAGAGGGAAGAACAGTTTACGTTAATAAGTAGTAAGACAGTTAGAATATAGTTTTTTTTTTAAATCTTCTTACAATAGGGACTTGCAAATATATCTATAAGTTCCACTGTATATCGATAAGTGTTGCTATAAACAGGTTATTTCTTTGATAGAAACCAATCACCGCCCTAGATTTCAGTGTTGCCACGATAATAATTGATAGCTCACTAATGACATGAGCTAACGTAACGAAACGTACCTAACTATTCTCGTCTTAATTATTTGTTTTTGTTTCCAGTGTTTCAAACTGGTTTAAGTCTTTGGTTTGCCAGAATTAATAGTTTCCTTCAAAATGTTATTAAGTATCCAGCAAACCTCGAAGGAAAAATGTGATAGCTCATTTTTTTTTCTAACCAAAATTGCTGACCGCAATAAATTTTTTATCTATAAGAACCATTCATATAAACAAGTTCATTTATTATTATTTTATCCATGTTAGTTGGGCTTATTTTAATGTTTTTTTTTCAGATGGTTTAAATGTTGTTATAGGTAATATTATTTACAGCATTGTTATTGTTAATTTCAGAGGAAAAAGCATTAAATTAATTTCTTACTCAAATGATTCTTGAAAATGTTCTGTGGCAGAACAACGGCCCGGGCAGACGTTCTTTTTTCCAATTCCAATTTACATGTAAATTACAATAAACAAGGTGTAGGTACAAGTATATAGTATGGAGGAAGATCCTTTTTCCTACCCAGAATATGCAAATAGCATGATGGTATGTATGTATGTTTGGAGATGAAGTATCAAACTATTAAGTCTTCTTACATATTGTGTATAGACGACTGCCATACAAAATGTATGAAGCGATGTCGTCACTAAATTCAATTTTTAAAAAAATTGTTAAAAAAAAATTGAGATCTTCTACTACAATGTTAATATTTTTTATAGAAAATTAAATTATCTAGTTGGGGTGTTTCGGCTTTTTTCGATAATTGTAAAAGTTTTGGAAATATAGGCAGTTAAACTCATAAATTTATCATAAAAATGTTTGAGAAACCCTGGAATTTTTTTGAAAAAACTAATTTGAGATTTTGTATTTGTCTATGTTTGTACCAATTTTCAGCGTTCTAACGTTTATGGTTTCTGAGATATATGGAAAAATAAAATAAAAATTCAAAAATTGATAACCCCTGACTGAAACAAAAATTCAAAATTTCGAGTATAAAAGTTTTGTAGGCCTGTAACTGTTTATATATTCTGAAATTTTAGGCTCTGTAAATTGAGCGGATCAAAAGTTATAAGGGGGGGACGGACACACACACACACACAGACACACACACAGACACACACACAGACACACAGACACACACACACACACACACAGACACACGAAATGTTCTACTCCGAATTCTGAGTAAATCCGTGTATGGAACATATATGCTGCGAAGCCTCTAAGTTGGTGTTTTTTGACTTCAAAGTTGGAAAAGCCGTGAAAAAAGTAGACCTCTCCATACAATTCTCGCGTATTCTGGCTTGAAACATTGTCGATATGTTAAGAGAACAAAGTTCTCCTGAACAAATCGACAGTTGGAATATTTGTCTAAATCGTTCCGTAGAAAAAAAACTTTGTATATATTTTAAAAACACGTCTTCAGACTATAAAGACGTTTAACTGCTTCGCTGGACATATTTATTTACAAACATATATATCTTTTTTTATTTAGGTTCAAATCAACATTTTGTGTAAACAATGCTCTAGTATCAATAGCTACCTACATAATATTACATCTCGATATCCAACGGTTCGGGTGGTGAGGACGCATGAAATCTGGGTCAGAATTCGGTCAGTGGCGTAGCTGGACATTTTGGGCCCTCTTGGAAAAACTAAGTGAGGGCCTCTAACATCAGTAATGTGGTTCACTATCAATTCTGTACTGTCAATGTACGTAGACCTCCCACACCGTGACATGATTTTGTCTGTGTTTCGTACAATAGTTTGTGGTGTAAAACTTCGGTGCATACTTCTTGCAACAATATTATTACCTACATAGCATTAAACTCTACTGTATATTATACTGACTAGTGAGCACAATACTGACTGGTCGGTCAGTATTAGCTCGTTTTTTTTTGTTGCAGATGCGGATGGCTAAATGGTTAATATTATCTACTCTTCCCAACTCTTTTTTTTATCTTTTATATATTTTAATATACCTGTGTTAAAAAAAATATTTTTGCAATTGTTAAATATTTTATGTACTTAGTTTAAACTATTTAAAAGAACTTTTAAAAGGTTTATATCCTGTTAATATAATTATACCTATCGTAAATTCATATTGTAAACTGTTGGTTCTTTAAAATCAATAAAATAAAATAAAAAATAAAAAAAAAATCTAAATTTTGCGTTTTTAGGTGAGAAAAGACTGGTATGTGGCGATACACGCACGAGTCGCGTTTCTTATTATAAGGTTCCTTCTCAAAAAACTGGAAACAAGAATTTCATAAGACTATTAACTTACACACAGCACACATAATAATAATAATAATAATGAACACTTCTTTGCACCCTGCGCAAGTGGCGAGTTTATTGCCGTATGACAATTTATGTTTCCAGCCCTGAGAAGCAATACTTGCGTGAGAAATAAATTTAAATAAATTTCTCCCGCACAGAAATGCAATGACGGTTGGCCCACATCCATGTGATTATTGAATTTTGATATCCACAATATGACTGTAATTTGACATTAGTTATATGATATCTCTCTCTCTCTCTTTCCCTTTAATAATTTCATTGAAGAATTAATACAGAAAAAGAATGTTGAGGAGAATTCGCGATACATCGAGCCACGGCGCTGGATATAATCCCGAATGATGAGCGTAGGTGGGGATATATCTTCCGCTTGCGTTGGCAGCCATGCATGTAGTTAGGGATGGGCGGACATCATAGAGATGTTCCGCCACATATGTACATATGTATATTATTCATACATAAAAAATAAAAATAGGCTTTTGCACACTCGCACACCTTTCACAGGCTACGCCATATTATATATATTTTTTTCCTTTTTTTTCTAGGGAACTCGGTAATTATTTTTAAATATTACTATAAGTTTGTTCGGATAAGGGTCAGCTCTGAAACCGGTTAACATACCTACACAAAAGTGGTGAAAACTAAAAAATATTATTTTGATTTATTATTTTTAAAAATCTTTTTACTCCTCACTAGGGGAAATGGTGGGGAGTTATAAATTCGCAATTTTTTAGGTTATTTTTTTATTGCATATCATGAACAAGTATGATCCTGAGATTGTATTCTAAAAATTTCATCACAATATATCTGTGTGTGTGTGTGTGCTGTGTGCTATGTAAGACGTGTTTATTCTACTTTATCGATTATAGACTAAAGTACTCATTAGATTATTTTCAAATTATGTTAATTTGTTAATCTAATACTCGCTTTGACCCCATAAGATTTTGAAGCATATCAAAAAAGTGCTTCTCATTTTTTTAACTGTCAAATATTTATAAGTGACCCCTAGCTCAGGGAACTAAAAATTTGATAAATTTATTATTAAATTGCTAAAAAAGCACATCACTTTGATAAAATGGTATTGAAGAATTATCAAGTTTTCATATTAAAGTACTTATTTAAATAAAAAGTAATTGTACAAACTCATTTAATGAATATGCTAAAAAATTTCCATATAATAATTGAATAGTTTGTGGACTAACTTGCGTCGGGCGCAACCCACTCGTTTTGAAATGCCATCTAAATAGTGTAGGTTATGTCTGAGTTTGAATTGTTCAATTGATAATTTTTTTTTTCATATTTTGTGTTGAAACTGGGCCCCTCTTCAAGCTAGGCCCTCGTGCTTTGCATGACCCTGCTGTTTGGTAGCTACGCCACTGCATTCGGGTCGTGACAGATGCACAACACGCGAGACACACGCGTAAACAAATAAACTAGATAAAAATGAAAAAAAATGCAGATATGAATTTTTTTTTCACCTCTGCTAAATATAAGAAAAGCGAATGGATGTATAATTAGCTATCGAAAATATCTAGAAAAATCACGTGGTTGCGCAGAAGACGAATTTGGGTTTTTTCCTTGGTTAGTTTGATAGTTTCGCGTGTGTGCGCAAAACTATATAGAACTCTTTATATAGATGCATTGCGACATAAATCTGTGTATTGTTAAAAAAATAATTTGTGTAAGTACTTATTTTGATTTTTGTTTTAATTCAATAATACTAGTTGTATGTAACACATGAGATCCAACTGTCGATGGCGATAGTATGTTTAATTGAAGAATATGTACCAAACTATAAACACTAAAACACAAATTTATAAACTATTTAAGATATTTTGTTTTCTAAATAAAACATGTAGGTATGTATGTCAAGATAAAAAAGTTTGGAGGTCAGTCTGTTTTTCCTACACAAAGTATGAAAACAGCATGATGGTATGTATGTATGTTTGGAGATGAAGTATCAAACAATTGAGTCCCCGAAGATATTGTGTAGTGTATACTGCCTTACTAATTGTATGAAACGATGTCACTAAATTCAATTTTTATTACAATTGTTAAAAAAAAAATCGAGATGTAGGTACCTACCTACTACTATAATGTTCAATTTTATTATAGAAAATGAAATTATTTAGTTGAGGTGTTTCAAATTTGGAAATATAGGTAGTCAAACACACAAATTTATCATTAAAAAATGTTTTTTTTTTAATTGCGATTTTGTATTTGTCTATATTTATAACATTTTTCAGTGTTTTAGCTTTTATGTATTTTGAGATATATGGAAAAATAACGTAAAATTTCAAAATATGATAACTATTTTATTAATTATTTTATTAATTTGATAATTATTTGATTATATATATATATATATATATATATATATATATATATATATATATATATATATATATATATATATATATATATATATATATATATATATATATATATATATATATATATATATATATATATATATATATATATATATATATATATATATATATATATATATATATATATATATATATATATATATATATATATATATATATATATATATATATATATATATATATATATATATATATATATATATATATATATATATATATATATATATATATATATATATATATATATATATATATATATATATATATATATATATATATATATATATATATATATAACATTCTTTACATTAGATTTTGGGATCTGTGTATCAAAAGTTATAAGGGGGGAACGGACACACACACAGACACATATCACACTAAATGTTCTACTCTGAATTTTTAGTGAATCCACATGGAATATATTATATACAACATATATGCTGCGAAGCCTATAAATTGTTGTTTTTGACGTCAATGTTGAAAAAACATGAAAAATATAACTAAGTTTAGTTTGTCGATCGACAATTCTTGATAGAACTCCATTGTATGTTGATATGTTATAAAAATATAAAAATACTTGGTAATAGTTCTATTGTATTTATTAGATTATCGACGCGTTTCGTGCTAGGCACATCTTCAATCTTCTGTATGTATATATCCACTAGTCTCAGTCTTGTAGAGCATTATTCTGACGATGTGCCTTGCACGAAACGCGTCGATAATCTAATAAATACAATAGAATTATTACCAACATATCAACATGAAAAATATAGACCTGGCATACAAATCTCGCTTATCTTGGCTTGATAATTTGTCGATATGTCAAGATAAATAAATTATCTTGAACAAATCGACAGTTGTAATAATATGTGCATATTACATCTTCGAACGTCGAAATGAGACGTGGTTTAAATATAGAACTGCAACAGAAGAATAAAACAAGATGGCGAATTTTCCCGCACAATGATATTAATATTGGCCGACGGCCTCGTTATGAAATACATATTCCTTCCATTCATAATTTAGGGCCCGCTCACATTGGATACGAATTTGGTCGTACGTAAACGTACGATGCTGGTCGTACGAATCGAGTGCGCGCACTGGCTTGCTCACATTGGATACGAATTCGCATCGTACGTATACGTACGATACTGGTCGAGTGCGCGCACTAGATACGGCTTTCTCCGATTTTTGATACGAATTTGATCGTACGTCGACGTACGATGCTGGTCATACAATTTTATGTATTTAAGATTTGGTACACGGATAACAAACAATACACATAAACATAATATCAATCACAACAAAGCTACCGTGCATACAAAAATCACACAAAGCACAGCCTCTCTGTGGGTTAGCCAATTTTTTTTTAGATAAAAATGAATATGTCCTTGTTAAACAAGTACATATACATCTTCCTACGTTTCCTAAAATAAGAAAATAAATGCTTGTGCTATAGGTGAACGAAATCGGTTGAGGTAGGATTCGAACTCGCGACCACTGGATTACTAGCCCAGCGCGCTAATCGCTCTGCCATCGACCCATCTAATTTTATTCCCATTTATTTATTTATTCATTTATTTAATATTTCTTCTCGGGCAACTAACAGATACTATGTCAAATATTTATTCAACACGCACCCAATAACAAGTTGCCACATTCTGGAGACTTACGATATTAGTCGTCTCACAGATCCAGACTGAAAACACAATTAAAAACTGTGCCTCCACCGGGAATCGAACCCGGGACCTTTGGATCAGCAGTCAGATACCCAACCAACTGAGCAACGAAGGCCGACAATTGTAATATATATAGACAAAATTATCTTGTTTATAACATTTTATAATAACATATTCTCTTCACATAGCACAAAACATCACAAAACCTTGGGGTAAGCAAATTATAAAAAACAGGTAACAACACATGAAGAGAAATTTAAAATAACAGTTTACAAAGATAAAAATACCAAGTCATAAAAAAATCATAAACATTTGTGTCCAAAAACAAAATTTTCTGTATCCATTTATGTGTAATCAAAGTACGAACGGAGCAAAATATCCAAACAAGTTTGGATCGAATTCGTATGTCGGAACTATACGCACGTCAACGTACGACTAACTCGCACCCAGTGTGAGCACTCTCATAATGCTCAAAGGGACGGGATTATTCGTGCGTTTTCGACGTTTTCGTACGTATTCGGACGACTGAATTTCGTACGTAAACGTATCCAATGTGAGCATGTCCATGATCGAACTCAGAAGTCGTAACAATTCGTGCGTATACGTACGACCACAGTACGACAACGTACGATCACGTACGACCAACTCGCATCCAGTGTGAGCACTCTCATAGTACATCTAGTATCGGGATCGTTCGTGCATTTACGTACGTTTACGCACGAGCGAAATTCGTACGAAAACGCATCCAATGTGAGCGAGGCCTTATGTTTCTAATTTTACTTCAACTTTTATCACATCCTTTCAATGTTTAATGTTTTCAATAACCTGAGAAAGCAATTCAAATTCAAAAACTTTACCGATCTATAAGTGTATTTTATCAATATACTAATACAATATTGTAGTGTACATATATTTTGACGTATGCCAGTGAAATATGGACGAATGTATGAATGAGAACGAATGGTTATAACAAGTAGAGGAATATTTATACTTAGCGAGTATGTTTCATTGGAAAATACATATATACCTACATACCATCACGCAATGTCCATCACGGGGTAGGCAGAGAGAACCGAACGCCACATTTTTCTATCTTGACGCACATTCATCGCCTCATCAACATTCATACATCGTCTTATACATGTTCGTCTGTTGTTCACGCTTCTAACATTTCCATCTTTCAAAATATCGTTTACATGGTCGTGCCATCCTTTTCTTGGGCGCCCCCGACCTCTTATTCCATTCCTGTCAGCTTTGTATATTTTCTTCGTCTGGCGTTCTTCGTTCATTCTCCCCAAGTGGCCAAAACATCTCAATGTGTTAACTTTCATTCTGTTAATTACATCTTTCTTCATCTTACATTCTTTCCTTGTATCTTCATTCCGGACTCTGTCATACATCGTTCTGTTACAAATTATTCTAAGCGATCTCATTTCAACTGCATTTATTCTGCTTTCGTGCGACTTCTGCCATGTCCAGGTCTCACTTGCATACGTCAGGGTTGGCACTACGATTGCGTCTTGTTGATATGTTGCGATCATTCATAACTGGTCTAAGCGCTCCATTCACTCTGTTTCCTGCCATAACTCTTCTTTCAATATCCTTATCAGGCCGTCTATTCCGTTGGAACATACTACCCAGATAGATTTACTCGTCGACTTGTTCAAGCCATTCATACTCTACTTTTATTTGACACACTGTTCATTGTATAAAGATATTGAAATAAGAATTAATATGGCAGGTAATATTAAAATTAAATTAAATGAAAAATAAAAACACTAACCACGTCATATAACATCGCAACTTCGAGTTTCATTAACACTTCCCGCTTTAAATAAAATGTAAGGAATCATTTCCGTACACAACACTTTTGTCAAATTTGTCTCCTTATCATATTCTTGTCCCCTCCTCTCATCAACCCTCGGTTTTAACTCCTCACTAACCCAAGGGGATATAGATCCGATTGCAGAGTCCTACCTAAATACTAAATTCTAAATACTAACCATGTTTTCATTGCACAGTCGCTCACTTAAGTTAGAAGATCACATGGCTTCCTAACTGGAGGATGATACCAAGTTCACGTATGAGACACATTGTATTGCAGAGACATATCTAAATACTAACCATGTTTTCATTGCACAGTCGCTCACTTAAGTTAGGAGATCACGTGGCTTCCTAACTGGAGGATGCTACCAAGTTCACGTATGAGACACATTGCATTGCAGAGACATATCTAAATACTAACCATGTTTTCATTGCACAGTCACTCACTTAAGTTAGGAGATCACGTGGCTTCCTAACTGGAGGATGCTACCAAGTTCACGTATGAGACACATTGCATTGCAGAGACATATCTAAATACTAACCATGTTTTCATTGCACAGTCGCTCACTTAAGTTAGAAGATCACGTGGCTTCCTAACTGGAGAATGCTACCAAGTTTTTCTATGAGAATTTCATTGCAGAGACATATCTAAATACTTAGCGCATGCGCGTCGGTGTAAACTAACATTTGCGAATATTGTCAAAAAGTAAGGTTGATATCGAGGAACCTTACGAGTGGTTTAATACTAAAATACGAGATTTTTTCGGTGGATAATGACTTTATCGGCTTCGTTGAATATGTATTTGGTAATTTTGTCAAATCAAATACCAGACAGAGTATTCAGCGATACATACGAGATGCTAAAAATTCGTTGGAATTTCTAAAAAATCGTAACATAGAGCTGTCAGTGTGAAGTTGGTTAGATATGTTTGTTTTGTTATAGCATAAAAACTTTTCAAACGTCAAACATCAGAAAAGAGATAGACAGCTTTCTAAGTCCATAGAAAGCTATATATCTATTTTCTTCATACACAATAATGTAAAATTTTACGCCATCGACCTTAAGTTTGTCGAGTATTTAGTTAGTGATGTCTCTGCAACGCAATTGCTAACTTAGGAATACTAAATACTCCAGTGAGGTTAGGAGTTAGTATTTATGTAGGTACCTACATAGGACGTGCATTCGGGTCATAGTGGGGAGTTATGATTTCGCAATTTTGTCTATTTTTTATTGCAGATTATCAACTAGTATCATGCTGAGATTTTACTCTGAAATTATCATCACAATGTATCTGTGTGTGTGTGTGTGTGTGTGTGTGTGTGTGTGTGTGTGTGTGTGTGTGTGTGTGTGTGTGTGTGTGTGTGTGTGTGTGCTATATACGGCGTGTTTATTTTACTTTATCGATTATAGACTAAAGTACTCATCCGATTTTTTTCAAATTTTGCAAATATGTATATCTAATACTCGCTTAGACCCCATTAGATTTTGAAGGATATCTGAATAGTGCTTCTCAAATTTTTAAATGTCAAATATTTCAAAGTGAACTCTAGCTCAGAAAACTCGAAATTTGTCTATTTTATAATTGGTAAAAAGGCACACCACTGTTATAAAATGCCATCGAAGAATAATTATCAAGTTTTCTTTATAAAATATTTTAATCAAAAATAATTAAACCAAACTCATTTAAATATAAAAATGAATATGTCCTTGTTAAACAAGTACATATTATACATCTTCCTACGTTCCCTAAAATAAGCAAATAAATGATTGTGCTTAGGTGAACGAAATCGGTCGAAGCAGGATTCGAACTCGCGACCACTGGATTACTAGCCCAGTGCGCTAACCGCTCTGCCACCGACTCATTTACGGAGTGACTTGGTAGTAAGGAGTTGAGCATTGGCCACAACCCACTCATTTTTTTATATGTTTCAATATATATTTTATTCACATAAATTGGTACGCGTTATAAACCAAATTTACCTCACCAAATGTATATGGTTGGTTGGAAGATATTGACTTATATGGCAATAAGCCCGCCATTGGGCACATTTGTACAAAATTAAACAAAGTAGGTATTTAGTGTTGTTGCCAACGCTATACTCCCCACTACCAAGTCACTCCACAAAGTATTGATCATAATAATAATGAACACTTCCTTGCACCCTGCGCAAGTGGCGAGTTGAATGCCGTATGGCAATTTCTTCCAACTAACCAGTGTTTCCAGCCCCAGAGAGAAGCAATATTTGCGTGAGAAATGAATTTAAATAAATTTCTCCTCTGCTGGGAATCGAACCCAGGACGCCCGCACAGAAACCGAACGGCTTACCAACTGCGCCACAGCGGTCAGTATTCAAATTTTGTATGGTATATTTTCAGCGTTTTCACGAAATGAGTTTGTTAAATATTTTATTATGAAAACTTGATAACTCTTCAATGTCATTTTATGAAAGTGATGTGACTTTTTACCAAATTGAAAATAAAACATTCAAATTTTAAGTTTACTGAGCTTGGAGTAACTTTGAAATATTTGACAGTTGAAAAAAATTGAGAAACACTGATCAGATATTCTTCAAAATCGGCCTTCTAGTCGGCCTTCGTGGTTCAGTTGGTTGGGTGTCTTACTACTGATCCAAAGGTCCCGGGTTCGATTCCCGGTGGTGACACAGTTTTTAATTGTGTTCTCAGGCTGGATCTGTGAGACGATTAATATCGTAAGTCTCTGTAATGTGGCAACTTGTTATGTGGTGCGTGTTAAATTAATATTTGACATAGTACCTGTTAGTTGCCCGAGAAATAATAAATAAATAAATAAATAAATAAATAAATAAAATGTAATGGGGTTTAAGCGAGTATTAGAATTGAATGAGTTCTTTAGTCTATCTTTATATATATAATTCTACTGTACGTATGTATGTCACTGAACTCTTCCTAAACGGCTGAACCGATTTTGATGAAAGTTTTTATGTGTGTTTATGTGAGTCCCTGAATGGTTTAGATCAGAGATTACCAAACATATTTCTTTTACCGCCCCCTTTGAAAATCAATAATTTTTCAGCGCATACACGTATGTGTTGTGCTTCCTTTTGCGGGTAATTCTATCGCTGTGGGTATACCGTGATAGCGTGTGGTATTTTTTTGTTTATTGAACCAGTTGAACAGGCAAGTCAATGTTCGTGCAAGACAACGTCTGTCGGGTCCGCTAATAATTTATAAAGTAAAATAAACACCCTGTACACAGCACATAGTATGTACACATAAAGATACATTGTGATAATACTTTCAGAATACAATCTCAGCATGATACTAGTTGATAATCTGCAATAAAACAAATAACCTTGAAAATGGAGAATTAATTTCTCCCCAATCTATCCACTTGGGGTAGTGAGGAGTAAAAATAATAAACGAATTTGAACCAACCTTTCAAATACCTACATATTATATTCAGTCAATACCCATATGATATAAATTTTAAATTTTCTCATATTCCCACCAAATATTATTCGTTACGATAATAATTACAATTACAATAAAATTATATTACTTCTCGCGCAAATAACAAGAAACTAGGCCTAATATTAATTTAACACGCACCCAATAACAAGTTGCCACATATTGGAGAAAATTTATTGTAGTATAATTTTTAAATTTTGTCATGGGACACGAACACGTAGGTACTATGTCAAATATTAATTCAACACGCACCCAATAACAAGTTGCCACATTCTGGAGACTTGCGATCTTAATCGTCTCAAGATACAGACTGAAAAGACGATCAAAGACTGTATCTCCACCGGGAACGGAACCCGAGACCATACACCCACGATTCAGATAGCTAACCAACTTAACCAAAACGACTGAAAGAGCTTTAAATTTTGTTGTATACATATCAAGGTGCTTTAATAGGGTGAGCATAGAAAACTGAGTGCCATTCGTTTCTATTATAGCAAACACTAATCGTGTCTTTTGAAATATAGTTTGTTACTTGTCATGACCCCGCTTTTTATATCGAAAATTCTTTAAAAATTACAATTGCAGAGGCTACTTTGACGTATGCCAGTATTGAAAGAAGAGTTATGGCAGGTACGAAAGATAATCGACGCTTTCGAAACGTGGTGCTGGAGACGTATGTTGCGCATCCTATAGACAGCCAGAAGAACGAATGTGTCAATTCTAGACGAGCTAAAGATCGAGGATCGTCAATCGACGATATGTTACAGACGTATCCTTCAATTCTTTGGACACATTGCCAGAAGGGAACCAGACTACCTCGAGAAGCTTGTTGTGATGGGCAGTGCAGCGTGGAAGGACGGAGATCTCGTGGTCGTTCACCGACCAGATGGAGCAATTTGGTTATGTCCACAATGGGGTCTTCGGTGACTGGTGCTCTGCGTTCAGCCCAAAACAGATTGGCATGGAGGCGGAACATATACATATGTGGCGACGGACTACACCCGCTATCCTCAGTCATGAGGAAAGGGACGACGAATGAATATGGCAGGTAATAAACGGAGCAATCAGACCAGTAATGTTTGATCCAAAATTGCAGTACACATTACAATTGTAGTGCCTACTTTGATGTATGCCAGTGAAACATGGACGTGGCAAGATACGCATGAATGTAGAGTAAATGCTGTAGAATGAGATCACTAAGAAGAGTATGTAATAGAACGATGTATGATAGAATACAAAATGAGGAAATACGGAGAGAATGCAAGGTACATAAACAAGGATATTGTGAGTAAAATGAATGTGAATTGTCTGATGTGATTTGGGCATATTGAAAGAACGAACGAAGAACGAAAAAAAATATAAATGGGTATAAGAGATGGAGTGAATAGCAGGGACCGCATACAATCAGTCAATATTTGAAATGTTTATTGAAATTATTGGATTAAATTACCAGTTATGAATTTGATTCAATTTGATTGAACCACACCACCCCATTGCACGTATATTTTTGATGAATAACAATAATAACAGGTGAAATCAAATTATCTTAAATTTATCAATACACCTTATGACAAGGGGGGATTGCTACCAACGTAGGTACCTATTTTTCCATTTGATATACCATAATTATTTATTATCAAATCGTTTTGAAAACAAATAATTTAGATAGTTTGGGTATTAATAAAGAAAAATATATCTTTACTTTTTGATAATGTTCTGTATAAATTCTTGTAGAAAAATAATGGCATACCCCGATTTTCAACGTTTATCTTATATTTTTAACAAAATATTAAGCGTAGTTCAACATATTTTTTTTTTAATTAAAGAAGACAAAAATATCTAGAAAAATATGATGTGACGTTGCATTAATGCTACAGGTTTAGTAAATAAACATAAAAAACATTTATTTTCTATTCAGCGCCATTGCGAAATAAAAGTTTTTTTGGTTTATTAACTTAACCTGATGCATTAATGCAACGTTACATCGTATTTTTCCAGATATCTTGATCTTCTTTAATTTATAAAAAAATGAAATGCTCTATACCTTATAATTTTTTTAGAAATGTAAGATAAATATCAAAAATCGGGGTTTGCTTATTATTTTCCTACAAGAATATATACAGAACCTAATTAAAAAGTTAAGGTATATATTTCTTTATTAATATCCAAACTAACTAGGTTATTTTTTTTTCAAAATGATTCGTTTTGTAGTACCTAATGATGCAGATTCAAATTGAAAAAATAGGTGCGTTGGCAGCAGTCACCTTCTTAGTAACGCTTAGGTATTAGTTGTATTTTAATTTAAAACATTAATGGTTTTATAAATCAAATTGTTCTTAATGTGCCTCAATGTCATGCCTCAAGTTATAAAATAAACGTTTTTAAGTACATATATTAAAATTTTTAAAATAAGTTCTTTTGCAATATGTTAAAACTTGTGTAAAGAACAGGAGTATACTACATAGATTCTTACATATTTATAGTCACATACACATAAATACGTTCATCCATGAGAATTATCTTATGTAATTATATATTAATATTATAATTATAAGTACAATGGTCACTTTATTACTACAGATATTCCAAAGTTATTTTGTTTAAAACAAAAAGTAACGACTTATCTCTTCAGAATTAAAATCTTTGTCGAACCACAAATAAAAAATAAACCATACTAAACATTATACGTACGATTCAAAACAACTTCACATAGTATATTTACTTAACTATCCAAACCTTTGACATTAACACAAAAAAATATAGGTGAGATTAGTTGAAAATAAACACACACACACGCACTCGCGATACTTTGACATTTATATTATGCAGTTTTGGCGGGCTCATTTTCGGAAAACTTCAACTGCCGCTCACTTCACCCCGTCGCTCCGATTCCAAATTCAATTTCGCATTTGACAGCCGCGACGTCATAGCAATACCCGCGATGTCATTTAATTCTATTTGTCGGCGTTCGTGGATTATTTCGCGACGGCGTTCGGGGAGCGTTTTGTAAATGTTTTTTTTTTTCTTTTGATTTTTTCTTCCGCTCCCGGCGAGCGGTGGGTGTGTGTGTGTCTGGACAGTACCGCGCACCTCAAACAACTAAATCTATTTGCGGACACTCTGCACGAGACGGATACACCCGCTATCCACGCGGCTTTGCGGGCCTGTGTGTGTATAGTGTGTATATAAAAAAAAATATATATATACATGCCGCTATACCATGCCACTGAACTTTCGGTAAGATTAACCGCTTCGCGCCGCGCTACGAGCTTATTCGGAAGAAAACTCCAAACGCGAACGTCAATGAGCAATGGGCACTGTGCTTTTACGTACCTATGTCTATGTTACAGTACTAAAAATCATTTTCATACAAGGGGCCGTCCTCGGCGATAAATATCCGTACCAAAGACCAGACCAATAATCTATAGACTTGACTTAAGCGAAAAACGCAGCAAAAAGTAATCTTTGCACTAATGTCATTTTATATATAGACACGTTATACGCGAAAAAAACACTTTACAGTTTAACGAATTCTTACAATGTTACCAAGAAAGAGCACACACGATATAAGACATTAAGTGAGAAAGAGAACATAAAATAATGGACACACACACTGCGGAAATATTAGTCGAATTAATATACAGCACGAAATGATATATCTGGTCGTTCCTTTACAGTCCTAATGTAATTTTTATGAGTTTTTATCACACACGATGGCATTTCGATTATTACAATATACCTACGTCCGAACGCTACAACAATTTGCGTACAACTAAAGTGCGTTAAGAATAGTGCGTCTCTCTAAGTGTTTCAAAAAAACCTTTTTGAAACACTTAGAGAGACGCCTTTATGTTGAACACAGTAATTATAATAGTTCAACCTAAATTTTCAACATGAATAGATTGCAGGACAGGAGACTTTACTTTGACCATATATTACTATACAAAATTTGCAATAACTTGATCGATTCCCCTGATATACTCAAAACTGTATCACTCCATATACCGAATAGACATACCCGCTCACAAAATGTATGCCACACTAATTACAGATACTTTTCATCCATGTTTAGAATTCAGCGAGATTATAATACACATTTCAAATTTTGACAGTGAAACAACAAATAATTCTGAATGTGCTAATTTTTATTTACAAATTAAAAAATAGACTTTTACCACCTTATTTACAAAAAAAATATTATGTACAATTTTGAAGTCCACGCATACCCGACGAGACGTAGGCGGGACTTTAGATTGCCGCAGACAAACCTGGCAGGTACACAAAATAGTGTGTACTACAAAGGCTTACAACTTTATAATGATTTGCCTGAATGTGTAAAGGAGGCGTCTAGTCTTGCCGCTTTTCGTCGCTTATGTGCTGAATACATAAAACAAAAGTTTTTTTAAAAATCGTGTGTTTCTATTGTTTATATATTATGTTCTAAGACTATAATATCTGTTTATATATTATGTTCTAAGACTATAATATCTGTTTTTCTTGTTTTGATACTATATTGTTATTATTATTATGTCTTCTATTGTGGTAGTGTGTTTCTATTGTTTATATATTATGTTCTAAGACTATAATATCTGTTTTGCTTGTTTTGATACTATATTGTTATTATTATTATGTCTTCTATTGTGGTAGTGTGTTTCTATTGTTTATATATTATGTTCTAAGACTATAATATCTGTTTTGCTTGTTTTGATACTATATTGTTATTATTATTATGTCTTCTATTGTGGTAGTGTGTTTCTATTGTTTATATATTATGTTCTAAGACTATAATATCTGTTTTGCTTGTTTTGATACTATATTGTTATTATTATTATGTCTTCTATTGTGGTAGTGTGTTTCTATTGTTTATATATTATGTTCTAAGACTATAATATCTGTTTTGCTTGTTTTGATACTATATTGTTATTATTATTATGTCTTCTATTGTGGTAGTGTGTTTCTATTGTTTATATATTATGTTCTAAGACTATAATATCTGTTTTGCTTGTTTTGATACTATATTGTTATTATTATTATGTCTTCTATTGTGGTAGTGTGTTTCTATTGTTTATATATTATGTTCTAAGACTATAATATCTGTTTTGCTTGTTTTGATACTATATTGTTATTATTATTATGTCTTCTATTGTGGTAGTGTGTTTCTATTGTTTATATATTATGTTCTAAGACTATAATATCTGTTTTGCTTGTTTTGATACTATATTGTTATTATTATTATGTCTTCTATTGTGGTAGTTTGTTTCTATTGTTTATATATTATGTTCTAAGACTATAATATCTGTTTTGCTTGTTTTGATACTATATTGTTATTATTATTATGTCTTCTATTGTGGTAGTGTGTTTCTATTGTTTATATATTATGTTCTAATACTATAATATCTGTTTTGCTTGTTTTGATACTATATTGTTATTATTATTATGTCTTCTATTGTGGTAGTGTGTTTCTATTGTTTATATATTATGTTCTAAGACTATAATATCTGTTTTGCTTTGTTTAAATACTATATTGTTATTATTATTATGTCTTCTATTGTGGTAGTGTGTTTCTATTGTTTATATATTATGTTCTAAGACTATAATATCTGTTTTGCTTGTTTTGATACTATATTGTTATTATTATTATGTCTTCTATTGTGGTAGTGTGTTTCTATTGTTTATATATTATGTTCTAAGACTATAATATCTGTTTTGCTTGTTTTGATACTATATTGTTATTATTATTATGTCTTCTATTGTGGTAGTGTGTTTCTATTGTTTATATATTATGTTCTAAGACTATAATATCTGTTTTGCTTTGTTTAAATACTATATTGTTATTATTATTATGTCTTCTATTGTGGTAGTGTGTTTCTATTGTTTATATATTATGTTCTAAGACTATAATATCTGTTTTGCTTGTTTTGATACTATATTGTTATTATTATTATGTCTTCTATTGTGGTAGTGTGTTTCTATTGTTTATATATTATGTTCTAAGACTATAATATCTGTTTTGCTTGTTTTGATACTATATTGTTATTATTATTATGTCTTCTATTGTGGTAGTGTGTTTCTATTGTTTATATATTATGTTCTAAGACTATAATATCTGTTTTGCTTGTTTTGATACTATATTGTTATTTTTTTTTATTTTTCATGTTCTTTGATGTCTTCTATTGTGGTAGTGTGTTTTCATTTTATTTTACTTTGTGTTTTATTGTTATTGATAGATACGTGTCTTTTTTGTGTGTTCATTTAGTCATCCGATGTTGATTTGTTTATTTTTACTGTTTGTTTTTATTTTCGTTTGTACTAGATGTAAGAAATTGTATTTTTTTTACATCTAAATAAAATATATACAATACAATACAATACATTTCAAAAATACAGATATTTTTCATGACACTTTACAACATTACCAAAAACAGATAAAGATGTTCTTAAACTCTAATACACAATTCAACAATCCCCACCTCATTCACTAAATATCACTCTTCCTCATACTCGTTTACTGTATTTGTGCATATCTTTGTTATTTTTTTATCTATCTTTTTAAATTTTCTTTATTCTTTTATCTTGTATTTTCTTATGAATTTTTCAACTGTGTAAAAAATTACTGTATAATCGATTATTTATATTGAAGAAAGCACTTTTGACTCAACTTTTATACAATAAATGTAATGTAAAATAAATAAATTATAGCTGTAGCTTTCTGAGAGAAAATAAATAAATAAAAATAAAGAATTATGTGAGGTATGCGCCTTACTTTTTGCTAACCGAATACAATCATTAGTAACGTTTCTATAATTTTTGTATATTACCTATCGCGTTGAATCACACATATAAATTTCATCGAGTTATGATGATGGACTCATGAGAAAAATCATCAAACTATGCAATTTTCGAAGGTGTGTCTACAATATGTATATCACGTATTTCAGCGATAAGAACTGTTTACAATATTGTCCAATTTTAAGTCTTCTGCAATTTATACCTAATAATTAATTCCTTTTTCATTACAAATGGATTACTTCTGTGAAAATATAGACCGTGCATACAAATCTCGCGTATCTTGGGTTGAAACTTTGTCGATAGGTTAAGAGAATAAAATTCTCTTGAACAAATTGACAGTTGGATAACAATAATAAATAATTAACAGATTTTACTCCTCACTACCCCACGGGTATATAGTGGGAGTTATGAATAAGTAACTTTTAAGGCTATTTTTTTATGCTGAGATTGTGTTTTAAAGTTTCATCACAACGTATCTGTTCACTGTGTGTTATGTATATTCTACTTTATCGATTATAGACTAAAATACTTATTAGATATACAAATTTTGCAAATATGTATATCTAATACTCGCTTAGACCCCATTGTATTTTGAAGGATATCTGAATAGTGCTTCTCAATTTTTGTAAATTTCAAACATTTTAAAGTGACCCCATGCTCAGGAAACTCGAAATTCGTTATTTTTATTTTCAAATTGGTAAAAAGGCACATCACTTCCATAAAATGGCATTGAAGAATTATCAAGTTTTCGTAAAAAAAATTATTTCGTGAAGATGTTATAAAAATCTATACAATATGTTAACTTTGAAGAGTCGTCGAAATAAGTCAAAACACAACAACTATAAAATTTAATTTACAACAAACACTCCACAATATCTCACTCAATAGTTTGATACTTAATCTACAAACCTCCATATTATCCTATCCCATAGATTTTTATTATAATATACTAGATGTCAAGTAGAGAGGTGGACAGCCGCATTCACCAGGCAAAACTCGCCTTCAACAAAAAATCCAAGATGTTCGAGTCCAACAACATGGACCTTAAACTACGAAAGGATGTAGTGAAGATATTTTTATGGAGTATTTTGCTATATGGCTGTGAGACATCGTGCATAGGTGAAAGAAAACGCAAAAGATTGGAGGCCTTCGAGATGTGGACCTATCGCCGAATGCTTGGCATATCTTGGAGAGACCATATAACAAATGATGAGGTTCTCAGCAGAATTGAGGAAGCCAGGCACCTGTCAAACACCATATTGAAAATGCGTGCAAATTGTATAGGCCATGTGTTGCGACACGAGGAACTCCTTCATATCATCTTGGAGGGAATGGTTGAGGGTACAACTGGTAGAGGGCGTCCCCGCCGAGAGTATTTAATGCTGCTTCCAACCAATCTTCAGGATTGAAACAAAAGAAGAAGACTAGATGTCGTAGTTAGCAAATTTTGTCAGAATCGAAGTGAGTCATTTTTCAGGGGGGATATTTGAAGTTTTGGTTCCAGACCACATCGTTTTTCTATAGAGAATAACGACTAATGTGAATTGTTTTCGGGTTTATTTGTCTAAAAAAACATTTTAATTAGAATTTTAAAAATTTCCTATCCTGACATTCAGGTTAAATATAGAAAACAAAATATCTTAAAATATTTACTAATTTGTGTTTAAGTGTTTATAGTTTAGTACGTATTCTTTAATTATGCATACCTACTATCGCCATTGACAGTTGGATCTCATGTGTTACATAAGATTGTTTATTTATTATTTTATTTATTTATTTAATATGTATTTATTTGTTTATATATTTATTTATATAAATAAATTATTATATCTCCTTGGGTAAGTGAGGCGTAAAATGGTTGCGTAGATATCATATGATTGTACAATATTCGATAAACATAGCTTACATAATTCGACCAATTTGTTATTTTATTTTACATTTTGCTGTCAATATTTTACGCTTAAATAAATAAATCAATTTGAACTCTAAAAATAATGACGCACGGAGAAAAGAATTGATGTAAGAAACGTTATATAATATTTATTTGCGTTAAATAACAGTAGATTCATAATATTGTTAAGTCTGCAAATGGCAATTGATATCCCCATGTAATTCCGGATTAATATTTGTCTGATATGTTGTGATGTGACGCGTTAGAGCGATATCGCTATCATGTATTTTGTAGGGCGAGTATTATATTATATGTGTGTGTTGTGTTGCCATGTGATGACTTCCGACGTGACGCATCAGAAGCGATTCCGATCTGCTTCAGTCTAGGACTGCATTCACAATGAACGCCGAGTGCATTTAGACTGGATTGTTTCAACAAAAGTATCAGAAAAAGTATAGTTAAAATACTTTAATTTCACAAAATTGTTCAATATTTCGTCGTTCAACAGCATAAGATTTCAATTAGGCTCAGAAAGCTCTCATTAAAGTGATTATTGAAAAAACCTTTCCATTTCCCGACCATTCAACTATTTGAAGACTTTAACGTAGGTACTAACTACAGCACAACTCTATATTAAACAAATTCTTATTCACTTTAAAAATGATAAGAAAAACCATATCACTGCTCAATATTCTCACGATATAACAGACATCAACTAATCACTCCGAAGACAAACACTACATACGGACAAAGACATTATCAATACTTGGCTCCAAAGATCCTAAATTTAGTTACAAAAGATATAAAGAACATACATTTAATAGAAATTACAAGACTTAAACATACATACAATACAAACATGGTTATATAACAAAGCTATCAATCAACTATTGTCAGCAAATTCTCAATTCATAACAACATACATACACGACAAAACTACTTACATATTAGGACTCAATAAGTGGACTCAATAAGAGAGCTTACAATGACTTAGTAATTAATAATATGTAACTAGTCTACCACCTCGGAACAGGCATGGCCTAGTAAGGTAAGGTAACCAACCCAATCTATTTGTTATGTTACTTATATAGTGTATCTGTGAATAAATTAATACACGCGTTTTCATAACACATTTTATTATAATTTACAGTAATTATATTAACAGAGAGAAGTACAATTAATATCAAAGAACCACAACGTGAGAGCACTATCGTTTATCAATCCAAACAGCCAAAAAGCCTTTAACAAAACCCCGACCTACCTTTATATTCAATCCCGAATATTCCCGAATCATCCTTCGTATGATCTCGTAACTTGTTATACACTTTGCCCAATACCAGGCGCAACATCAATATATTACAGTATCTATCTGATGTATTTTTTTACGCTATACGCCGTACGCCATACATACCAACACATCATAACGAAACTCTCAGTGTGCACACTTTACATGATACCCGTTGAGAAATTGATGTAAAAAAAATATGCTTAAAAATTGTGAAATCATGACTCTCCACTATTCCATAGTGTAGAGAGTAAAAATATAATAAAAGACTAGAAGTAGAGGTCAGCCAAGGAAATGTGGCACGATCACATAAATGGGATTTTGAAGTATGAATATAATATAATAGACAATTTACTATGGGTTATTTTGTTTTGCCTCAATACAGTCAATATTTAATTATAGACATGAGTAGGCCATAAATTCATCCTTTAATTATGAACCAAGCATTGATTACTTGTAATCTTTTCAATGTCCATCTTTATTTATTTATTTTTATTTATTTATTTAAGATTTGGTACATGGTTAACATACAATATACATAAACATAATATCAATTATAATAATAAATCAACCGTACACACAAAAATCCCACAAGGCATAGCCTGTCTGTGGGTATACCAATTAAAAATATTCAAAATTATTTCGTTAGTAACATTAGTTATTTATAAAAATAAAATATAGCAAATTGCTTAGGCAGGAAACAAGTGCAAAAAATATAAAGTATACAAATTATATATGAAAAATATACATACACATATTTATATACGAAACATCAATAAGTTTACATGAATCAGCAGACTGACAGCGGTGCTACCCAATATTATACCCGCAGTCGATAGTAACAATACTTGGCAAGTACAAGGATATGCATGTCGCAGTCAATCTACACTTTCTAGTTAAAATTGAGAATTTCCAATAATGATTAAAAAAAAAAAAATAATAATAATAATATAAAAAAATCATTGAACTTTTACACAAGAGCAGAATATTGAGAAAAAGAAAGACATAAGTGCACCAAATTGAAAACCCAACAAGTAAGAAACAAATAAATACAAATTATAATAAGGAGGAGTAGATTAATATTAATAAATTCAGAATAAATTTTTAATAGAGTTGTAACACCAACAAGTAAAATCTGTAGTAGAAAAAAAATACTTATATAAAAATAAAAGAAAAATAATAGAAGCAGGGTCAGGAGACAAGAACCAAAAAGTATGATTCATTTATCAACTCAGATAATACAAGCAGTCAACAATCACAATTTAATTTGAAAGATAAATGAATTAATTAACAAATAAACAAAAATAAAAAATCGAGTAATAAAAATCAAAATCACAACAAATCTTGTGGAGCATTTCCCTCTTCCCCTTCTACCTTCAATCCCACACACGACAACCAGCTTCTCAAGGCTTTTCTCATCTCGTCTGGCGATGTGTCCAAAGAAAAAAAAAATTTAAACTTATTTCCAAATAAATATTTTTTAAAAATATCTTATGAGAATCTTATTAACATCTTCATGAGACGCCCTGCAGAGCAATAGTCCTATGACAATCCAAAAGTTAACAGAGTGGGATATTGCGCAAATTCTCCTCTGATTTTCTTTGACATTACATACGTACAAGCGTCCATAGCCGCATACAGCATTGCGCACATTTTTTTGGCAAATAACATAATTGTTTCTGATTTATTTCTTTGACGAGTTAATTTTCTGTCGCGAGCGCATAGCGGTAGATTATCATGGGGATTAGTAAGTCATGCCGCGGATTAAGTGCTAAGGTTAGTCTACATACCATACAGTCCGCTCTCGATTATCCGGGTTCTACAGATTAACGGGAGCGGTGTGATATCACCTTTTTCAAATGATTCTAAAATTTGAAATATCGAACGACGGAAAAGGTTTGCAACGGGGTTTTAAAAAAAACTATTTTAAATTACATTTATATCACAATAATACTAGAAAATTACATCACATTCGATATCAATACATTTGACTTAATTATTTTTTCTAAGAAATATCTACAAAATCTTAAATTTCAGTGAAAAAACGAGCGGGTTGTGGCCAACGCCAAACTCCTCACTAAAAATTCACTCCATTAAATATTCAGTTTGTATATAGAAATTTTTCAGTAATTTTATGAAATGAGTTTGTTTAATTATTATTTTTTTTTAATTTTCTATAATGAGTTCTTGATATTTCGTCAATGCCATTTTATGAAAGTGAAGTGCCTGTTTATCTATGTGACAGTAAAATTTTTTAAATTATAAGTTTCCCGAGCTTGGGGTTACATTGAAATATTTGACAGTTAAAAAAATTTAGAAGCACTATTCAGATATCCTTCAAAATCTTATGGGGTTTAAGCGAGTATTAGATATACATATTAGCAAAATTTGAAAAGAATCGAATGAGTACTTAAGTCTATAATCGATAAAGAAAAATAAACACGCCGTACATAGTACACACCAGTGGCGTGCGAGGGGTCCGTTAGCTGGTTCTGCCCAAAAAAACTACATCCTCTTTTTAGTCAACCTCCATATCTTTTCACCTTATATTTTTTCTTTGACTCCTGTTTTGTACTATGCACATAGCACCAATTACACGCATTGCGTGAAGATAGGAGCAAATAATCAAAATTACATAATATTATAAATATTTCAATTCTATTGATAAATATTTTAAATGCAGCCCTTTAATAACTAAAAGTTTTTAATAACAAACTGTAAATAAATATCATGAATTTTGCTTAAAATATTCAGAGACATCTATGAAGTATCTTTCCAACCATTATCACAACAAATTTACTAGCAGCAGTTAATGTTTTCATCCATTATTTTATTTTTCATCTATTAGTATTCATTCATAGATGTCGTGATATATTAATCGATATATTACTCATAGTTACGCAAAGGTTATTTTTCTTATATTTGAATAATATTTATGAATTCCTTACAAATTGTACATACCTGCATTATTTTATGAAATTTCTTACATATTTTACAAAACGTTTATTTAAAATATTATCTATATTTATTTTTTTACAACGAAATTAAATTTTTAAGCTGCTTTGAATTACGCGGCAAATGCATAATACTAATAATATTATAAATTATTTTTGAAATTTAATTATAAACAATTATTATCACTGTCCCTTTTATTTCCAGTCATTTTAAAGATAAACGATCTATTCGGTATGATTCGAATCAAAACAATTCAATATATTTATACTAGCGCCAAAATCTTGGCGTAACATAACCTATCTAATCTAATCTGACAGTAATACAATCTTACGGTCGTTGTTGTAAAAATGTACCATGTTGAACCAAAAGCCAACCAAACCATCTGAATATTCTTACACCCATATATACAAACTGTTGAAGAAGCTTCATACATACCCAGCATAAATCTTACTTTAAAAAATACACAGATACACTAACACAAACAAACAAACTTTGTTCCTTTAGTCATGTATATTGTATGCTCAAATGTATCGGACATACTGCAATGAATATTAACGACAAAAGTAAAAAGAGATTTTATAATTTGTAGGGAAATAAATCGTGAACGATACATGCGTTGTGACATTTTAGCTACTGTTACCAAAGCTGTCAATGTTTCTCCGTGGAAGCAATGTTGCATACGTTTTAGATTCAGTGTTGCAACAGACGAAAATAATTACATGCAAATGGAACCTACAAAGGACAATTATTCAAATTTTAAGAAATTCATATCTCCGTTAATATTTGCGGTAGAAAAAAAAACTGTTTTATGATTCTTTATACGCCCTACAACTCGTTGATATATTAAAAAAATCGTACAAGATTTTCAATTTTTTTTTTTGAGTTTTTTTATTATTTTTTTTTTTTGAATTTTTTATTATTATTTTTTTTGGATTTTGATAGTAATGCCAGGCATATAGGCATGTATGGCTTGCACGCCACTGGTACACACAGATACATAGTGATGAATCTTTCAGAATACAATCTCAGCATGATACTAGTTGATAATCTGCAATAAAAAAAACCCTTAAAATTGCGAAATCATAACTCCCCACTATATCCCCTTGGGTTGGTGAGGAGTGAAAAATCATTTAATATAAATTTCAAAGCAGTCGCCAGTATGGTATATAATAATAATATGCAACAATAAAAATACATAAATACGAACGTCAATGCGTCTTCTAAACAACACGATGCGAAAATATTATTTCGCCAAAGTAACAAAATTCGCGTGTATAGAATATCTAAATTGCCATATGAAAATAAATATGTTTTTTATTCCCTAATGGTGTTAAATGGAGAGTTGAATTAAATTGTCAACACGTACGGATTCCGATAAAAATGGTAAATTGCGTCATATGACAACACACACACTACATTGAACTCGACTATACTATGTGGGACTTCTTTTATTAAGATAGTTATTATATCATTTCTTTTATCGTCGTTTTCGGTTTTGATGTAAGGCACCGGCATAGGATAGTGCTTCCACTCACGTTCTTCCTTCCCCGTCGCCCCGTGTGAGTCAGATAATCGAAAATCATACAACAGGCAACAATAGCATCTCACGCAGTTCAGCAATAAGTTTCACCACATCTGAGTAAGAAATATACAAAGCAAACATAAGCTACGACTTTAGGTAAGGGTATTGGTACACAAAGTGAGGTTAAACGGGGTTTCCAAAGCACATTGGTCGCGAGTTCGAATCCTGCCATGACTGATTTCGTTCATCCATAGCACAAGCGTTTATGTTTATTTTAGGGAATTTATGAGGATGTATATGTACTTGTGTTAAAAAAAAATAATATATTTGATATAAATGACACATTTATATAGCAGTAAAATTATTTACTCCACCACAACCCGCTCTGCATATAGGGCATGAAAACGAATACTACAGTTAAAATACTTTGATTTCATAAAATTGTTAAAAATTGTGTCGTTTGAAGGCATTAGATTTCAATGAAACATCCAAAAGTGTTGCACAATTTTATGAAGTCAAAGTATTTTAAGTATGTATACTTTTACTGATTCTTTTGTTCGAGAAACATATCCTAAGTGAGCGACAAGAAAAAATAGATTAGCAATCTGGGTCGATGGCAGAGCGGTTAGCGCGCTGGGCTAGTAATCCAGTGATCGCGAGTTCGAATCCTGTCTCGACCTATTTCGTTTACCTATAGCACAAGCATTTATTTGCTTATTTTAGGGAACGTAGGAAGATGTATATGTACTTGTTGAACAAGGACATATTCATTTTTTATTTTAAAAAAAAAATCTCGGCACCATAGTGCAAAAAGAAAAATCAACGAATGTGAATAGAAGATTCACACTCGTGGACTGTCATTGATCTTTTCAAATGTAAAGTATTGAAGGTGACCAATATCTCTTTAAAAAAATAAACTTAATGGGAATCAACCTATAGTCAGGCACCATAACTATGACAGAACTTCTTGAAAGCTTTATTGAATTGTTCTTCAAGATCACAAAATCCGGCTCACGGACAGCAACGAGGAGCTCCGACCTACAAGAGGACACCGTTGGGTTGCAACAATCCCACAGTATATGTTCCGATGTTTTTGGAATATGTACTTTTGCGTAGATTAATCTATTCAAACAAAAAAAAAACAATCATACACAAAAAATGCCTCTAACACAGCCTTGTAACGCTCAATGAACACGTATAGTAAAATTTATAAAACTGTGTACGATTGCCTTGAATTGAACCCGTATTACCAGGAACAGTTTGCGTTGCTAAACCGTGTGACTTGAATTCTACACGAGTTTTTAAGTGCATTAGCGCAATAAACTAGTGCCTAATTCAAGGCAGTTCTTGCCTCCTGATCAACACGGAAAGGTAAATACGCGCCCCAGCACAGTTTTTTTGCCTAGTGGGGCACTGCAGAATCAATAATTATTGTAATGTCATCAATGTTTGTATGAATAATATATTTTTTTTTTTAATTTTGTCAATACTGACGGTGTTGAATATGTAGAATTCCATAATAATGGGTATTTTAAATCAAACAAATGATTTGGTCTACATACATATATATTTTTTTCCTGAATCCAGGACGACCGTTTCAGCTTATTAGGCCCTTATCAACTGGTAAACATAGAAACTCTGCTTTTTCTTATATACTAAAATTCGGTACATTTTTGCAATTACAGATTGTTCAAAACAGTTGTATTATAGTTTATGTTGGGAATTACGTCGATGCAGGTGTTTGAGTAATGAAAAAACCTACAGTAGGTACAGCTGTTTAAAAATAATATAAAGTCTTAGATTTAATTTATTAATTTGTATAGAATGATCTCAATTTAAATTTGTGAATCTGGTTGTATACCTAATACCTATAATTTTACCTCACCTATTTTATTGCGGGTTTTTCGAAAAATGGACCACTGGTATACAGACAAAAACTAACCCATAATAAAAACGTAAGATCTTCACCATTTCGGTAAAGACTTTATATTATTTTTAAACAGCTGTACTGCAGGTTTTTACATTACTCAAACACCTGCATCGACGAATTCCCAACATAAACTATAATACAACTGTTTTGAACAATTCATAATTGAAAAAAATGTACCGAATTTTAGTATATAAGAAAAAGCAGAGTTTCGATGTTTAAAAGTTGATAATGGCCTAATAAGCTGAAACTGTCGTCCCGGATTCAGGAAAAAATATATATGTAGACCAAATCATTTGTTTGATTTAAAATACCCATCATTAATAAAATTTTTGTTTGGATACATATTATGCATACATATAATTCATGACATGTTCCTATATAAAATACACATTTTCATGGAAACTGAATAAAATAAGAAAATTGAAGACGTGAATATGTAATATAAAGTAAAAATGAAAAGTAGAAGTGGACTGTATTTTGCAGGTGTGATATGTAAGTTGCAACCACCGCAAGGCAAAGGAAGGATATATAACGGAAAACTCACTTGATTCTTGGTCCTCTCCCTTGAAGGATGATCACAACTTGTCACTATTCACTTGAATCTCACACACGCGCGATGATTGCATTTATGATGCGTCAAGTGATTTTTGAGGAGCGGAAAACAGAAGAGATGTGGGTGGTGTCGACAGGACGCGGTTTTGAAAGGAGACTGATTTTTTGGGTGTAGGGCGGACAGCAGTTGCAACAATATTATATGTCATTTGGTATAAGAAAATACGACAATAATTATAATGACATATTGGCGTCAACAAAAATATTGTATATAAATGTATTGATGTGATTGTGAAATATTCCACCTCGGTACAGGCAAAGCCTAGTGAGGTGGATATATAATAATATGTAAATATTGTATATAAATGTATTGATGTGATTGTGAAATATTCCACCTCGGTACAGGCAAAGCCTAGTGAGGTGGATATATAATAATATGTAAATATTGTATATAAATGTATTGATGTGATTGTGAAATATTCCACCTCGGTACAGGCAAAGCCTAGTGAGGTGGATATATAATAATATGTAAATATTGTATATAAATGTATTGATGTGATTGTGAAATATTCCACCTCGGTACAGGCAAAGCCTAGTGAGGTGGATATATAATAATATGTAAATATTGTATATAAATGTATTGATGTGATTGTGAAATATTCCACCTCGGTACAGGCAAAGCCTAGTGAGGTGGATATATAATAATATGTAAATATTGTATATAAATGTATTGATGTGATTGTGAAATATTCCACCTCGGTACAGGCAAAGCCTAGTGAGGTGGATATATAATAATATGTAAATATTGTATATAAATGTATTGATGTGATTGTGAAATATTCCACCTCGGTACAGACAAAGCCTAGTGAGGTGGATATATAATAATATGTAAATATTGTATATAAATGTATTGATGTGATTGTGAAATATTCCACCTCGGTACAGGCAAAGCCTAGTGAGGTGGATATATAATAATATGTAAATATTGTATATAAATGTATTGATGTGATTGTGAAATATTCCACCTCGGTACAGGCAAAGCCTAGTGAGGTGGATATATAATAATATGTAAATATTGTATATAAATGTATTGATGTGATTGTGAAATATTCCACCTCGGTACAGGCAAAGCCTAGTGAGGTGGATATATAATAATATGTAAATATTGTATATAAATGTATTGATGTGATTGTGAAATATTCCACCTCGGTACAGACAAAGCCTAGTGAGGTGGATATATAATAATATGTAAATATTGTATATAAATGTATTGATGTGATTGTGAAATATTCCACCTCGGTACAGGCAAAGCCTAGTGAGGTGGATATATAATAATATGTAAATATTGTATATAAATGTATTGATGTGATTGTGAAATATTCCACCTCGGTACAGACAAAGCCTAGTGAGGTGGATATATAATAATATGTAAATATTGTATATAAATGTATTGATGTGATTGTGAAATATTCCACCTCGGTACAGACAAAGCCTAGTGAGGTGGATATATAATAATATGTAAATATTGTATATAAATGTATTGATGTGATTGTGAAATATTCCACCTCGGTACAGACAAAGCCTAGTGAGGTGGATATATAATAATATGTAAATATTGTATATAAATGTATTGATGTGATTGTGAAATATTCCACCTCGGTACAGGCAAAGCCTAGTGAGGTGGATATATAATAATATGTAAATATTGTATATAAATGTATTGATGTGATTATGAAATATTCCACCTCGGTACAGGCAAAGCCTAGTGAGGTGGATATATAATAATATGTAAATATTGTATATAAATGTATTGATGTGATTATGAAATATTCCACCTCGGTACAGGCAAAGCCTAGTGAGGTGGATATATAATAATATGTAAATATTGTATATAAATGTATTGATGTGATTATGAAATATTCCACCTCGGTACAGGCAAAGCCTAGTGAGGTGGATATATAATAATATGTAAATATTGTATATAAATGTATTGATGTGATTATGAAATATTCCACCTCGGTACAGGCAAAGCCTAGTGAGGTGGATATATAATAATATGTAAATATTGTATATAAATGTATTGATGTGATTATGAAATATTCCACCTCGGTACAGGCAAAGCCTAGTGAGGTGGATATATAATAATATGTAAATATTGTATATAAATGTATTGATGTGATTGTGAAATATTCCACCTCGGTACAGGCAAAGCCTAGTGAGGTGGATATAGAATAATATTTAAAAATGATATTGTTATTTTTTATTAATAAATAAATTAATAAGTTTGGCGAGACTGGTGTGTGTTGGTATCAAGCAGCATATGTCGTGTTTATTTTTTTATTCATCCACAATTTTATTCTTGTGAAGAAGCTATCATACATGTATTTTTAAAATGTGGCTGTGTATTTTCCTTCAATGACAAATAAATAAAAAAAAACAATCTGCATATTTGGCGAGATTGCGATATATTCCGTAAGATTTTTTTTACAGAGGAAAAGAAAAAACACGTCTGAGTGTGGTATGATTTTATGTTACAAAGAAAATATCTTTTGAATTGTCGTCATAGTCCATACATTTATGAAACATCCACGGAACCCACAATATAAATATTCAAGGGACACAAACGCTTTGTGAATGTGAATTCGATGCCTTCATATGCCGTTCCATAATTTATTAAAAAAACAAAATATTTATAAATTTCGAATGAGAAATGCTTTTCATGTTTTGAACAGAGGTGAATATCGTATCTGGTTTTGCAGAATGTCCTTAGAATCTTTTATTGGAAAAAGAAAAAAGTTATCATAGACGAACATATCTGAATCATCTGCGGTTCGGATGCTATTGTCATCATAAGCAAAGATGTAAATAAGTTACGAACTATGGTTAAGGAACTACATGAAGCATCAAAAAGAGTAAGACTAGAAATGAACATTTAGAAAACAGAAATTCTAAGAACGGCACACCATAGTATTACGATAAACGATAGCAGAATTTAAACGGTTGAAGAGTATGACTAATAATAATACTTATAGGTGTTTTTATAGAGCGCTGTTTGATGATTCAAGATCAATACAAAGGCACGGATAGTTTAGTTATGTGCTGCTCTACGAAACAAAGCTGTTTTCAGTACTTTAGTGAAAGTGCTCTTTCTTGGAGCACTGCAGACATCTGGAGGCATTTAATTGGACCGCTCATAATAAGCCGCTTTCTTGTCTCTGTACAACTCATTTTGGGAGTTGTTACTCTGTAATCCAGGCGACCTGAGTGTGAGATGCCTCCCAGATAGCGACGAATGCATTGAAGTGTTTTTGTCTCATTCTTGGGTAAACTTCGACGAATGTTTTTCAGTTGTCAAAAAACATGAACTGACCGTTTTCGCGATTTGAAGGTCAAGTGACATCTTATTGATAAAGAATCTGACACTTTTGATTTTTCGTTGATGTTAATTAGAAGCAATTTTAATGAGGTACAGCCGCCGTGGTGAAGCATATTGTTGGGTTCAGTTTAGGCTTATTACAAGACATACGAAGCAACTTCCTCGAATATAATATTTATTCTTAATAAAAGTAGTGATAGAAGATATTTAATCGTGATCAAAGTAGTGATATAAGATATTTACTCGTGATTAAAGTACTTATAGAAGATATTTACTCGTGATAAAAGTAGTGATAGAAGATATTTACTCGTTATAAAAGTAGTGATAGAAGATATTTACTCGTGATTAAAGTACTGATAGAAGATATTTATTCGTGATAAAAGTACTGATAGAAGATATTTATTCGTGATAAAAGTACTGATAGAAGATATTTACTCGTGATAAAAGTATTTATAAATTCACAAAGATTCGCTTAATAAGAGACTCGCAGCAAAACAAAAAAAAATCACAGAAGCTATCATAAAAGCTCTTCTAACCAAGTTTCATCCTGGAAATATGCAATGAGTATAGCACATTTTCCGACAAAATATAAATTTTCCTCCGCATTTGAATACTATGAAGTGAAAAACTAACGAAATTTCGTTCAATTTGAAACAAAGTTATAAATAAAAATAGAAAAAAAACATGCATTAGACCGAAAATGGACGAGACTCTAAATTTATTTAAATTTTCAATATTACATTGAAAGGTGTCTTTAGTTTGGGCTTATTATAAGACATACGAAGCAACTTTCTCGAATATATTTACTCGTGATAAAAGTAGTGACAGAAGATATTCACTCGTGATAAAAGTAGTGACAGAAGATATTTACTCGTGATAAAAGTAGTGATAGAAGATATTTACTCGTGATAAAAGTAGTGATAGAAGATATTTACTAGTGATAAAAGTATTTCTTAATTCACAAAGATTCACTTAATAAGGGACTCGCAGCAAAACATAAAAATCACAGAAGCTTTCACGAAAGCTCATCTAACAAAGTTTACTCCTGGAAATATGCAATGAGTATAGCACATTTTCCGACAAAATATAAAATTTACTTCGCTATGGAGTGAAAAACTAACGAATTTTTGTTTAATTTGAAACAAAATATATCAAAATAGAAAAAAAAACATACATTAGACCGAAAGTGAACGTGACTGTAATTTATTTAATATTTCCAATGTTACATTGAAAAGTGTCTTTAGAAAATTATGTTTATCGGTTGATAAGGGTCTAGTCAGCCGAAGCGGTAGTCAAGTTCGTTGAGCAAGGCATTACGGCGTCTGACCGGCTCTTCCGTAGGTAAGAAATGATAAAAACATAATATGAATGTAAGTGAGGAACGAACCTGAAAGAAAAGCGTTAGGGCCACCCATTGGTAGTATTTGGCTGGACGATGAGGGCTGCTCCCCGCTCCCCTCACTCCGGGATAGGCCTCCGCCCCGCGCCCCTCCACTGTGAAAGTGGAATGGATCCAACAGTATGTGTTCAGCACGTCCTCTGGGATATCTCTGAATCAAAACAAAAATACAACAATATTATTGGCCTTGGGCAGCCTTCGGAAAGCTCAGTCATATAATGAGAAACAAGGATATCGCCATCGATTTAAAAAGGAAAACCTATGAAGGATGTATCTTGCCTGTGATGACATATGGTTTGGAAACAATGTCCCTGACCATAGATACTATCCACGAATTTTTTTTTTCGTCTTATTGATTAATATATACTTGCTTACTTCTATATAAATTTATTTATTTATTTTATTTAAACACTTTATTGTACATTACTTAATAGCTAGTACAAATGGCGGACTTATTGCCTAATGGCAATTTCTTCCAGACAACCATCTGTGACAGTTATGAGACAAAATGGTACATGTACAAAAAAAGAAAATATATATAAAACCATAAACATATTACATTTAAACACAATTAAGTAAGAAGAATATAAATATGTACATCAATGAAAATTAAACAAATCATAGAATATAACAAATAGAACAAATCAAAAAAATTTTATTTTTTTTGTTTGCGTTTTTTGTTTATTTTTTACATATTTGTTACATGATTTTCATTATTTTTTACATGTTTTTTGTTTATTTTTTTACATATTTTTACATGTTTTTTGTTTATTTTTTTTTTACATATTTTTGAATGTTTTTCGCATGTTTTTTTTTACATATTTTTTTTAAATGTTTTTCATTATTTTTTACATATTCTTACATGTTTTCACCTTTTTTATATTGTTATTCATTTTTTATTTCATTTTATATATTTATTTGTTTTTATTTGTTTTTTTTTAATTCTGTTTTTTTTAATATATTATGTATACTTGTATGTGTAAAATGTTATCAAACCGTAAATTGAAATAAAATAAAATAAAATAAGACCTGTTACAACACTATGGGAGGGAAGGGAAAAAAAGGAGAGGAGATATGACTAACTACAGGAATAGGGAAATAAATGGGAAGTATGTAGGTTAAGAAATGGAAAGTATGAGCGCGCGTTTTAATCTAGTTTTGAAGGTTCCTATCGTTGGTGCAGTTCTAATATCAAGGGCCAAGTTGTTCCATAACCGGGCAGCATGGACAGTAAATGATGATGAATAGAAAGCCGTGGCATGTGATGGGATGGCGAGGGTTCTCTATTCTCTAAATCGAAGCGGGAGTCCATGAGAGGCCAGAGGTTGAAATCTTTCGGTCAGATATGATGGAGCATTAGGGTTGTTCAAAATGTTAAACAGAAGACAAAGAGTGTGTTGATCACGGCGCAGACGGATAGGAAGCCATTTGAGTTCCTTGCGAAAAAATGATATGTGATCGTATTTGTGAAGATATATATGAAACGTATGCAGACGTTTTGTAATCGATCTAATTTGTTTAGAAGTTCCTGAGTAAGATCCAAATAGCAAATATCTGCATAATCGAGAATGGGAAGAAGGAGAGTTTGTGCGAGCTTTATTTTGATGTTGGTTGGAAGAAATTTTTGAAGTTTTTTGACAGAGTGAATACTATAGAAAAGTTTTCTGCTGACTTCACTAAATAAATCATTGTTTTGTATTATTTTTTGCTTCATTTTTTACCCCTATCGAATGCCACGGTGGATCTGAGTCTTGGTGGCTGACGCAACTGCGTATGTTATAAAAAAAATAATAAAAAAAATATGTATATATTCAACATAACAGACCCGATTTAATAATACATGATAAAATTAAAAAAATAACATATATTTGCGACGTGGCTATTCCAAATTCTAGTAATATTATAAAAACTTTTGATGAAAAAATTAGAAAATACACCGCTTTAGGTAATGAGATTAAAAGACTTTGGCATTCTCGTAAAATAATAATATTACCGTTCATTATTTCAGCCACTGGCATTATTCCAAAATCGTTAATCCGTAATTTAGAAATTATAGATTTATCGAAAAATTTAATAATAAAAATGCAAAAAACGGTAATTATGAATACATGTAGAATCGTTAAAGATTTTTTAAACGTTAATATTCGGGAATCAGTAGGGTTGTTAGGTAGTATAGAGACCTCCTCAGAGCCTAATCCTTTGATATGTTAAGTATCTGGATGGGTGAACTATTCCCAATTGAAAGCTTGATGATGCGTTTGTTGCATTTTATTTTGCTCTTTTAAATAATTTACAATTTACGCATTGATCTGCTAATTCTTTTGAGGAAGTGTATAATGGTAATAATAATAATTGAGTGTTATTATTTGTAGTGCTTAATTGTTATTAATATCATTAGTAAATCGGCCAGCGCCGTTATAAAAAAAAAAAAAAAAGATTTTACTGTACCTATCCTATTTGAATATAATTCCCACATACAGGCTTAGCCTTAGTGGGATCCTTAAATATACCTACCAATATATTATATACATTTTACTGTACCTATACTATTTGAATATAATTCCCACATACCTACAGGCTTAGCCTTAGTGGGATCCTTACATATACCTACCAATATATTATATACATTTTACTGTACCTATACTATTTGAATATAATTCCCACATACCTACAGGCTTAGCCTTAGTGGGATCCTTACATATACCTACCAATATATTATATACATTTTACTGTACCTATACAATTTGAATATAATTCCCACATACCTACAGGCTTAGCCTTAGTGGGATCCTTACATATACCTACCAATATATTATATACATTTTACTGTACCTATACTATTTGAATATAATTCCCACATACCTACAGGCTTAGCCTTAGTGGGATCCTTACATATACCTACCAATATATTATATACATTTTACTGTACCTATACTATTTGAATATAATTCCCACATACCTACAGGCTTAGCCTTAGTGGGATCCTTACATATACCTACCAATATATTATATACATTTTACTGTACCTATACTATTTGAATATAATTCCCACATACCTACAGGCTTAGCCTTAGTGGGATCCTTACATATACCTACCAATATATTATATACATTTTACTGTACCTATACTATTTGAATATAATTCCCACATACCTACAGGCTTAGCCTTAGTGGGATCCTTACATATACCTACCAATATATTATATACATTTTACTGTACCTATACTATTTGAATATAATTCCCACATACCTACAGGCTTAGCCTTAGTGGGATCCTTACATATACCTACCAATATATTATATACATTTTACTGTACCTATACTATTTGAATATAATTCCCACATACCTACAGGCTTAGCCTTAGTGGGATCCTTACATATACCTACCAATATATTATATACATTTTACTGTACCTATACTATTTGAATATAATTCCCACATACCTACAGGCTTAGCCTTAGTGGGATCCTTACATATACCTACCAATATATTATATACATTTTACTGTACCTATACTATTTGAATATAATTCCCACATACCTACAGGCTTAGCCTTAGTGGGATCCTTACATATACCTACCAATATATTATATACATTTTACTGTACCTATACTATTTGAATATAATTCCCACATACCTACAGGCTTAGCCTTAGTGGGATCCTTACATATACCTACCAATATATTATATACATTTTACTGTACCTATACTATTTGAATATAATTCCCACATACATACAGGCTTAGCCTTAGTGGGATCCTTACATATACCTACCAATATATTATATACATTTTACTGTACCTATACTATTTGAATATAATTCCCACATACCTACAGGCTTAGCCTTAGTGGGATCCTTACATATACCTACCAATATATTATATACATTTTACTGTACCTATACTATTTGAATATAATTCCCACATACATACAGGCTTAGCCTTAGTGGGATCCTTACATATACCTACCAATATATTATATACATTTTACTGTACCTATACTATTTGAATATAATTCCCACATACCTACAGGCTTAGCCTTAGTGGGATCCTTACATATACCTACCAATATATTATATACATTTTACTGTACCTATACTATTTGAATATAATTCCCACATACCTACAGGCTTAGCCTTAGTGGGATCCTTACATATACCTACCAATATATTATATACATTTTACTGTACCTATACTATTTGAATATAATTCCCACATACCTACAGGCTTAGCCTTAGTGGGATCCTTACATATACCTACCAATATATTATATACATTTTACTGTACCTATACTATTTGAATATAATTCCCACATACCTACAGGCTTAGCCTTAGTGGGATCCTTACATATACCTACCAATATATTATATACATTTTACTGTACCTATACTATTTGAATATAATTCCCACATACCTACAGGCTTAGTCTTAGTGGGATCCTTACATATACCTACCAATATATTATATACATTTTACTGTACCTATACTATTTGAATATAATTCCCACATACCTACAGGCTTAGCCTTAGTGGGATCCTTACATATACCTACCAATATATTATATACATTTTACTGTACCTATACTATTTGAATATAATTCCCACATACAGGCTTAGCCTTAGTGGGATCCTTACATATACCTACCAATATATTATATACATTTTACTGTACCTATACTATTTGAATATAATTCCCACATACCTACAGGCTTAGCCTTAGTGGGATCCTTACATATACCTACCAATATATTATATACATTTTACTGTACCTATACTATTTGAATATAATTCCCACATACATACAGGCTTAGCCTTAGTGGGATCCTTACATATACCTACCAATATATTATATAGATTTTACTGTACCTATCCTATTTGAATATAATTCCCACATACAGGCTTAGCCTTAGTGGGATCCTTACATATACCTACCAATATATTATATACATTTTACTGTACCTATACTATTTGAATATAATTCCCACATACCTACAGG
>OY754989.1:2033496-2050996 GCA_963576475.1 Molanna angustata | reverse complement strand
TTAGTGGAATAGGATATAACTAATTATTTTAATATTTGCATTTTGTGAATATAGACGGTATTGATAATATAGAAAATAAAATTAATATTTATTTTTTTATTTATTTTATTTATAATGACAACAATAAGTAGATTACTGCTGCCCAACTAGGAAATCCTGTTCTAGGGCTAGCAGTTAACAATTTATATTGACAATTATATGCAATTATGAACCAGGTGATTGTTCCCGTTCCACACTAAATATGTACACAATCTTAAATTTCTGCACTCACAATCATAACCTCAACAAACATATGGGCTCACACAAAACAGATCAACCAGGTCACAATGTCCGCCATAATACCTGTCATAAATCCAATCTCTGACGCGATTTTTATTTCAGAGCCATAGAAAGAAACTAGTTAACTATGTTGATATTGTGGCAGAAATACCTACATCAAACATATGGTATTTCTGTCACAAGAAAATAATCATGCAAAACAATTAAGAAAGGGTAATGACTCAAAGGTGTCACTTTCACTTTTGATATTCAACAATAAATAATTCTTCATACTGACATACCCCTAAAGGCTGTTTACCAGGCGACAGTTCAATGACCCCTAATTGCCCAAGCAATGGGGTATACAAACAAACCAACAGGGGGTACATCATCTCTTTACCTGTCAAACTTCCTAGTGAAATCATCGACCTGCTAAAGTATTATACGCGTGTGAAAATTGTTATATTTATTAATTTATCAAAACTGTGTTCGTGCTAAAATACAAATTTGTAAGTTGTCATTTCAAATTGTTATTTCTCATCTCTACTCTGACTTTACCCTGTCTAAATTACTTTTACTTGTTTGTGACTTGTTGGAACTTATTATATTACTAAAGAGAGTTCACACTCTATTTAGTGAACAGTTTTCTGTTCTGGTGACCTCTCTTCCAACACGTTACAACAAGGAGTTTATTCTGTATTAAATTCCCTTCTGGAGTCTTAGAACATAGAACCTAACTAAGGTTTCTTTTGTTATATAGTAAACCCCTCTGGTTACTAATTTAATCGACCTACCAAATTGGTAATAGGCACACATTCCGGCCTTAGTTGGCCACACCGCCTTAATATAATTAATATGAGCATCACATGGTTCCCAAATCAAATCAAATATTTTTATGTGTTACTTAAAGAGCAACTCAAACACAATACGGCATAGTTACAAATGTTGTTAATAATTTTAATTTTGAATAATTTAAGTACCTAGTTATAGTTGAATACTAAGTATTTGTGTTAGTTCTGTCCTCCCATAATTTATGATATTGTATTTTTTAATATATTTATTTGTCGGACTTTGTGGCTGTTGGTTGGATATCTTACAAATGAGATAGATGTCCCGGGTTCAATTCCCGGTGGAGACACAATTTTTAATTGTTTTCAGTCTGGATCTGTTAGACGATTAATATCGTATGTCTCCAGAATGTGTCAACTTGTTATTGGGTGCGTGTTAAATTAATATTTGACATAGTACCTAGTATTAGTTGCCCGAGAAGTAATATAAATATAACTAGTTGCATGTAACACATGAGATCCAACTGTCGATAGCGATAGTATGTATAGTTGAAGAATAAGTACCAAACTATAAACCCATAAATACAAATTATTTAATATTTTAAGATATTTGGTTTTCTATACAACACATGTACCTAGGTATGTATGTCAAGATAGGATAGTATGGAGGTTAGTCCTTTGATCCTACCCAGAATGTGAAAACAGCATGATGGTATGTATATATGTTTGGAGATAAGTATCAAATTATTAAGTCTTCTTAGATATTGTGAGTAGGCTACTTCCATAAAAATTGTATGAAACAATGTCGTCACTAAATTCAATTTTTATAAAAATTGTTAAAAAAAAATTAAGATGTGCTTATATAATGTAAATATTTTTTATAGAAAATAAAATGATCTAGTTGGGGTGTTTCGGCTTTTTTCGATATTTTTTAAAAAAATGGAAATATAGGCAGTTAAACACAAAAATTTATCATAAAAAAAGTTTTCTTTCTTAATAAAAAATGTTTAAGAAACCCTGGAATTTTTTTGAAAAAATAAATTTGAGATTTTGTATTTTTCTATGTATATACCAATTTTCAGCGTTCTAACTTTTATGGTTTTTGAGATATATGAAAAAATAAACCAAAATTTCAAAAGTTGATAACCCCTGACTGAAACAAAAATTCACAATACTGAGTATAAAAGTTTTGTAGGCCTATAACTGTTTATATATTCTGAAAATTTGTGCTCTGTAAATTGAGCGGATGAAAAGTTATAAGGGGGGGACGGAAACACACACACACACACACACACACACACACATACACACACACACACACACACACACACACACACACACACACACACCACACACACAGACACACAATACTCACATAAAATGTTCTACTCCGAATTCTGAGAAATCCATGTATGGGAACAAATATGCTGCGAGGCCTCTAGTTGGTGTTATTAGCATGCAAAAAGTCCACTACACCATACAAAATTTTCCTTCGTACATGCATCTTGGCTTAATAATGTCGATTCATTAAGAGAATTGAATTCCCATGAACGAATCAACAGTTGGATAAAATATCTACTTATTGTCTCCACCCAGTATATATTAAAAATGTATGTAAAACAAGTAGGTACTTACATAGATGTCACCTAGAAGTACTTATTTCATTTTTATAAAAATGTATGTAAAACAAGTAGGTACTTACATAGATGTCACCTAGAAGTACTTATTTCATTTTTATAAAAATGTATGTAAAACAAGTATGTACTTACATAGATGTCACCTAGAAGTACTTATTTCATTTTTATAAAAATGTATGTAAAACAAGTAGGTACTTACATAGATGTCACCTAGAAGTACTTATTTCATTTTTATAAAAATGTATGTAAAACAAGTAGGTACTTACATAGATGTCACCTAGAAGTACTTATTTCATTTTTATAAAAATGTATGTAAAACAAGTAGGTACTTACATAGATGTCACCTAGAAGTACTTATTTCATTTTTATAAAAATGTATGTAAAACAAGTAGGTACTTACATAGATGTCACCTAGAAGTACTTATTTCATTTTTATAAAAATGTATGTAAAACAAGTAGGTACTTACATAGATGTCACCTAGAAGTACTTATTTCATTTTTATAAAAATGTATGTAAAACAAGTAGGTACTTACATAGATGTCACCTAGAAGTACTTATTTCATTTTTATAAAAATGTATGTAAAACAAGTAGGTACTTACATAGATGTCACCTAGAAGTACTTATTTCATTTTTATAAAAATGTATGTAAAACAAGTAGGTACTTACATAGATGTCACCTAGAAGTACTTATTTCATTTTTATAAAAATGTATGTAAAACAAGTAGGTACTTACATAGATGTCACCTAGAAGTACTTATTTCATTTTTATAAAAATGTATGTAAAACAAGTAGGTACTTACATAGATGTCACCTAGAAGTACTTATTTCATTTTTATAAAAATGTATGTAAAACAAGTAGGTACTTACATAGATGTCACCTAGAAGTACTTATTTCATTTTTATAAAAATGTATGTAAAACAAGTAGGTACTTACATAGATGTCACCTAGAAGTACTTATTTCATTTTTATAAAAATGTATGTAAAACAAGTAGGTACTTACATAGATGTCACCTAGAAGTACTTATTTCATTTTTATAAAAATGTATGTAAAACAAGTAGGTACTTACATAGATGTCACCTAGAAGTACTTATTTCATTTTTATAAAAATGTATGTAAAACAAGTAGGTACTTACATAGATGTCACCTAGAAGTACTTATTTCATTTTTATAAAAATGTATGTAAAACAAGTAGGTACTTACATAGATGTCACCTAGAAGTACTTATTTCATTTTTATAAAAATGGATGTAAAACAAGTAGGTACTTACATAGATGTCACCTAGAAGTACTTATTTCATATTTATCAAAATGTATGTAAAACAAGTAGGTACTTACATAGATGTCACCTAGAAGTACTTATTTCATTTTTATAAAAATGTATGTAAAACAAGTAGGTACTTACATAGATGTCACCTAGAAGTACTTATTTCATATTTATCAAAATGTATGTAAAACAAGTAGGTACTTACATAGATGTCACCTAGAACTACTTATTTCATATTTATCAAAATGTATGTAAAACAAGTAGGTACTTACATAGATGTCACCTAGAAGTACTTATTTCATATTTATCAAAATGTATGTAAAACAAGTAGGTACTTACATAGATGTCACCTAGAATTACTTATTTCATTTTTATAAAAATGTATGTAAAACAAGTAGGTACTTACATAGATGTGACCTAGAAGTACTTATTTCATTTTTATAAAAATGTATGTAAAACAAGTAGGTACTTACATAGATGTCACCTAGAAGTACTTATTTCATTTTTATAAAAATGTATGTAAAACAAGTAGGTACTTACATAGATGTCACCTAGAAGTACTTATTTCATATTTATCAAAATGTATGTAAAACAAGTAGGTACTTACATAGATGTCACCTAGAAGTACTTATTTCATATTTATCAAAATGTATGTAAAACAAGTAGGTACTTACATAGATGTCACCTAGAAGTACTTATTTCATTTTTATAAAAATGTATGTAAAACAAGTAGGTACTTACATAGATGTCACCTAGAAGTACTTATTTCATTTTTATAAAAATGTATGTAAAACAAGTAGGTACTTACATAGATGTCACCTAGAAGTACTTATTTCATTTTTATAAAAATGTATGTAAAACAAGTAGGTACTTACATAGATGTCACCTAGAAGTACTTATTTCATTTTTATAAAAATGTATGTAAAACAAGTAGGTACTTACATAGATGTCACCTAGAAGTACTTATTTCATTTTTATAAAAATGTATGTAAAACAAGTAGGTACTTACATAGATGTCACCTAGAAGTACTTATTTCATTTTTATAAAAATGTATGTAAAACAAGTATGTACTTACATAGATGTCACCTAGAAGTACTTATTTCATTTTTATAAAAATGTATGTAAAACAAGTAGGTACTTACATAGATGTCACCTAGAAGTACTTATTTCATTTTTATAAAAATGTATGTAAAACAAGTAGGTACTTAAATAGATGTCACCTAGAAGTACTTATTTCATTTTTATAAAAATGTATGTAAAACAAGTAGGTACTTACATAGATGTCACCTAGAAGTACTTATTTCATATTTATCAAAATGTATGTAAAACAAGTAGGTACTTACATAGATGTCACCTAGAAGTACTTAATTCATTTTTATAAAAATGTATGTAAAACAAGTAGGTACTTACATAGATGTCACCTAGAAGTACTTATTTCATATTTATCAAAATGTATGTAAAACAAGTAGGTACTTACATAGATGTCACCTAGAAGTACTTATTTCATATTTATCAAAATGTATGTAAAACAAGTAGGTACTTACATAGATGTCACCTAGAAGTACTTATTTCATATTTATCAAAATGTATGTAAAACAAGTAGGTACTTACATAGATGTCACCTAGAAGTACTTATTTCATATTTATCAAAATGTATGTAAAACAAGTAGGTACTTACATAGATGTCACCTAGAAGTACTTATTTCATTTTTATAAAAATGTATGTAAAACAAGTAGGTACTTACATAGATGTCACCTAGAAGTACTTATTTCATATTTATCAAAATGTATGTAAAACAAGTAGGTACTTACATAGATGTCACCTAGAAGTACTTATTTCATATTTATCAAAATGTATGTAAAACAAGTAGGTACTTACATAGATGTCACCTAGAAGTACTTATTTCATCTTTATAAAAATGTATGTAAAACAAGTAGGTACTTACATAGATGTCACCTAGAAGTACTTATTTCATTTTTATAAAAATGTATGTAAAACAAGTAGGTACTTACATAGATGTCACCTAGAAGTACTTATTTCATTTTTATAAAAATGAATGTAAAACAAGTAGTTACTTACATAGATGTCACCTAGAAGTACTTATTTCATATTTATCAAAATGTATGTAAAACAAGTAGGTACTTACATAGATGTCACCTAGAAGTACTTATTTCATTTTTATAAAAATGTATGTAAAACAAGTAGGTACTTACATAGATGTCACCTAGAAGTACTTATTTCATATTTATCAAAATGTATGTAAAACAAGTAGGTACTTACATAGATGTCACCTAGAAGTACTTATTTCATATTTATCAAAATGTATGTAAAACAAGTAGGTACTTACATAGATGTCACCTAGAAGTACTTATTTCATATTTATCAAAATGTATGTAAAACAAGTAGGTACTTACATAGATGTCACCTAGAAGTACTTATTTCATATTTATCAAAATGTATGTAAAACAAGTAGGTACTTACATAGATGTCACCTAGAAGTACTTATTTCATTTTTATAAAAATGTATGTAAAACAAGTAGGTACTTACATAGATGTCACCTAGAAGTACTTATTTCATATTTATCAAAATGTATGTAAAACAAGTAGGTACTTACATAGATGTCACCTAGAAGTACTTATTTCATATTTATCAAAATGTATGTAAAACAAGTAGGTACTTACATAGATGTCACCTAGAAGTACTTATTTCATCTTTATAAAAATGTATGTAAAACAAGTAGGTACTTACATAGATGTCACCTAGAAGTACTTATTTCATTTTTATAAAAATGTATGTAAAACAAGTAGGTACTTACATAGATGTCACCTAGAAGTACTTATTCATTTTTATAAAAATGAATGTAAAACAAGTAGGTACTTACATAGATGTCACCTAGAAGTACTTATTTCATATTTATCAAAATGTATGTAAAACAAGTAGGTACTTACATAGATGTCACCTAGAAGTACTTATTTCATTTTTATAAAAATGTATGTAAAACAAGTAGGTACTTACATAGATGTCACCTAGAAGTACTTATTTCATATTTATCAAAATGTATGTAAAACAAGTAGGTACTTACATAGATGTCACCTAGAAGTACTTATTTCATATTTATCAAAATGTATGTAAAACAAGTAGGTACTTACATAGATGTCACCTAGAAGTACTTATTTCATATTTATCAAAATGTATGTAAAACAAGTAGGTACTTACATAGATGTCACCTAGAAGTACTTATTTCATTTTTATAAAAATGTATGTAAAACAAGTAGGTACTTACATAGATGTCACCTAGAAGTACTTATTTCATATTTATCAAAATGTATGTAAAACAAGTAGGTACTTACATAGATGTCACCTAGAAGTACTTATTTTATCTTTATAAAAATGTATGTAAAACAAGTAGGTACTTACATAGATGTCACCTAGAAGTACTTATTTCATTTTTATAAAAATGTATGTAAAACAAGTAGGTACTTACATAGATGTCACCTAGAAGTACTTATTTCATCTTTATAAAAATGTATGTAAAACAAGTAGGTACTTACATAGATGTCACCTAGAAGTACTTATTTCATTTTTATAAAAATGTATGTAAAACAAGTAGGTACTTACATAGATGTCACCTAGAAGTACTTATTTCATTTTTATAAAAATGTATGTAAAACAAGTAGGTACTTACATAGATGTCACCTAGAAGTACTTATTTCATTTTTATAAAAATGTATGTAAAACAAGTAGGTACTTACATAGATGTCACCTAGAAGTACTTATTTCATTTTTATAAAAATGTATGTAAAACAAGTAGGTACTTACATAGATGTCACCTAGAAGTACTTATTTCATTTTTATAAAAATGTATGTAAAACAAGTAGGTACTTACATAGATGTCACCTAGAAGTACTTATTTCATTTTTATAAAAATGTATGTAAAACAAGTAGGTACTTACATAGATGTCACCTAGAAGAACTTATTTCATATTTATCAAAATGTATGTAAAACAAGTAGGTACTTACATAGATGTCACCTAGAAGTACTTATTTCATATTTATCAAAATGTATGTAAAACAAGTAGGTACTTACATAGATGTCACCTAGAAGTACTTATTTCATATTTATCAAAATGTATGTAAAACAAGTAGGTACTTACATAGATGTCACCTAGAAGAACTTATTTCATATTTATCAAAATGTATGTAAAACAAGTAGGTACTTACATAGATGTCACCTAGAAGTACTTATTTCATTTTTATAAAAATGTATGTAAAACAAGTAGGTACTTACATAGATGTCACCTAGAAGTACTTATTTCATTTTTATAAAAATGTATGTAAAACAAGTAGGTACTTACATAGATGTCACCTAGAAGTACTTATTTCATTTTTATAAAAATGTATGTAAAACAAGTAGGTACTTACATAGATGTCACCTAGAAGTACTTATTTCATTTTTATAAAAATGTATGTAAAACAAGTAGGTACTTACATAGATGTCACCTAGAAGAACTTATTTCATATTTATCAAAATGTATGTAAAACAAGTAGGTACTTACATAGATGTCACCTAGAAGAACTTATTTCATATTTATCAAAATGTATGTAAAACAAGTAGGTACTTACATAGATGTCACCTAGAAGTACTTATTTCATTTTTATAAAAATGTATGTAAAACAAGTAGGTACTTACATAGATGTCACCTAGAAGAACTTATTTCATATTTATCAAAATGTATGTAAAACAAGTAGGTAATTACATAGATGTCACCTAGAAGAACTTATTTCATATTTATCAAAATGTATGTAAAACAAGTAGGTACTTACATAGATGTCACCTAGAAGTACTTATTTCATTTTTATAAAAATGTATGTAAAACAAGTAGGTACTTACATAGATGTCACCTAGAAGTACTTATTTCATTTTTATAAAAATGTATGTAAAACAAGTAGGTACTTACATAGATGTCACCTAGAAGTACTTATTTCATTTTTATAAAAATGTATGTAAAACAAGTAGGTACTTACATAGATGTCACCTAGAAGTACTTATTTAATTTTTATAAAAATGTATGTAAAACAAGTAGGTACTTACATAGATGTCACCTAGAAGAACTTATTTCATATTTATCAAAATGTATGTAAAACAAGTAGGTACTTACATAGATGTCACCTAGAAGTACTTATTTCATATTTATCAAAATGTATGTAAAACAAGTAGGTACTTACATAGATGTCACCTAGAAGTACTTATTTCATATTTATCAAAATGTATGTAAAACAAGTAGGTACTTACATAGATGTCACCTAGAAGTACTTATTTCATTTTTATAAAAATGTATGTAAAACAAGTAGGTACTTACATAGATGTCACCTAGAAGTACTTATTTCATATTTATCAAAATGTATGTAAAACAAGTAGGTACTTACATAGATGTCACCTAGAAGTACTTATTTCATATTTATAAAAATGTATGTAAAACAAGTAGGTACTTACATAGATGTCACCTAGAAGTACTTATTTCATATTTATCAAAATGTATGTAAAACAAGTAGGTACTTACATAGATGTCACCTAGAAGTACTTATTTCATATTTATCAAAATGTATGTAAAACAAGTAGGTACTTACATAGATGTCACCTAGAAGTACTTATTTCATCTTTATAAAAATGTATGTAAAACAAGTAGGTACTTACATAGATGTCACCTAGAAGTACTTATTTCATTTTTATAAAAATGTATGTAAAACAAGTAGGTACTTACATAGATGTCACCTAGAAGTACTTATTTCATTTTTATAAAAATGAATGTAAAACAAGTAGGTACTTACATAGATGTCACCTAGAAGTACTTATTTTCATATTTATCAAAATGTATGTAAAACAAGTAGGTACTTACATAGATGTCACGTAGAAGTACTTATTTCATTTTTATAAAAATGTATGTAAAACAAGTAGGTACTTACATAGATGTCACCTAGAAGTACTTATTTCATATTTATCAAAATGTATGTAAAACAAGTAGGTACTTACATAGATGTCACCTAGAAGTACTTATTTCATATTTATCAAAATGTATGTAAAAACAAGTAGGTACTTACATAGATGTCACCTAGAAGTACTTATTTCATATTTATCAAAATGTATGTAAAACAAGTAGGTACTTACATAGATGTCACCTAGAAGTACTTATTTCATTTTTATAAAAATGTATGTAAAACAAGTAGGTACTTACATAGATGTCACCTAGAAGTACTTATTTCATTTTTATAAAAATGTATGTAAAACAAGTAGGTAATTACATAGATGTCACCTAGAAGTACTTATTTCATATTTATAAAAATGTATGTAAACAAGTAGGTACTTACATAGATGTCACCTAGAAGTACTTATTTCATTTTTATAAAAATGTATGTAAAAACAAGTAGGTACTTACATAGATGTCACCTAGAAGTACTTATTTCATTTTTATAAAAATGTATGTAAAACAAGTAGGTACTTACATAGATGTCACCTAGAAGTACTTATTTCATTTTATAAAAATGTATGTAAAACAAGTAGGTACTTACATAGATGTCACCTAGAAGTACTTATTTCATTTTTATAAAAATGTATGTAAAACAAGTAGGTACTTACATAGATGTCACCTAGAAGTACTTATTTCATATTTATCAAAATGTATGTAAAACATAGTAGGTTCTTACATAGATGTCACCTAGAAGTACTTAATTCTAGTTTTATAAAAATGTATTGTAAAACAAGTAGGTACATACATAGATGTCACCCTTACTTATTTCATATTTATCAAAATGTATGTAAAACAAGTAGGTACTTACATAGATGTCACCTAGAAGTACTTATTTCATATTTATCAAAATGTATGTAAAACAAGTAGGTACTTACATAGATGTCACCTAGAAGTACTTATTTCATATTTATCAAAATGTATGTAAAACAAGTAGGTACTTACATAGATGTCACCTAGAAGTACTTATTTCATTTTTATAAAAATGTATGTAAAACAAGTAGGTACTTACATAGATGTCACCTAGAAGTACTTATTTCATATTTATCAAAATGTATGTAAAACAAGTAGGTACTTACATAGATGTCACCTAGAAGTACTTATTTCATATTTATCAAAATGTATGTAAAACAAGTAGGTACTTACATAGATGTCACCTAGAAGTACTTATTTCATCTTTATAAAAATGTATGTAAAACAAGTAGGTACTTACATAGATGTCACCTAGAAGTACTTATTTCATTTTTATAAAAATGTATGTAAAACAAGTAGGTACTTACATAGATGTCACCTAGAAGTACTTATTTCATTTTTATAAAAATGAATGTAAAACAAGTAGTTACTTACATAGATGTCACCTAGAAGTACTTATTTCATATTTATCAAAATGTATGTAAAACAAGTAGGTACTTACATAGATGTCACCTAGAAGTACTTATTTCATTTTTATAAAAATGTATGTAAAACAAGTAGGTACTTACATAGATGTCACCTAGAAGTACTTATTTCATATTTATCAAAATGTATGTAAAACAAGTAGGTACTTACATAGATGTCACCTAGAAGTACTTATTTCATTTTTATAAAAATGTATGTAAAACAAGTAGGTACTTACATAGATGTCACCTAGAAGTACTTATTTCATATTTATCAAAATGTATGTAAAACAAGTAGGTACTTACATAGATGTCACCTAGAAGTACTTATTTCATATTTATCAAAATGTATGTAAAACAAGTAGGTACTTACATAGATGTCACCTAGAAGTACTTATTTCATATTTATCAAAATGTATGTAAAACAAGTAGGTACTTACATAGATGTCACCTAGAAGTACTTATTTCATATTTATCAAAATGTATGTAAAACAAGTAGGTACTTACATAGATGTCACCTAGAAGTACTTATTTCATTTTTATAAAAATGTATGTAAAACAAGTAGGTACTTACATAGATGTCACCTAGAAGTACTTATTTCATATTTATCAAAATGTATGTAAAACAAGTAGGTACTTACATAGATGTCACCTAGAAGTACTTATTTCATCTTTATAAAAATGTATGTAAAACAAGTAGGTACTTACATAGATGTCACCTAGAAGTACTTATTTCATTTTTATAAAAATGTATGTAAAACAAGTAGGTACTTACATAGATGTCACCTAGAAGTACTTATTCATTTTTATAAAAATGATGTAAAACAAGTAGGTACTTACATAGATGTCACCTAGAAGTACTTATTTCATATTTATCAAAATGTATGTAAAACAAGTAGGTACTTACATAGATGTCACCTAGAAGTACTTATTTCATTTTTATAAAAATGTATGTAAAACAAGTAGGTACTTACATAGATGTCACCTAGAAGTACTTATTTCATATTTATCAAAATGTATGTAAAACAAGTAGGTACTTACATAGATGTCACCTAGAAGTACTTATTTCATATTTATCAAAATGTATGTAAAACAAGTAGGTACTTACATAGATGTCACCTAGAAGTACTTATTTCATATTTATCAAAATGTATGTAAAACAAGTAGGTACTTACATAGATGTCACCTAGAAGTACTTATTTCATTTTTATAAAAATGTATGTAAAACAAGTAGGTACTTACATAGATGTCACCTAGAAGTACTTATTTCATATTTATCAAAATGTATGTAAAACAAGTAGGTACTTACATAGATGTCACCTAGAAGTACTTATTTCATTTTTATAAAAATGTATGTAAAACAAGTAGGTACTTACATAGATGTCACCTAGAAGTACTTATTTCATATTTATCAAAATGTATGTAAAACAAGTAGGTACTTACATAGATGTCACCTAGAAGTACTTATTTCATATTTATCAAAATGTATGTAAAACAAGTAGGTACTTACATAGATGTCACCTAGAAGTACTTATTTCATATTTATCAAAATGTATGTAAAACAAGTAGGTACTTACATAGATGTCACCTAGAAGTACTTATTTCATTTTTATAAAAATGTATGTAAAACAAGTAGGTACTTACATAGATGTCACCTAGAAGTACTTATTTCATATTTATCAAAATGTATGTAAAACAAGTAGGTACTTACATAGATGTCACCTAGAAGTACTTATTTCATCTTTATAAAAATGTATGTAAAACAAGTAGGTACTTACATAGATGTCACCTAGAAGTACTTATTTCATTTTTATAAAAATGTATGTAAAACAAGTAGGTACTTACATAGATGTCACCTAGAAGTACTTATTTCATCTTTATAAAAATGTATGTAAAACAAGTAGGTACTTACATAGATGTCACCTAGAAGTACTTATTTCATTTTTATAAAAATGTATGTAAAACAAGTAGGTACTTACATAGATGTCACCTAGAAGTACTTATTTCATTTTTATAAAAATGTATGTAAAACAAGTAGGTACTTACATAGATGTCACCTAGAAGTACTTATTTCATTTTTATAAAAATGTATGTAAAACAAGTAGGTACTTACATAGATGTCACCTAGAAGTACTTATTTCATTTTTATAAAAATGTATGTAAAACAAGTAGGTACTTACATAGATGTCACCTAGAAGTACTTATTTCATTTTTATAAAAATGTATGTAAAACAAGTAGGTACTTACATAGATGTCACCTAGAAGTACTTATTTCATTTTTATAAAAATGTATGTAAAACAAGTAGGTACTTACATAGATGTCACCTAGAAGAACTTATTTCATATTTATCAAAATGTATGTAAAACAAGTAGGTACTTACATAGATGTCACCTAGAAGTACTTATTTCATATTTATCAAAATGTATGTAAAACAAGTAGGTACTTACATAGATGTCACCTAGAAGTACTTATTTCATATTTATCAAAATGTATGTAAAACAAGTAGGTACTTACATAGATGTCACCTAGAAGAACTTATTTCATATTTATCAAAATGTATGTAAAACAAGTAGGTACTTACATAGATGTCACCTAGAAGTACTTATTTCATTTTTATAAAAATGTATGTAAAACAAGTAGGTACTTACATAGATGTCACCTAGAAGTACTTATTTCATTTTTATAAAAATGTATGTAAAACAAGTAGGTACTTACATAGATGTCACCTAGAAGTACTTATTTCATTTTTATAAAAATGTATGTAAAACAAGTAGGTACTTACATAGATGTCACCTAGAAGTACTTATTTCATTTTTATAAAAATGTATGTAAAACAAGTAGGTACTTACATAGATGTCACCTAGAAGAACTTATTTCATATTTATCAAAATGTATGTAAAACAAGTAGGTACTTACATAGATGTCACCTAGAAGAACTTATTTCATATTTATCAAAATGTATGTAAAACAAGTAGGTACTTACATAGATGTCACCTAGAAGTACTTATTTCATTTTTATAAAAATGTATGTAAAACAAGTAGGTACTTACATAGATGTCACCTAGAAGAACTTATTTCATATTTATCAAAATGTATGTAAAACAAGTAGGTACTTACATAGATGTCACCTAGAAGAACTTATTTCATATTTATCAAAATGTATGTAAAACAAGTAGGTACTTACATAGATGTCACCTAGAAGTACTTATTTCATTTTTATAAAAATGTATGTAAAACAAGTAGGTACTTACATAGATGTCACCTAGAAGTACTTATTTCATTTTTATAAAAATGTATGTAAAACAAGTAGGTACTTACATAGATGTCACCTAGAAGTACTTATTTCATTTTTATAAAAATGTATGTAAAACAAGTAGGTACTTACATAGATGTCACCTAGAAGTACTTATTTCATTTTTATAAAAATGTATGTAAAACAAGTAGGTACTTACATAGATGTCACCTAGAAGAACTTATTTCATATTTATCAAAATGTATGTAAAACAAGTAGGTACTTACATAGATGTCACCTAGAAGTACTTATTTCATATTTATCAAAATGTATGTAAAACAAGAAGGTACTTACATAGATGTCACCTAGAAGTACTTATTTCATATTTATCAAAATGTATGTAAAACAAGTAGGTACTTACATAGATGTCACCTAGAAGTACTTATTTCATTTTTATAAAAATGTATGTAAAACAAGTAGGTACTTACATAGATGTCACCTAGAAGTACTTATTTCATATTTATCAAAATGTATGTAAAACAAGTAGGTACTTACATAGATGTCACCTAGAAGTACTTATTTCATTTTTATAAAAATGTATGTAAAACAAGTAGGTACTTACATAGATGTCACCTAGAAGTACTTATTTCATATTTATCAAAATGTATGTAAAACAAGTAGGTACTTACATAGATGTCACCTAGAAGTACTTATTTCATATTTATCAAAATGTATGTAAAACAAGTAGGTACTTACATAGATGTCACCTAGAAGTACTTATTTCATCTTTATAAAAATGTATGTAAAACAAGTAGGTACTTACATAGATGTCACCTAGAAGTACTTATTTCATTTTTATAAAAATGTATGTAAAACAAGTAGGTACTTACATAGATGTCACCTAGAAGTACTTATTTCATTTTTATAAAAATGTATGTAAAACAAGTAGGTACTTACATAGATGTCCACCTAGAAGTACTTATTTCATATTTATCAAAATGTATGTAAAACAAGTAGGTACTTACATAGATGTCACCTAGAAGTACTTATTTCATTTTTATAAAAATGTATGTAAAACAAGTAGGTACTTACATAGATGTCACCTAGAAGTACTTATTTCATATTTATCAAAATGTATGTAAAACAAGTAGGTACTTACATAGATGTCACCTAGAAGTACTTATTTCATATTTATCAAAATGTATGTAAAACAAGTAGGTACTTACATAGATGTCACCTAGAAGTACTTATTTCATATTTATCAAAATGTATGTAAAACAAGTAGGTACTTACATAGATGTCACCTAGAAGTACTTATTTCATTTTTATAAAAATGTATGTAAAACAAGTAGGTACTTACATAGATGTCACCTAGAAGTACTTATTTCATATTTATCAAAATGTATGTAAAACAAGTAGGTACTTACATAGATGTCACCTAGAAGTACTTATTTCATATTTATAAAAATGTATGTAAAACAAGTAGGTACTTACATAGATGTCACCTAGAAGTACTTATTTCATTTTTATAAAAATGTATGTAAAACAAGTAGGTACTTACATAGATGTCACCTAGAAGTACTTATTTCATATTTATAAAAATGTATGTAAAACAAGTAGGTACTTACATAGATGTCACCTAGAAGTACTTATTTCATTTTTATAAAAATGTATGTAAAACAAGTAGGTACTTACATAGATGTCACCTAGAAGTACTTATTTCATTTTTATAAAAATGTATGTAAAACAAGTAGGTACTTACATAGATGTCACCTAGAAGTACTTATTTCATTTTTATAAAAATGTATGTAAAACAAGTAGGTACTTACATAGATGTCACCTAGAAGTACTTATTTCATTTTTATAAAAATGTATGTAAAACAAGTAGGTACTTACATAGATGTCACCTAGAAGTACTTATTTCATTTTTATAAAAATGTATGTAAAACAAGTAGGTACTTACATAGATGTCACCTAGAAGTACTTATTTCATTTTTATAAAAATGTATGTAAAACAAGTAGGTACTTACATAGATGTCACCTAGAAGTACTTATTTCATTTTTATAAAAATGTATGTAAAACAAGTAGGTACTTACATAGATGTCACCTAGAAGTACTTATTTCATTTTTATAAAAATGTATGTAAAACAAGTAGGTACTTACATAGATGTCACCTAGAAGTACTTATTTCATATTTATAAAAATGTATGTAAAACAAGTAGGTACTTACATAGATGTCACCTAGAAGTACTTATTTCATATTTATAAAAATGTATGTAAAACAAGTAGGTACTTACATAGATGTCACCTAGAAGTACTTATTTCATTTTTATAAAAATGTATGTAAAACAAGTAGGTACTTACATAGATGTCACCTAGAAGTACTTATTTCATTTTTATAAAAATGTATGTAAAACAAGTAGGTACTTACATAGATGTCACCTAGAAGAACTTATTTCATATTTATCAAAATGTATGTAAAACAAGTAGGTAATTACATAGATGTCACCTAGAAGAACTTATTTCATATTTATCAAAATGTATGTAAAACAAGTAGGTACTTACATAGATGTCACCTAGAAGTACTTATTTCATTTTTATAAAAATGTATGTAAAACAAGTAGGTACTTACATAGATGTCACCTAGAAGTACTTATTTCATTTTTATAAAAATGTATGTAAAACAAGTAGGTACTTACATAGATGTCACCTAGAAGTACTTATTTCATTTTTATAAAAATGTATGTAAAACAAGTAGGTACTTACATAGATGTCACCTAGAAGAACTTATTTCATATTTATCAAAATGTATGTAAAACAAGTAGGTACTTACATAGATGTCACCTAGAAGTACTTATTTCATTTTTATAAAAATGTATGTAAAACAAGTAGGTACTTACATAGATGTCACCTA